>OU342745.1:20373029-20799093 GCA_910589775.1 Avena eriantha
GGTGGATCCTTATGTGTTTCATGAAAAGAATAGACATGTAGTAAAACTGGGTGTGGTTCATGAATAGAACAGACATGCACTGACACTGGGTGTGGTTCATGAAAAGAACAGACATGCAATCACACTGGTCGATCCTTATGTGGTTTATGGAAGGAACAGACATGCAATCACACTAGGTGGATCCATATGTGGTTTATGGAAGTAACACACATGCAATGACACTAGGTGTGGTTCATGAAAAGATTAGACATGCAATGACACTTGTAGATCCTTATGTGGTTCATGAAAAGAACAGACATGCAATGACACTGGTGGATCCTTATGTGGTTTGTTTAGAATAACATACATACAATGACATTGGGTGTGGTTCATGAAAAGAACACATATCCAATGACACTGGTGGATCCTTATGTGGTTTGTTTAGAGGAACAGACATGCAATGACACCGGTGGATCCATGTGTGGTTCATGAGAAGAACACACATTCAATGACTCTGGTAGATCCTTATGTGGTTCATGAAAAGAACTGACATGCAGTGACACTGGGTGTGGTTCATGAAAAGAACAGACATGCACTGACACTCAGAGTGGTTCATGAAAAGAATAGACAGGCAAAGACACTGGTGGATCCTTATGTGGTTTATGGAAGGAATAAACATGCAATCACACTAGGTGGATCCATTTGTGGTTTATGGAAGTAACACACATGCAATGACACTGGGTGTGGTTCATGAAAAGAACAGACATGCAGTGACACTAGTAGATCCTTATGTGGTTCATGAAAAGAACATACATGCAATGACACTTGTGGATCCTTATGTGGTTTGTTTAGAGGAACAGACATGCAATGACTCTAGCCGTGGTTCATGAAAAGAACAGACATGCAATGACACCGGGTGTAGTTCATGAAAAGAATAGACATGCAATGACTTATGTGGTTTGTTTAGAAGAACGCACCTGCAATGACACTGGGTGTGGTTCATGAAAAGAACAGATAGGCAATGACACTGGTGGATCCTTATGTGGTTTGTTTAGAAGAACATACATGCAATGACACTGGGTGTGGTTCTTGAGAAGAACACACATCCAATGGCACTGGTGGATCCTTATGTGGTTTGTTTAGAGGAACGGACATGCAATCACACTCAGTGGATCCATATGTGGTTTATGGAAGTAACAGGCATGCAATGACACTGGTAGATCCTTATGTGGTTCATGAAAAGAACAGACATGCTGTGAAACTGGGTGTGGTTCATGAATAGAACAGACATGCACTGACACTGGGTGTGGTTCATGAAAAGAACAGACATGGAATGACACTGGTGGATCCTTATGTGGTTTGTTTAGAAGAACACACATGCAATGCCACTGGTGGATCCATGTGTGGTTTATGAGAAGAACACACATCCAATGAACTCTAGTGGATCTATCTTGGCATAATTTGATGTATTCTACGATGTATTTCATTGTATAAGACACTTTCCATTTTTATACTACTCAGTTTTGCCCTTGGTTTTATGTGGTACTACTTAGTTTTGCCCACCCCCCTCTCTATCTTTC
This sequence comes from Avena eriantha, assembly GCA_910589775.1. Taxonomy (NCBI): domain Eukaryota; kingdom Viridiplantae; phylum Streptophyta; class Magnoliopsida; order Poales; family Poaceae; genus Avena; species Avena eriantha. The sequence continues at coordinate 20,374,589 of OU342745.1, forward strand.
GTAGAATCCCAAAATTGTGCTCACCCTGTCTGCTACTCCCTGATTGGTTGTCACAGTTGTCACGTGGAGCGTGCGCACCAACCGTTGATTCTGTGCGATCCAACGATGATCGTTGCACACCTCGTGCCCTTCATAGTACAGCGTGAGACAGCACGGACGTCTCCCTCCGTGAAACTTCTACAGGAAGGAACACGATGTCGTCCATGGAAAAAGTCGTCGAGCGGTCATGTCAAGTTTAATCAAGTCTGAAAACCCTACTACTACTACTACAACTCATGCACAGGGCAATGGGGTCATCGAGTGCATGATTGTCGACGGGACGCTGCAATTTATTGCCACTTGATTTTAATCAGACATATCCCATTTATACGCAGCGCTCTCAATCTCACTTCCAATTGGGCCCTACCGCTAGTAAATTCCATGAGTCAAGGGCCCCCTAGAGTAGATCTAACGTTGCTAGAAATTAGTTTCGTGCCACTTGCATGCAGTGGAATCAAGGTCTGCCATGAGCGTGTTTTCAATGTAGCTCTAAAGTGGAGATCGTGGCTGTTTCAAAAAAAAGGGAACCGAAAAAAGGGTGGAGATCGTGGTAGCCCCCCGCCCACCACACGTGTCCACTCGAGGACTACGAACGGTCCGGTGTTTATAACCCCCTCGACCTTCTTCTTCCATGAGCTCGTGTCATTTCCCCCCAGTCTGTCTAGTCCGAAGACCCCAATCTACACCTGCCGCGCGCGCCCAATGTCCCTCGTTTGCACTACCTCCTTCCCTTGGTGCGCCATGAAGCGTACACGTGGAGAAGATCCGGAGGTGAAGCCAGTTGAAGGCGAAGCAGCAGATGGCTCGGTCGTCGCCAAGCACATGGAGGCGTCTTCTTCAGGCGTGAACGCCGCTCATCGCCACGCCATTGAGGGTGCGAACTCATTCGTCCAGCCAGTAGCCGTCGCCGCCGAGCTGCAGGTGGTAGCCATCGCTGCCGAGCAGCAGTTGGTAGCCGTTGTCGCCGAGCAGCAGGTGGTAGCCATTGCTGCCGAGCAGCCGGTAGTAGCCGTCACCGCCGAGCAGCAGGTGGCCGACAACATCGTGGTGCCAGCGGCAGATCTGGATGGGGGGCAGGCGGAGGCAATCCAGTGATCTACATCGACGACCCCATCGCTGTTCAAGAAATCTTCGACGCAATCGCGGAGAATGATGAGTTCGAGGAGGAGGTCCCTGATGAGGAGTCCGAGGTACTACATTGCTAGCTTCTCTAGTCGCAGCCGCAATTTCCACTGTTCATACATAGGATTTGCTCAACCGTGTACAGATTATTTTGCTCTTGAAGTAGGGTAGTATATATATGATTCGATGGGTTGATTGATGCATCTTCCATCTATTCACAAAACCCCAATCCGTCTAGTCACAAAACCCCAATCTGCTCATCTGCCATCTAGTTGAGTTTGCTAGTTGAGTGTTGATTTCGATACACAGTAGGCCTATAACATTATATTTCTATTCCTTACTGAGCCCAATGATTCAATTTTGCCCCAAAATAGTGCAAGGGCATCTGATGGTCTCGTTTTCTTAGGGATGGTTAGTGGCCCTAAGGCAGCAATGCACATAAATAATATAGGTTGTGTTGTTGGTGTTTTGGTTCTCTAACTCCATCGCTGAAAAAAATGAGGCCCTAATTTTTTCTCTCATATGGAACCTAAATATATAATATTTGTATTGTTTCTGATCTATGAATGCGTTGTATGATGCATTTTTATATCCCTGAATATTGTTTGGTACGATTACATTTCAATTTCTTATTGTGGCCAATGATTCAAATTTTCCCCAAAGAGAGGCAGACACATTGGTGTCAAATTTTTATAGGGATGAGTGAGCGAACCTGGGGCCATGTAGAAGATCAATATAAGCTGTGCAATTGTTACTTGGTTCGCTTACTTCATCTCTATAGAAACTTATGAGGTTGCAATCTTTATTCTACATTCATAGAACTATGATATTTGAATTATCTATTCCATGCATTCATAGTGTATAAGAATTACATTTTAGTTTGTCACCGAGGCCGATGATTGAAATTTGCCCCAAAAGAGTTCAAGGGGATACACGTATGACAGTGTCGTGTTTTAGGGATGGGTTGGTGAACTTGAGGCAGCAATGCACACACACAATATAGGTTGTGCTGTTGGTACTTTGGTTCGCCTACTCCATCTCTGAAACAAATTATGAGGCCCTAGATTTATTCTCATATGGAACTACATATATGATCGTTGAATTGTTTCTGATCTTTTAAAGATTGGTATGATGCATATGTATATGAATGGTTTTCATCATAAGTATTTTTAACATGCACCTAAAGATTGATTATTTGGTTTTTTATTTATAATTACAATATTTAGTCTTGTTTTTGTAGCTGACTATGTATATCCCTGAATAATGTTTTGTACGATTACATTTCAATTTCTTATTGTGGCCAATGATTCAAATTTGCCCCAAAAGAGAGGCAGACACATTGGTGTCAGATTTTTCAGGGATGAGTTAGTGAACCTAGGGGCGATGTACAACAACAATATAGGCTGTGCAATTGTTACTTGGTTCACTCACGCCGTCCCTGAATAAACTTATGAGGCCACAATCTTTATTCTACATTCATAGAACTACGATATTCAAATTATCTATTCCATGCATTCATAGTGTATAAGAATTACATTTTAGTTTGTCACCGAGGCCGATGATTGAAATTTGCCCCAAAAGAGTGCAAGGGGAGACACGTATGACAGTGTCGTGTTTTAGGGATGGGTTGGTGAACCTGAGGCAGCAATGCACACAAACACTATAGGTTGTGATGTTGGTACTTTGGTTTGCCTACTCCATGTCTAAAACAAATTATGAGGCCCTAGATTTATTCTCATGTGGAACTAAATATATGATCCTTGAATTGTTTCTGATCTTTTAATGATTGGTATGGTGCATATGTATATGAATGGTTTTGATCATAAGTATTTTTAACATGCACCTGAAGATTAATTGTTTGGTTTTTATTTATAATTACAATATTTAGGCTTGTTTTTGTACCTGGCTATGTATATCCCTGAATAATGTTTTGTACGATTACATTTCAATTTCTTATTGTGGCCAATGATTCAAATTTGTCCCAAAAGAGAGGCAGACACATTGGTGTCAGATTTTTTCAGGGACGAGTTAGTGAACCTGGGGCGATGTACAACAACAATACAGACTGTGCAATTGTTACTTGGTTCGCTCACGCCGTCCCTGAATAAACTTATGAGGCCGCAATCTGATGCAATTATTTGTCATTGTGTTGAGATGAAATGATATATGAACCGATCAAACTATTGCTGAGATGCTTTATCTTTGATATCCACGGATATATTGTCTTACATATACATGTTGTCAATTCTTGAGTTGTAATACAATTGAATCATATGTACGAGTTCTAAGTTATGTTCTTAAAAATCAACAGGAGGATGATGATGAAGTGGACGATAGCAAGGAATCCAGGGACAACAAGAGACGCTACGTGCTGAGGCAGTTACGGTGTGAGCTAATCCGTTTCCACCGTAGGGGGAGACTGTGTTGCCCATTCTGTGGCAGAGCAATCAACATGGACCTCAACAGCATGATCCAGCACGCGGAGGGCGTTGGAAGAGGCAGAGGCAGAAGCCATAGGCCGATTACCTTGGCACGGCACACAGCCTACGGCAAATTCCTCCGGAAGTATGTCAGGACTAGCCTGTATCCCATCAACTAGGCTGTCGCTGCCTCCTGCTGATAAACCCCTGCCCTGCTAGGCATCTCCGTGTCCCGGCCTCCTGCTGCAGCCCCTGCTTTTATTTTGTTCTAGTTAATTATTACCTGTGTGTGGCATGTAAGACAATATATCTATGGTGTCTCTGGTGAACCTTATATATTAATCTACTCCTTTATATCCGCCTTAACCATCCCATCTTTCATGGTAATGAGCTTACTGTACAACTCGTATGCCATGTAGGCGTCTCTGGCTGCATACTCGAGGTGCACCTGGCTCATCGACTTCCACTCCTAGTAGTCATGATCGAGTCGCTTCAATTTCTTCAGTTTTTCATAGGATTTATCGATGATTTCTGCTGTCAGATCATCCATGCCATCCTTCGCTGGGTATGATTTGATCTTGTACAGATTTTGGATGTCGATGTGGTGCCCCTCTGGGATTTTTATCAACGCACGAGAAAGCATAATTGTGTCATTTGTGATATCCACGCTAGTGAAAGTTATCCCTTTCCTACACAAGAACTCGACCAGAGCCGGACAACGCATCTCAGTTGGTTTACTCCTGCACTTAGATGGTTCTAGGGATGTAAGGGAACAAGGGATGCAGAAGTGGTGATCTCAAATTTAAATTTCACATACCTGCAGAAGTGGTAAATGAGGACCTCCTCATGCATGGCAATTTGCACGACATCGATCTCTTGTGGAGGATTTTTTCGCTTATTTGCACGGGTGTACTCCAAGTCTAGCCCCATAAACTTGTGCTTCTCTTTCTCAAGCAATTGCTCAAACCTGGCGAGAGTTGTCTCCACAGTCGCTTCATCATTTGTGTACACCACTCTCAAAGTCATGGTGCCATGGGCAGGGACCAAGTAGGTCTCTGTTGTGCGTTTCCCATCGTCCATGCCTGCAAGGAAATGGGTGAAAGGAACTGCCTGCAAGGAACTGCCTTCGAGAGGAAGAAGAAGATGAACCGACGGTTCCAGAACAGAGGAAGAAGAAGCGCCCAGGAAAAACTGCAGAGGAATGACTGAGGAAGAGGAATGACTGTAGAAGAAACATGTAACTGCAAATTTTGGTTCGAGAACTCACCGTGGTTACGTGGAGATCGTGGCAGTGCCGCCGGTTCAACAAGTTGGGCCAGTTCCTGCGAGAATATGAAATTAGCTGTGCATTTTTCTATGCGAGAAATTGAGAGAAGTCATTTATATTTTGTCTTTCATAATTAAACACAATGGAGTTGGTACAGCCCAAGAGATTTGAACAAAAGAGATTTGCTAGTTTAACATACAACAACACTTACAGGCCCAACATGGCAGAACTTGGAGAGCCCCAGAACTTGAGCTACCACAGAGACCTCGACAGAGGTGGCAGAATTGGTGCGGGTGCAACCACAGCGACGGCGAGCTCGGATTCTAGAGGAGGAAAACAGAACCGAGCATGGTCGAAAAGGTGATAGATCTCACCGGGAACCAATTCTCGTCCCTGACCGTGCCATGGGTGCGTCCACGGTGAGGGCGAGCTCCGACTCGGGATGGGGAGGAGAGCGGGGCCGAGCAGCTTCTTCACTTCCCAGCTCTGCGCCATGGCCGCGACCACAGATTGCTGCTCCAGGGAAGAAGACGAGTAATGGAGGCGCCAATGCTGCAAGCCTACAGGGAGGAGAGCTGGGCTGAGCAGGTTCGTCCACGTCCCAGCTCCACGCCATGGCTGCGACGCCCCACAGATTGCCGCTCCGGGGAAGAAGAAGACGCGTAATGGATGCAGGCGCCAACGCTGCAAGCCTATTTGATAGCTAAGCGACGGGAGCGGCAGGAGCGACATAACAGTGAGAACTGACAGGGGGCCCAACTTGATGGCTGTTAGCCTAATTTTTTGTATTGAAACATAAAGTTGAAATCGTGCCGAAAAAGACCCTCTGAGTATTTGGCATGCTAACTATAGTCATCGCAGATGATATCAGGGAACTCGGGTACCGCCTTGCCTGGCCACCCCAACATTCGGGCCGCAAAATGATATTCTCCATCCCTAGGTGCGCCGCCACCTGGTGTTGGCCCCTCGAGCCTCCACCGACCTTGCCCTTCTGCCTATAAAAACCTCTCGGGACAAAAACCCTAAGTACTCGATCAAAGCCCCAGACATAAATCCACGGAATAGTATGTAGCCGCCGCCGTCTCGATCCCCAGATTAGGGGGATCCGAAGCTCTTCCCGGCACCCTGCCGGAGGGGAGAGATCACCCTGGAGGCCTTCTTCATCACCATGACTGCCTCCGGTGTGATGCGTGAGTAGTTCATCCTTAGACTACGGGTCCATTTAGTAGCTAGATGGTTGGTTCTCCTCCTATATGCTATCATGTTTAGATCTTGTGAGCTCCGTTCATGATCAAGATCATCTATTTGTAATCTTACATGTTGTGTTTGTGGGGATCTGATGGATATTGAGATGCTATTTCAGATTGATTATTGATTCTATCATTTCTATGTTATTTGTGATCTTGCATGCTTTCTGTTGTTAGTAGCTATCTTCGCCAAGTAGATGCTAGCAACTCCAAAAGGGAGTATTTATGCTCGATAGTGGGTTTATGCCTCTAGTAATCTGGGGAAGTGACATGAATCTCTAAGGTGCTACATGTGCTGTTGCTACTAGGGAGAAAACAACAATCCGTTGTCCATGGGACAATCGTATTGTTTACTTTACACACTTTGCTTCATGAAATTATCTGTTGCCTGTAACTTAATACTGGAGGGGGTTCGGATGATAACCTGAAGGTGGATTATTAGTTATAGATGCAGTTGGATTACAGTCTATGTATAATGTTGTAATGCCCAATCATATCCCATAGGTGTCAAGATGATTAGTATATGCATGGTATGCTTTCTCGAGTCTGTCAATTGCCCTGCTGTAATTTGTTCACCCAACATGTTATTTATCTTAAGGAGAATGACCTCTAGTGAACTATGGACCCAAGTCCATTCTTTTACCATTGATATACCATCTACTATTTACTGTTTACTGTTTACTTTTTGAAAGTAATTACTATCTTCCACACAATATGTTTAATCCTTTGTTTTCAGCAAAACCAGTGAGATTGACAACCTCACTGTAAGTTGGGGCAAAGTTCTGTGGTTATGTTGTGCAGGATTCCAAGTTGGTAGCAACACCTTGGGGTTGTTTCCTTACTCCTACTGGTTCAATAACCTTGGTTTCATAACAGAGGGAAACTTGCTGTTGTGCTCCTCATACCTTCCTCTTGGGGTTCCAACAAGCTCAACATATCCTGAGCCATCAGGCCTCTTCTCTAGGAAGATCGAAGGCGGTTGGTGTGGTGGCGTACTCCCTCTCTTATGGCTCGGTCTTGGCTCTCACATGTGGGTTGGAGCGGAGGTGACCTGGTTGGTCAGTGAGAGCCGGGCTCGGCTGGTTGGAGCTGACGATGGCGACGTCATAGGATGTCGTTACTTTGATGAAGGCCTCGTGGATGTGATGGGTCTAGTCTCATGCCTAAGGTTCTAGGGCAAACCCAAGGTCTAGGTTATTGCTTGATCAGATGATGACGACACTTTGGTGTCGTTCACCCTCTTGAGGGCATTGTTTTGGATCTCGAGATGCCTAGACGGGGTCATCTGGTGGAGTGGTGTTTCATCTACCACGTCTATGGCGGTGGGTCTCTGTGGCATGGTGTAGCAGGGTCTCGAAAGAGGGCATGTTGATGGCCTCGCACAAGGTGGGGGATGAGGGGTGATGTCTCTTAAAATAGCCATATTTTTCTGCGTTTAAACATTGTTTTGAGTCAAGCAATTAACAAGAATCTCTCTAGCCTTGCCACTAATGACTAATTATTGCAAATATATGCAAACCATTTCTTTGAATTGTGTTGTGCAGGAAATCATGATTTTTAATGCAAAATAAGGAGCCATAAATGAAGATTTTGAGAAAGTCTACATGGCTAAGTAATCCTGGAGCAATAACCAGGCATCAGAGGCCATAACGACCACTAGTACGGGCAGGGCCCGTCCGTACCATGTGTCGGTGGCTTCATCTCATTAAACCCTACAACTTTCGTGAAGGCGTCTATATATTTTGAGGTCCTAGCCTCCGTGTAGAGGGCTACAACTCTCAGATTGGATCACAACACCACCAAAGGAGATCCACACCATAGTTCATCCCCTCCATCTTCCATCCTCTTCATTATCCATAGCCATTACTTTGTACTTGAGATATACTTGTGATTCAGCGACCATTGTAAGAATATTTGATTTCAATCTAAGTATTTTGCACAATGTTTTCTATCCTTGATCTTATTATTATGAGTGAGTAGTCTTCACGGGTTGCGGGTTGAGGTGAAACCTCGCAGCAATTATGTGCATCTAATCTATGGGAGCATTGTGTTTTGTTTTGTGTCTTTTGTTTCTTTGTCTCTTGCATCGATCTTTGGACTTGTAGGTAACCAAGACCCCCCAAGATCGATAAAGGCTTGAGGTGAGATACTTGACTAGCGGTGATCTCATAGGAAACCCAGTGATAGAAAGGGCTGTACAGTCTTCGATTAGCAACCCATTCGGGAACAACAACAACATCTCTTCTTAAGGCTTTGATCCATGTTTTCACTTAATAACTGTTTGTAGCCCGATACTTTGTGGTGCAACCGGTTGGATCAAAAGGCTATTGCTATGCTTGTGACTCGCAGGTTCTTTAGTATATCAGGATGTGCTGCCCACAAAGATTATCTCTATTAAAACATTGCACATGACTGTGCCTATTATTATCTTTTATCCCATATGATGTGCATCTGCAGGTGAATCTTCAAGCCTGGCCTATCTCCATCCATTGAAACAACCCACAATATAAAGTAAACTAGATTGGTCCGGTAATCGAAGTTAAAATGGAAAAACAAGGTCTCGCAAACGTGTCCTTTTTAATTCCTTTTAGCATTGTTTCCCAAGGTTCGATTAAACCTAGGTCTACTCGGGAAAAGACTATTATACTACATCTGTGAATCCGGATCAAAGGTATCGAGGCGGCGTCATCTTGAACCTCAGTAGCATCATAGGCAAGATCGGCGAAGTTTATGCAGATCTTAACCATGAAGATTTCTCGGTGGTTCAATAGTGGGGATGGCTTCTAGGGTGTGTACATGAGGTTCTCGCTAGATGTCTGCTAGACTAGATGTGCGATCTCTCTTCGCCTAGAGGGCATCTTGGGGTATTTCCGATTCCTAGATGGTGGAGGGATTTCATTGTTTTTCTAGGCATAAGGCCTTGTTGACATGATTTTTGGCCATTGTAGAGTTTGTAGGTGTTGTGTGGTGGCTTTGGGTTTTTTGTTGCACGTTCTTTGTCCTTCCTTATTGAATAAATCAATAAAGAAGGTTGTATGCATATTTTCGAAGCAGAGGCCGAGGGTTTCATCCTCCATTTAGAAACAAAAATAAATATAAAGAAAAGAAAACTGTTGATTTATAGGTTATGTCGATGATGGAAAGATGGCACCGTTCTTAGACAATCTTTCTACTACAGGTAGGGGGTCATATGCCGATAGCCAAGAGCCATCGGCAAAAGGCCAAATTACGGTTGACCTAGGCCTATGCTGATAGCCACAATCGACATATGGTATTTGTCAAACCCGACATCAGTGTAGTTAGATGGCCATCGGCATATCTCCGGCAGTTGGCATAGTGGCCATATGCCGATTGTTTGTTCTGGCTATCAGCAGGAAAAATGAAGACATGTTCATCTTATGGCATATGGAAGCTATGGTCATTGGTACCATCGAGATCTAGGCCGACAGCCTAACCATCGGCTCAGAGGGCCACACGACATAGCCTAGTGGGCGCTGACAGCGTCTATGCCGATGGCCAGGCAGTCTTCCTAAGTGGAAGTGTGGTGGCTGGGAGCTCGTAGCGGCTGGTTGCAGGACGTACATAGATATGTCTTAGGTCTTCCAAATTCAGGCTGATTTTCAAGACATTCCTAGTACTAGGAAATGACCTACCAGTGGCACAGGGCTTTTCCTATGTATGGTGCATGGGCCGTGCTTCACTGTTATCACACCACTGATAATTTTTATCAGTGGCACACCGGTATGTGCGCCACTGATAGTCGAAATAGCAATGGTGCATAAGTGGCCATGCACCATGGAAAACCGCTGCCCATGGATATAGTCCCACTATTAGTGGCGCATTCTGTGGTGGTGCACCACTAACAGGGTGTGCCACTAATGGTATATTTGGTGTGCAATTTGTATTATTTTTTATTTTAATACGATGCCCGCGTAGTTATACATGTATTATACAAGCATATGTATACACAATGATAGTGATAAGACTAAACATGATTGTATGTCATCACATTAATTAGAATCTGAGACCGATCGAGTAGCGTCAAGTAACAAATTATTACACAAGTTTAGGTCCCGAGACCGATCGAGTAGAAAGTTGGTCATCACGTTACACATGAAGTCTTCATCTAAACTAGGATAAAATTGAGTAGAACTGCAATCATGGTGAGCACTATGGGGACCACGACCAAGGCTTTCGTTAGGTTCTTCCACCTAGCTTCCTCTCACAAGTAGTTCCTCCAGCAAGCTTCCGCCATCTCTCTAGTATTGTACCCTTTATAGTTGTTGTTGCTAAACTTTTTCACTTGTTTCAGACAGTTCTCCCACAAACCGTAGACTCATGGAACCCAAGCTTTATATACCACATACCACTTTTACATCTTTGTACACAAGGAAAATAGTATATTAGGAAACAGAAAGCAAAGGGTTAACATGCATGTTCACAAAAACTAGAAAACAAAAAAATTAACATCATGTAGCGCCATTGCAACAAATATGAACTAGGGCCTCATACTTAGAGTGGACACATAAAATCATAGGGATGGTATCAGTGAGCCAAGTAGGATGCACAAGATATGTATTTGTGCATATCACAAGGCTCACTATCACCACTCCTAGTATTACATACTAAATCGAGGCACACCTGTAGTGACTCCCTAGAATTTGAATCATCGACTATTGCAACAAATAAGAACCAAAATTATGAACATCAATTAGGGACTCATACTTATGTTGGACAAAAATCACAGGGATGGAGTCAGCGAGCCAAGTAGGATCCACCAGATATGTATTTATGCATATCACAATGCTCGCTGGAACCACCCCTAGTATCACATCCGAAATCGAGGCACACCTGTAGTGGTGCCCTAGCATTTTAATCATCGGCCACTAAAACAAATAAGAACGAAAATTCTAAAACTAGAGCCTCGTAGTTAGAGTGGACACAAATATCACAGGGTTGGTGTTAGCGATCAATGTAGGATGCACAAGATATATTTGCGCATATCACAAGGCTCGCTGACACCGCCCTTAGGATCACATTTGGAATCGAGGCACACCTATAGTCGCGCCATAGCACTAATCATCGGTGGTTGCAACAAGTAAGAATCAAAAATAATAACGTCAAGTACTAGGGCCTCATACTTACGTTGGACACAAAAATCTCAGGGATGGCATAAGAGAGCCAAGTAGGATGCACATGGTTCAATCAAAAGCGATGTGAGAACTTTTCTCATTGCCACTACCAATTGATCTTTCCTAAATAGTGTTGTCATATATCATCTTCCTTTCAACATCTAAAACATTTAGACACCGATAGAATGAACATCGGCTAATACTTTGCTATTCATTAATAGAGCCATGTTCTGAATACTTATTGTTATTAAATTGTCATGCATGCATAGAGCAAAGTTATTGTCAAAATGTTTTATCGCTTGTACATTGCGTTTGAGTTGTTTGAGGATAAACAACAAGCTAGGTTAGGGGGAGCTGATACATCCCAAATCTATCTACTTTTCCAAGTACTTTTCTCGATGATTTTCTCTGAAATCTCACCATAGTTGGATAATACTACTGAATCTGACGTTGTTTTTAGCAAAAGTCTTATTTCTGTCTGTTTTTGCAGGAAACAAAATCGGGGAAAAATACCACACAAGTTTTTCACCAGAACAAGGACACTAGAGCTTTGGAATCACACAAAAGGAGCCAAGAGGCCCAAAAGAGCCCTAGTGGCACATGCACCCACTTGGGTAGCGCCACTGATGACCCACAAGTATAGGGGGTGTATTGCATTATTTTCGAGGGAAGTGAAACCCAATTTATTGATTCGACACAAGGGGAGCCAAAGAATATTTATAAGCTTTAACAACTGAGTTGTCAATTCAGCTGCACTTGAAACAATCTTGCTCACAACAGTTTATTAGTAGCAACAGTTTTGTAGTAGGAATAGTAAAGTAACAGCAGTAGTAAAGCAAAGACAATAGTAACAAAAGCAGTAAACAGTGGGATTCGAGTGTGGTAGGCATAGGGATGGATGGACGGGCGTTGCATGGACAAGACAATTCACATAGCAATTAGAACATAGGGCATTTGCAGATAAATAAGATAAAGCATCAAGTACTAGACAATCCTAGGCATGTGTTTCATATATAGTCATACGTGCTCATAATGAGAACTTGCACAACATCTTTTGTCCTACCAGCCCATTTACAGCGGGGCCTCTAGGGAACTACTGGCAATTAAGGTGCTCCTTTTAATAGAGCATCGGAGCAAAGCATTAACACTCCGTGAACACATGTGATCCTCACATCAAAGCCTTTACCTTCCGGTTATCCCGATTTCTGTCACTTTGGGGCCATAGGTTCCGGACAACAACGTGTGTATACAACTTGCAGATAAGACCAAGAACAACACTATCATAATGAATCAATAACATGTTCAGATCTGAAATCATGGCACTCGGGCCCTAGTGACAAGCATTAAGCACAACAAGTCGCAACAAAGTCATAAAGCACTAATAAAAGATACTAGGCACCATGCCCTAACAATCTAATGCCATTACATGAACGATCTCATCCAATCCCTACCATCCCCATAGCCTACAGCGGGGGATTACTCACTCATAGATGGGGGAAACATGGATGGTCGATGGAGAAGCGATGGTGATGATGATGGCGATGATCTCCTCAAATTCCCCGTCCCGGTAGGTTGCCAAACGGAGTTTCTGGTGCTGTTTCGTAGAATATGGTGGTGGCGGCGGAGCGGAACTCCTTCTGGAAAAATGTCAAATCCCCCAAGTTTTTAGGTCAGAAGGCTCCTTATAGGCGAAGACAGAGGCCGAGGGGGTGCCTGGGGGGGCCACACCACCCCCTGGCGTGGCCTGGCCTGGCCCGCGCCACCAGGTGGTGTGGGCACCCCCTGGTTCTTCTCCGTCTCATATTCTGGCTCCTGGAGTCTTCGGGTGAAATAGGATTTTTGGCATATTTTCTGGGATTTTTCCTGATAGTTGATTTTCTGCACAAAAAGTAGACACCAAGGCAATTCTGCTTAAAACAGTGTTAGTCCGCATTAGTTGTATCCAAATCACACAAGTATAGAGGAGAAACAATAGCAAAAGTGTTCGGGAAAGTAGATACGTTTTGGACGTATCAACTCCCCCCAAGCTTAGCTTATTGCTTGTCCTCAAGCAATTCAGTTGAAAACTGAGTGCGATAAAAGAACTTTCACGAACACATTTGCTTCAAATGATGTAAATATTCTCAACAATGTGATCAACTACTTGGACAATTCATAATAAAGACTATGTAACTGAGTCTACTTAATAGTCATTGCAAGCTATGAAGAGATTCCAACTCAAGAATAATAAGTAGCATGAAGCACAAACATAAGCAACATTACAATGCTCATAAAAAGGTATGATAGAGTGGTATCTCGCTTGCCCTTTGATTATGAATGCCAAGGCACCTCTAAAGTTCAAGTGATGACTAGAAGTAAAGATATCAAGAATACAAGCATCAAAGTCATAACACAAATAATCAAGTAATGGAACAAACACAAAGAATGGCAACTATGCTCTCAAGAAGGTGCTCAAAGAATAAGTGGAGACTCAATAAGTAGAAGAAAGAAAGTTTTGAATAATTTTGAAAGGCTTCCAAATGCGTAAAGTATGGTACTCGTTAGCTTTGAGCTCTCATTGCCCCTATCATAAGCATCTTTAATGTGTATAAGGTGAAAGTGAGGTCCAATCTGAGTTATATGCTCGACAGACTATAATCTAAAAATCCCAAGTCCCTTGAGTACGAGGGCAAAAGAACAACACGCTCGGACTTGCTCTTTCTCCAGCCAGCCTTGAGAAAGGTTATTTCATAAGATAACTCACTCAAACTAGCCCATGAGGAAATAAATTTATGTTGTATCATCGAATTAAAATCAAGCCTCTCTATGGGAAACTGTAGGTCTAGATGATGAGGCACTAAACCATGCAATGCTAGCAAATGAGAAGCAATGAGGCCTCCACAAACTCCACCTTTGTCACGGTTAGCAGCAAGACGGAAAGCTATCAAAGCACCCAAGTTGTAAGACCTATCTCGTCTAAGAGCAGCAGAGATAAATGCTAGATCAAACGAAGATAACTTATTGGCAGTTTTCCTAGCAAGAACACACTTGGCAATAAAGTAGGCAAAGTAGCGAATGGAGGGAAGATGAATGTTACGGATTTTTCCATTCTCCTTCGAGAAGCTACTCCCTTGGCAAATTTCTTCATATAAATCCATGAGTGGTTCAGGTCTCTCCTTAATCTTTCTACATGATCCCCATTGAGGTACCTTAATAGCTGCACAAAAATCATCAAGAGAAAGGTCGACATCTATATTGTAAATTTTGTAATGGACCATGGGGTTAGGCAAAGAGTGACTTAATTTGAAGTCCTGCACCACAGACATGGTTAGCTTCACAAATTGACAAGGTTCATCTTCCAAAAAGTGCTCTAACCCTGCATTAGAAACCAAAGTGTGGAAATCTTGTAGAATTCCTGCAGCTCTCATGAACTCAGAGCATGGATAAATGGAAGGAAAAACTTCCTCCTCCTGGTGGAACTTCATGACCTCACGCACCCAAAGCTCATGTTGGTTTAGGTGGTGTTCACTCATCTTCTATTCTGAAATTTAAACACCTATTAAACAAGTGATTGCAAAGTAAATATAATGAATGATTAATCATAGGGACTTGCAAGAGGCCTAAACATGCATCAAAACTATATCTTTAAGCATCAAACAAGCTTACAAGATCTCATAACCTGTCACCTACAACAGCAAAATATTCAACATATAATCCACTAAACACAAATCTACTTGGACAAGGGGAGGAGTCACATACCAGGGAACAAATGCTCCAAATTTCAGCAAGAAAGATGGGCTGAGCAAGGAGATCGAAAAAATCAAGAGCAAGCACAGCAAGAACGCGGTTTTGAGCTATGAACTGGAGCTTACTCGGGAGAGAGAAGAAAGTGGCAGGTGAGAGAGTTAGTGGGGGGCAAGGGGTGGCCCACACCAGGGCATGGCGCCACCCAAGGCTAGCCACGCCACCATGTGGTGTGCCTGCCTGGTGGGCCCCCTGGTACCTCTATCGTACTCCTCTGCCCCTTTTTCACGTAAAAATTTAATATGAATTTTCTGGAATTTTTTGAGACATTTTATTTTTGGGCATTTTTCAGAAATAGAAGAATGATTTTTCTGACAGACAGATTTTTTTTCTTTTGGAAACATGATGCAAGGACAAAACAAGGCTAGAACTACAGAAGTTCTAACATGCAAGAAACTAAAAACAAAAAGAAAACTAAATGAAAGCAAAAACTAAAAATGCAAAGGATAGAAATAAACGGAGATAATCATAATGAAAACATTATTTTGTTCAATGGAATCCTTTTGTTAGCAAGGTTGATCAAGTCTTGCTACCAAAACAATTGCATATGAAACAAAACTTTGTATTCCACTAATGATTATGTTACCTTAACCTTGATAGCAATGGTCCCAATCATAATAGTTTCAAATTTTTCTCTTGGTATGGGACAATATATTTCTCCAACTTGAATGCCTTCAACTTGTTCAATTGAATTCAAACCATAAGTCCTTTCAATCTTCTTGGGGAAATAGACAATATGTTCCTTGTCATTAACATTGAAGGTCACCTTTCCTTGATTACAATTAATAACAAGAATAATGGACATATTATCATCTTCGGGCATTTCAAGCACAACAAAATCAGTTAATATCAAGCAATTGTGAGCCACCTGAACAGGTACATCCTCACATATACCCACAGGAATAGTGGTAGATTTATCATCCATTTGCAAAGATATATCAGTTGGTATCAAAATTTCAAGCTGAAGCCTCTTATATAGAGAGAAAGGCATAACACTAACTCCAGCTCCCAAATCACACAAAGCAGTTCTAACATAACTGTTCTTAATAGAGCAAGGGATAGTTAGATTCCCTGGGTCTCCAAGTTTCTTAGGAACCTTACCATTGAAGGAATAATTAGCAAGCAAAGTAGAAATTTCTTCGTTAGGGATCTTCCTTTTATTCGAGACAATGTCCTTCATATACTTTGAGTAAGGAGGCAATTTAATAGCATCAGTCAAAGGAATTTGCAAGAATAAAGGCTTCATCCACTCAAAAACTTATTATAGTGTTCATCTTCTTTTGACTTGTGTTTCTTATCAGGGAAAGGCATAGGTTTTTGGACCCAAGGTTCTCTTTCACTACCATGTTTCTTAGCAATAAAATCTTCTTTGGTGTATTTAGTAGTCTTAGTGTGGTTTTCAGGTTCTTCTTCAACTTTATCTTCATTTGGAACTTCATTTTCTTCATTACCACTTTCAGTTTCAGCATCAGAGATAGATATACTATTAGGATCTATAGCAGGTTCAGAGGGTTCTACAACAGTTTTATATTTCTTTTTCCTTTTCTTATCAGTAGAACCACTATTTTCAGCTTGTTGAGAATCCTGCTCAATTCTTTTGGGATGCCCCTCAGGATATAGAGGATCCTGGCTAGCATCTCCACTTCTAGTTCTAATTTCATAAGCATGTTTTTCTTTAGCAGCATTAACTAGCAAGTCGTTTTGCACTTTAACGAGTTGATCTATTTGAGTTTGAACCATTTGAAAGTGTTTAACAATCATTTTAACATCATTAGAGGTTCTTTCCACAATATCTTTCAACTCAACAATAGCTCTAGTGTTTTCCATTATATGATTTTGCACCCTTTAATTAAAGTTATCTTGCTTAACAATAAAGATATCAAATTCTTCTAAGCATTGATCAGGAGGTTTAGAGTAAGGGATATCACCTTCATCAAAGTGTTGGAGAGAGTGTACCTCAATAGTGGATGAGTAGGAAATAGGCTTACATAATTCTTCTATAGGAGGTAATTTCTTGACATCTGCAGCTTTAATTCCCTTCTCCTTAAGACATTTCTTCGCTCCCTTCATCACTTCATCATTTAATTCAATAACTCCCCTCTTCTTTGATGTTGGAATAGGCACAGGAATAGATGGTTCAGGTACAATTACTTCAGGTATAGCTTGTTCAGGAGGAGCCCAATCTTCATAGTTCTTACTTATTTTAGCCATTAATTCCTCAGCTTCCTTAGGAGTCCTATTCCTGAAAACACAATCAGCACAACTATCTAGGTATGTCCTAGATTCCTCTGTTAGTCCATTATAAAATATATCAAGAAGCTCATTCTTAGGTAAAGGACTTCCAGCCTGTGCATGAATCAAAGCACAAAACCTTGCCCAAGATTTGGGCAATACCTCTTTTTCTCCCTGTTTAAAATCAAAAAGTTCCTACAAAATAGCATGTCTAGCACTGGGAGGAAAATATTTCTACAGGAAAGTACTAATCAAGCACTCAGGGATATTAATAGATCCAGGAGGTAAATTACTAAACCAAGTTTTAGCTTCTCCTTTCAGTGAAAAGGGAAAAATCTTAGCAACAAAGTAAGTACGCATCTTAATATCATCAGAAAACAAGCCACTCATGGTAGAAAGTTCATTCATATGTGCTACCGCACTTTCATTCTTAGTCCCACAAAAAGGTTCTTTCTCGACAATAGCTATGTAAGATAGATCGAGAGAGAAATCATAATCTTCATCTATAATGTTTATGGGAGAAGCAGGAAACTTAGCAGCAGGATATAATTTTGGTCTAATAGTACGCCTCTCAAGGAGACTCTTAGCAGCGGTCCTATCATGGGTGTTCTTACATTCTCTAATAAACTCATCGGTCATCTCAACATAGCCATCCTCAATATCATAACTCTCACTAGACTTAGATGAGCTAACAGGTGTGGTAGTGTCTTCATTAGGAGTTTCGGTATTTCCAGCTATAGTTCTAGCAATCGTAGCATCTAGGAAAGGACCTAATGAACCACTCTTATCAAGCGCAGTAGAAGCAGCATCATAAGCATCAGAAGTTTCAGATTCAGCAGTAGTAGCAGTGTGTGTAGCATGTGTATGTGGTGGTGTAACGAGCTTACTTATAACAGACGGTGAATCAAGAGCAGCAGAGGTGTTCAGAACCGTACCTCTTCTTGTAGTGGATGGTAAAATAGGAAACTTTCCATCACGAGACTTACCCATGAAGGATGGATAGCAGCGAACAATAAAGAATCCTAGTGAACTTGATAAATAAAGCTATGCTCCTCGGCAACGGCGCCAGAAAATAGTCTTGATGACCCACAAGTATAGGGGGTGTATCGCAGTATTTTCGAGGGAAGTGAAACCCAATTTATTGGTTCGACACAAGGGGAGCCAAAGAATATTTATAAGCCATAACAACTGAGTTGTCCATTCAGCTGCACCTGAAACAATCTTGCTCACAACATTTTATTAGTAGCAACAGTTTTGTAGTAGGAATAGTAAAGTAACAGCAGTAGTAAAGCAAAAACAGTAGTAACAAAAGCAGTAAACAGTGGGATTCGAGTGCAGTAGGCATAGGGATGGATGGACGGGCATTGCATGGACAAGACAATTCACATAGCAATCAGAACATAGGGCAATTGCAGATAAATAAGATAAAGCATCCAAGTACTAGATAATCCTAGGCATGTGTTCCATATATAGTCATACGTACTCGCAATGAGAACTTGCACAACATCTTTTGTCCTACCAGCCCGTTTGCAGCGGGGCCTCTAGGGAACTACTAGCAATTAAGGTGCTCCTTTTAATAGAGCACCGGAGCAAAGCATTAACACTCCGTGAACACATGTGATCCTCACATCAAAGCCTTTCCCTTCCGGTTATCCCGATTTCTGTCACTTCGGGGCCATAGGTTCCGGACAACAACGTGTGTATACAACTTGCAGATAAGACCAAGAACAACACTATCATAATGAATCAATAACATGTTCAGATCTGAAATCATGGCACTCGGGCCCTAGTGACAAGCATAAAGCACAACAAGTCGCAACGAAGTCATAAAGGACTAATAAAATATACTAGGCACCATGCCCTAACAATCTGATGTCATTACATGAACGATCTCATCCAATCCCTACCATCCCCATAGGCTATAGCGGGGGATTACTCACTCATAGATGGGGGAAACATGGATGGTCGATGGAGAAGCGATGGTGATGATGATGGCGATGATCTCCTCCAATTTCCCGTCCCAGCAGGGGACCAGAACGGAGTTTCTGGTGCTGTTTCGTGGAATCTGGTGGTGGCGGCGGAACGGAACTCCTTTTGGAAAAACGTCGAACCCCCCGAAGTTTTTAGGTTAGAAGGATCCTTATAGGCGAAGAGAGAGGCCAAGGGGGTGCCTGGGGGTCCCACACCACCCCCTGTCGCGGCCTGGCCTGGCCGGCGCCACTAGGTGGTGTGGTCACCCCTGGCTCTTCTCCGTCTCGTATTCTGGCTCCTGGATTCTTCGGGTGAAATAGGATTTTTGGCATATTTTCCGGGATTTTTCCTGATAGTTAATTTTCTGCACTAAAAGTAGACACCAAGGCAATTCTGCTGAAAACAGCGTTAGTCCGCATTAGTTGTATCCAAATCACACAAGTATAGAGGAGAAACAATAGCAAAAGTGTTCGGGAAAGTAGATACATTTTGGACGTATCAGCCACCTAGGACCTTTTGGCCCTGGAGCATCATCTCGTCGCCTCCTTTTGCACACCCCTTATATACATGAAAACCTAGGTATCCAGATACATGGAGTTTTTCGCGAAATAGAGCACCACCACAACCACGATCTTCGTTTCGAGAGCCAGATTGGTCCTGCTCTCCACACTAGAGGCGGGTGGATTCTGATGCCTCCTTGATACGTTGCAAACATATCTATAATTTTTGATGTTGCATGCTTGTTTTATATCTATTTTCTTATGTTTTGTCCACACTTTTGAGTATTTTTACACATTTTCTGGAACTAACCTATTAACAAGATGCCACAGTACCAGTTGCCTGTTTTCTGCTGTTTTAGGTTTCAAAAAATCTAGTAAGGAAATATTCTCGGAATTGGACTCGACAAAAGCCCAAGTCAATATTTCACCAGAAGGAACACGAAATCCGGAGGGGATACGAAGAGGGGAGCCAGGCTGGTCACACCTGGTGCTGGCGCGGCCAGCCCTAGCCACGCCACCAGGTGGTGTGGGCCCCCTGGCGCTCCATCGACCTTGCCACTTCGCCTATATATTGCCTCCGGGACTAAAACCCTAAGCACCCGATCAAAATTCTACGAAAGAGTCTGTAGCCGTCGGCATCTCCATCCCTAGACTGGGAAGGATCTGAAGCTCTTCCTGGCACCCTGCCGGAGGGGAGAGATCACCCTGGAGTCCTTCTTCATAACCATGACTGCCTCCGGTGTGATGCTTCAGTAGTTCATCCCTAGATTACGGGTCCATGTAGTAGCTAGATGGTTGGTTCTTCTCCTTTGTGCTACCATGTTTAGATCTCGTGAGCTCCGTTCATGATCAAGATCATCTATTTGTAATCCTACATGTTGTGTTTGCGGGGATCCGATGGATATTGAGATGTTATGTCAGATTGATTATTGATTCTATCATGTCTATATTATTTGTGATCTTGCATGCTTTCTGTTGTTAGTAGCTATCTTGGCCGAGTAGATGCTAGCAACTCCAAGAAGGAGTACTTATGCTCGATAGTGGTAATCTGGGGAAGTGACAGAAATCTCTATGGTACTAGATGTGATGTTGCTACTAGGGAGAAAACATCAATCATTTGTTCAAGAACAATCGTATTGTTTACTTTACACACTTTGCTTAATGCAATTATCTGTTGCTTGCAACTTAATACTGGAGGGGGTTCGGATGATAACCTGAAGGTGGATTATTAGTCATAGATGCAGTTGGATTACGGTCTATGTATAATGTTGTAATGCCCAATCAAATCTCATAGGAGTCAAGATGATTAGTATATCCATGTATGCTTTCTCGGTGTTTGTCAATTGCCCCCTTATAATTTGTTCACCCAACATGTCAACTATCTTAACGAGAATCACCTCTAGTGAACTTTGGAGCCCGGTCCATTCTTTTACCATCAATCTAGAAATCTATTTACTGTTTTCTGTTTACTTTCTGTAAGCAATTACTATCTTCCACACAATACGTTTAATCCTTTGTTTTCAGCAAAACCGGTGAGATTGACAACCTTACTGTAAGTTGGGGGAAAAGTTATGTGGTTGTGTTGTGCAGGATTCCAAGTTAGAAACAACACCTTAGAGGTGTTTCTTTGCTCCTACTGGTTTGATAACACTGGTTTCATAACTGAGGGAAAACTTGCTGCTGTGCTCATCATACCTTCCTCTTGGGGTTCCCCAACGAGATCGACGTGTTGAGTCGATCATCAAGCTATTTTCTGGCGCTGTTGCTGGGGAGTCAAGGACATATTCACAAGGGGAGTCCCTCATAACCAATCTCTTTAGTTTGTTTTATTTGTTTTGCTTAGTTTATTTCTACTTTGTTTGCTTGTTTCTTTTATCAAAAACACAAAAAAATTATTTGGACTAGTTTGCTTTCTTTATATCAAAAACAGAAACAAATTTAGTTTCTATTTTTAGTTGCTATTATGTCTAGCATTGCTCCAATCACTATGTCACCTGAGGGAATGATTTTTACTTTAAAACAAGGAATTGAAAAAAGTTTCAAAGAAGCTTGGTCTAGGATCTCTGAATTACATGCAAAAACTAAACCTAAAATGACTCTAAGCTTGTTACTTAGCAGTTTTTACTTTGGAACTGCTCTATGATATAGATATGCTTTGGATGCTGTAGTAGGAGGATATTTCCACCAATGCAATGAGGATGAAGCTTTTAATGTGATAAAGAAGTTGGTCTCAACATATAACTTGCCTAGCAAATCTGATTCCTCCTTCATAAACATATTTGCTAGATTAAACACTCTTGAGGCCAACACAGCTAGTTTAAAAGATTGCTATAACATGCTTAGAGAGCATCATGAATATGTTCCAATAAATTCTGAACCCTCAAAATTGCTTCCTACAGTAAAGGTTGTTATAAATATTGAAACCTTTTATGCTCGTTGTGATATCATGTATGAATTCTGCCATATGCCTAAAGATATCTATGAATCTTTAAATATTTGGGGACTTTCTGAAGGGGAGAAGAAATATCTCTTGCTAATAATACCACAATATTACACATTGGAATAGCTGAAGGAGTGTTTACAAAGATTCTAGGGAAAGTGGTGTCTACTGATTATCTTGTTATTGAATGTGTAGGAAAAGAACAAATTACACTTGGAAGATCCCTATTAAAACTCCTTGAAGCTATAATAGATGTGGAGAAGGGCATCATGCATTTTGCTTCTCCACCAAACAATCATACATTCCCCAAGGATAAGAATAAAGGTAAGAGAGGTAGGAGCAAGAAATCTGGTTTTAATGCTTCTTCATTTGAGAATACTTGATCCTTTTCTTGCTTCTTATGCCTAGCTCAAAGGCGTTAAAGAAAATCACTTATTGGGAGATAACCCAAATTTCGTTAGGAGTATTTTGTTGAGACTTGGAAGTTATTGCTTCATTAATAACCTATCCTTCTCATTTTTTTGTGGTTTTTGTGCCAAGAGTAACCTGTAATGAGAGAGAAGTAAGACTTGGGAAAGTTGCTGTCCCGAAACAGATTTTTGTGCTTCGCCGTAAAAATATGTGAAAAATCTCTGTATGTCGGTTTGAGCTGTAATGTTTTGTGCTTCTGCCCCAAGTTGTTATCCAACTTTCATTAGATCAACACTTTTCGATTTGAGCAATAGAACGTCTTCGAAAAAATTGGTTTTTACCTGCTGGTCTATTTTGATAGATTTCTGCCATTATTTGCATTTGCCTCTTAATCTCTTTCTCTTTGAGTTCTCTTTGATCATTTGAACTTTTAAAAGGAAGTGCTACAGTAGCTTTTGTTTTAATGGAAGTTTTATTTGTATTGGATTTGAACCAAAAGACTTATTATCTTGAGTGCACTAATGTTGCTAATGAATATTGTGTGAAGTTTTGTATGAAGGAAATTTTAAAGTTTAGGGAAGAGTAATGTGATAAGATGAAGTATGGACAAAAGCACAAGCTTGGGGTTGCCACCCATGTCACCCCAAGAAATATTCAAGAAGTACAAGCATCAAAGCTTGGGGATGCCCAAGGCATCCCCTTCTTTATTAATAAAATTTTCAGGTTTCTTCCAAACAATTCATTTTTATTGTTTCATGCACAATTGTGTTGTTCTTGAAGCGTCTTGATTTTTTTTTCATTTTCGTTTGCTTAGTTTGCTTGAATAAATTGGTTGGACCCTCACATTCATATATGATGGTTTTCAAAAAGTTGATTTGGATTGGAAAAGAGTAGGAAAGTTCATGCTTAAGTGGAATAAAAGGATCTTGTTTTTAACTGTGACTTAGAATTTATCATGTCATGCTTGATATTGTTTTGGCTTTATGTTTAGTGATTATTTCTGTAGCATGACTTGTTATAAACAATTGAGAATTGCTTAATGTGCCTTGAAAGAATCATGTGTTGTTTTAGCATATAAAAGCATAATATTGTGGTATTCTCCTTTAATGCTTTATTTGGGCTAACTTGGCGCATGCTCACACCATGTTAAGACTACACCAAGTCACCATAGCCTTTATGATCATTTATTTTTCGACTTGTAATATCACTTTATGCTTTAATTAATAATGTTTTGTTGCTTTGCATGATTATGGCCATTATTGCTCTCTTAGTTGGTCGCTCCCAGTCTTTTGCTAGCCTCCATACCAAGTATGAGTTCCACTCATGCATCAAACTCCAAATAAAACCAAGTTATTCCAAAGAGTCCACCATACCTACCTATTAGCATTTGCTATTCCAAGTATATTCATGTTTTTATCTACCTTCCGAATTAAACTTGTTATGTGAAAATTAGTGATTAAAGCTCTCACAAACTTGATGACACACTTTACTTTTCTTGCACTTAATAAACTTGAACTTTTGTGCCCATCTATGTTGCGTATGTTCTTGTGCTTTATAAGTTGTGACTTAGCAGAACCATGTTACCATGGGGAACACTTTCAACATTACACTTTATTTGGTTGATATCATGTTCTTTTGCTTGTGGATCCTGGCGGTGTGAAATAAAAGCGGAGCTTGTAAGCTCATGGAGTTTGTATATGTGTTAGAGAAATGTCTGGGCCGCTAGCCTAAGCTATGCCTAATCATGGTGGAAACTTGCAGCATAACCATAATGAAAAATTTATGAAGCATCCTTAATAAAACCCTATGCAAATAGCAAATAAAAAGATCGCTGAGATGCTCATTGTGTGCTTGCCTTGTCATTTTGATATGGGAATGCTTCCGTATCATCGGGCAAGGGGTACCCCATTGGCAGCTCTCTATGATACACATGTACTTACAATGACAAGAACTTACTCGTGACTAAAGTTGAGTAGCATGAGGTTCGGTCTTCATAAGTAAGGGGCATGAGATTTCAACTTATAACTTGTCAAGCATATCCTCATATTTGTTCACTTTAACTTTAATCAAGATGCTTCTGATAGGGGCAATGAGAGCTGAAAGCTAATAAGTACTATAATTTTTGGAAGCTCCTTATGAGACTTGAATCCCTGCTTCCTTCTATGAAGGGCCTTTCTTTTACTTTTTATGTTGAGTCTCCATCTTCTATCTATATGCACCTATTGAGAGAGCATAGTGGCCATTCTTAGTTTATTGTGCATTGTCCCAAGACTTGTTGATTGATTCATCACTTTGATATTGCTTGTTCTTAAGCTATTTGTATCTAGTCACCCTTATGAACTTTGAAGGTGTCCTATGCATTTATGTTTTGCTACACTATGAGGGACAAGCTGAATACCATTCTCATTATGTTTTCTATATGTGCAACAAACAAACGTCTTTCAAAGCATTATTATTCATGAATCTTTTGTTTGTACCTTTTCATGTTACAACATAGTTTCTATGTCTTATTGTTAGAACTATATCTTTCATGCTATGTGAAACGTTGCAAACATATCTATAATTTTTGATGTTCCATGCTTCTTTTATATCTACTTTCTTATGTTTTGTCTATATTTTGGAGTATTTTTATACACTTTCTTGGACTAACCTATTAACAAGATGCCACAGTGCCAGTTGCCTATTTTCTTCTATTTTTGGTTCTAGAAAATTCAGAAAATGAATATTCTCGGAATTGGACATGACAAAAGCCAAAGTTGATATTTTACCAGAAGACTCACGGAGCTAGAAGACGAGACGGAGGGGGGCCACAGGGAGGACACACCACCCCTTGGCGCGGGCAGCCCTAGGCCGCGCCAGGGCATGGTGTGGGCCCCCTGGACGGCCGCCGACCTCGCCACTTCGCGTATAAGAAGTCCCTAGGACGAAAACCCTAGATAGAACAGCCTCCAGCCACGAAAAGTTCCACAGCGCCGCCGCCATCGAAGGGGAGATTCGAGGGATAGAAAGTCTCTGTTCCGGCACCCTGACAGGACAGGGAAGTGCCCCCGGAGCCATCTCCATCGATCTCCACCACCATCTCCATCGCTATTGCGGATTCCCATGATGATGAGGGAGTAGTTCTCTCTCGAGGCTAAGGGTTCTACCGGTAGCTATGTGTTCATCTCTCTCTATGCATGATCATATTGAGATCATGAGCTTTGAAATATAGATCTACTTTTCTACTCAATTGCTTTAATAGATCTCTGTTCTCCCCATGTGTGTGAAAGTGACAGCATGCACACCATGGTGGCACTTAGGCTATAGATTACAAATACGTGTTATAAGTTATATTTGGAGTTGGATGTCTCTATGAAATTGTGGTGTTTGTTGGAACCATCTAGTGCTCAAGGTGATAGTGTGGGGTTATCTAGATGGGGAAAGCGAACTTTGAGGTGTGCTGTTATAGCCCTACCATGGATTAGAGTGTCCAACCCGAGAGTAGTTCAGAGTAGTATCATGAAGAGAAGATATTTATATGAGAGTGTTCACTAGCGAAAGTATGATTCATAGGCCTTGTTTCTAAACATCGAAACACCGTTTGCAACTAGATCTATTACATGTTTGCTTGCTTCCATCTCTTTTTGTCTTTAGTCTCTTCCACGCCATCAAGCTATTTTCTGGCACCATTGTCTTATATCCATACCACTTGTATTTCACTATCTCTTCGCCAAACTAGTGCACCTATACACTTGACAAGTGTATTGGGTGTGTTGGTGACACAAGAGACTTCTTGTATCTTGATTGCAGGGTTGCTTGAGAGGGAATACCTTTGACCACTTCCTCCCTAAGTTCGATAAACCTTGGGTAATCCACTTAAGGGAAAACTTGCTGTTGTTCTACAAACCTCCGCACTTGGAAGCCCAACAACTGTCTACAGGAATAGAAGTGTGTACACATCACTATGTTAAAGTACTATGATCCCATCTATCAATGTTTTACAAATACCTTGATCAAGATTATGATGGTGCATGTCACCTCAAAAATTATTCGTTTTTATCACTTGCCTACTCGAGGACGAGTAGGAGTTAAGCTTGGGGATGTTAATACGTTGCAAACATATCTATAATTTTTGATGTTTCATGCTTGTTTTATATCTACTTTCT
The DNA here is from genome assembly GCA_910589775.1 of Avena eriantha. Classification (NCBI taxonomy): domain Eukaryota; kingdom Viridiplantae; phylum Streptophyta; class Magnoliopsida; order Poales; family Poaceae; genus Avena; species Avena eriantha. The sequence continues at coordinate 20,401,298 of OU342745.1, forward strand.
TATATTTTGTCCACACTTTGTAGTATTTTTACACATTTTCGGGAATTAACCTAGTAACAAGATGCCACAGTACCAGTTGCCTGTTTTCTGCTGTTTTTGGTTTCAGAAAAGCTAGTAAGGAAATATTCTTGGAATTGGACCGGACAAAAGCCCAAGTCAATATTTCACCAGAAGGAACACGGAGTCCGGAGGGGAGACGAAGAGGGGAGCCAGGCCGACCAGACCTGGTGGTAGCGCGGCCAGCCCTAGCCGCGCCACCAGGTGGTGTGGGCCCCCTGGCGCTCCACCGACCTTGCCCCTTCGCCTATATACTGCCTCGGGGACGAAAACCCTAAGCACCCGATCAAAATTCCACGAAACAGTCTGTAGGCGCCGCCATCTCCATCCCTAGATCGGGAGGGATCTAAAGCTCTTCCCGGCACCCTGCTGGAGGGGAGAGATCACCCTGGAGGCCTTCTTCATCACCATGACTGCCTTCGGTGTGATGCGTGAGTAGTTCATCCCTGGGTTGGTTCTTCTCCTTTGTGCTAGCATGTTTAGATCTTGTGAGCTCCGTTCATGATCAAGATCATCTATTTGTAATCCTACATGTTGTGTTTACGGGGACCCTATGGATATTGAGATGCTATTTCAGATTGATTATTGATTCTATCATGTCTATGTTATTTGTGATCTTGCATGCTTTCCGTTGTTAGTAGCAATCTTGCCCGAGTAGATGCTAGCAACTTCAAGAGGGAGTATTTATGCTCGATAGTGGGTTCATACCTCTAGTTATCTAGGGAAGTGACCGAAATCTCTAAGGTACTAGATCTGATGTTGCTACTAGGGAGAAAACAGCAATCCTTTGTTCATAGAGCAATCGTATTGTTTACTTTACACACTTTGCATAATACAGTTATCTGTTGCTTGCAACTTAATACTAGAGGGGATTCGGATGATAACCTGAAGGTGGATTATTAGTCATAGATGCAGTTGGACTACGGTCTAAGTAGAATGTTGTAATGCCCAATCAAATCTCATAGGAGTCAAGATGATTAGTATATGAATGTATGATTTCTCGGTATTTGTCTATTGCCCTGCTGTAATTTGTTCACCCAACATGTCAACTATCTTAAGGAGAATCACCTCTAGTGAACTATGGACCTCGGTCCATTCTTTTACCATAAATCTACAAATCTATTTACTGTTTTCTGTTTACTTTCTGCAAGCAATTACTATCTTCCACACAATACGTTTAATCCTTTGTTTTCAGCAAAACCGGTGGGATTGACAACCTCACTGTAAGTTGGGGCAAAGTTCGGTGGTTGTGTTGTGTAGGATTCCAAGTTGGAAACAACACCTTGGAGGTGTTTCCTTGCTCCTACTGGTTCGATAACCTTGGTTTCATAACTGAGGGAAAACTTGCTGCTGTGCTCATCATACCTTCCTCTTGGGGTTTCCCAACGAGATCGACGTGTTGAGCTGATCATCACTCCTTCATCACCATCATCACCAACGTCATCCCCAACAACCATGTGCTCACTCTCAATCAACATGTGTGAGTAGTTCTCTGTAGGCATGTGAGGTGGATGGGGATTGAATGAGATTGATCATGTAATCATCCATATGTATTGAAATTTTAGGTGTTTATCTTGAGGATATTCTTATATGAGTGTTGATGCACCTTTGCTATGTTTAATGCTTGTCACTAGGGCCCAAGTGACCTGATTTCAGTACCGAACTTTTATTTCTCCATCATATATATGAGTTTGCTATCTATCTACAAAGTGTATTGCCTATTATTGTGTTGAACCCGCAAACCATAAAGTGATAGTTAGGGAAAACAATGGGAATATATGATAGTTTGTGGATATTGTGAGTTCATGGATTATTAGTGCATTGTTACGGGCTATTCGAAAGGATAAACCTTAATTACCTATAGTTCCAAATTGGCCCCGGTGAAATGGGCAGGTAGGACACTAGATGTTATGTAATGGTTAGTACGCATAACTATATTTGGAACACATACGTACACACAACTGAATAGGAGATGAATGTCATGTTATTTGGATTACATTATACGATCAATATCAGTCATGCAACACTCCACTATCACCTCATGTCTACTCTTTTAGCCACTGAAAGTTACAAGTCGCTACTTCCCGTGAAAACTGGAAATCTGCTGCTATTGTTCACTGTTTGCTTTACTATTTTGATTCAACTACTACAATCACCACTTGCTTCTTAAGTATATTGATAAACAGTGTGGTTGAGAGTGACGTCTCAATTGCTAAAGTCTTATTGATATTCGTGTATTCCCCTTGAGTCAAACTATAAATTTGGGTAATACTTCCCATCGAAAATTTCAGCGACCCCCTATACTTGCGGGCATCTGACGTCTCGTCTTTCGAGACATCGAGATGTTCAATCTAGCATTTCTAGCATGCCAGGTATGGTGTATCCTCCAGGATCCTACCTCTCTCAGTGCTAGGGTTATGAAGGCTGCTTACTTTCTTTAGGGGGATATTGAAGGAGATATGCCCTAGAGACAAATAATAAATAGGTTTATTATCGTATCTCAATTAGTTCATAATATTTTTGTACCGTACTATAATTGTATAAAAAGGAAACATTGATACATGTGTGGTATATAAACAAACCAAATCCCTATTAACCTCCATACAACTAGTTCATTGGGCACCCGATGATCAAAGTTTCCTGATCATGGAGCATTTATTCCAGGTGACAATGAAGTCATATCATTGATGAATGATGTGATGGACATTATCCATATAAGTATTGCTACACGATCAAGTCACATGGTTTTATCATTGCAATAGTTAAAAACAATGTGACCTTCTCCTTAGATCGTGAGATCATATTTAAACACTATCACCCGCGGCTGCTTAGACTGCATCAACCATCACATCGTAATAGGGTGATCATAAAGGTGTATGTTTGGGTATTCTAGAGGTACATGTTGAGGTGTATGTATCAAGATTGGTATTTGTTCACCCGCGGGACGGGAAGATCACTAGGCCCACTAAGTGAGATTGTATCCAATAAGTTACAATTGATGACTAGGTCATGGGGATACTATAGCATGGTAACGAATTAAGTAGACTTGTCGGTAATGGGTTAGGATGTTGATACTAAGGATCAAATCTCGGACAATTAATGTATCAAAGAAACAAAAAGAATTAGACTCGGATTTTATGGTTCAAACGACAAAGCATCGTGGAATGCATGGGGGTCATTATGGGCATCCCGGTCCCGCTATTGATCATTGATGTGAGAGAGAGCTCTCGATCATGTCTGCGACATTCCTGAACCGTTGGATAACACACTTAAGAGTCTTACGATGTTCTGAGAATATTATGAAATCATGGGGATCACCGATAGAAAGAAGAGAGAAAACCAGAAGTGTTTCGGGTAAAGTTCGAAGATGTTTAGAGTGTTCAAAAAGGAGTTTTTGATCATGAAGAAATGTTAAATATGTTTTTAATATTAAATAGCACAGTAGCCCACGCATACGCGCATGCAACATATTTACTTCATTGGTTTTCATCTTATTGAGAGGTTTCTATTAAAATCAATTAATTATTGTTGTTTATTAACAAACTAAAAAAGAGTAAAGTATCCCTTCATAGTCTGACAACTAAACTATTATAGTGTTTTTTCTCAAATACATTTTTCATGGGTTCATATTATTTTTTAGAAAAAATCATCTAATTTCTCCATACATTGTGATCTTGAATACCTCACATTACATGAATTGAAATTTTATTACCTCGCTAGAATATTTGTTTATAAACATGGCCACAAGTTTGACATGCCATTATGATGATTATTTTATGCAAAAATTTGCAAACTTCAGTATACAACTATATGACATTCAATGACAAATATGTGTACCTTTTAAGACTAGCTGAATGCGAGTGCGCTGCCACTGCCCTTTAGGTCCTTCAGTTTTTTTCCACCACATGTGTAGCCAATCAGTATTGCAATTTTTACCTAGATGATTTAAGATCATCTTGTACTATTAAATAGAAATAAAAAATCTAACTAATTATATTTTATTAATTAAGATGGATCCTTGACACTTTTAAGATATTTTTGTACAATATTGTATGTAAATATATTATCTATCTCACAGAACATGCATAATGCAAGCTGTCTATTTGATTATCGTGCCTTTGAAACAACATGTGCCTACCATTCCTACCATATGTGAACTCAACATAGATATTGAATCGAGATGAGAATAGATATGATCTGCAAAAATATGAGAATATATGTACAAATCCACCAACTAACTTGTCAATCTAGTTGAGATGCTCCTATGCTAATCGACCAATCTGGCTGAGATACTCTTGGCATGGAAATTGAAATATCGTTCTAACCTGGCTGCCTAGGAAATATGACCCTGCAGACAAGTCATCAACGGTCCAAGTGAGAACATATCACAGTACCAGCACATGAGGCGTGTGTGGCCGTATTCTTGAGTTGTGTGCACATACACCAGCAGTCGATCCCGTACATTGTTTGTACTTTCGCGTGATGTACAATTCAGTAGGCCATTACAATTCAATAGGCCATTAGATTTTTAATCAATTGACTCAATACTATCTGGCGTAAAGGCCATGTTCAAATAATTTCAGCTTGATCCCTTCCTACACAACCATACTCACCCGGCCATACCATCTAGGGATCTACTAACCTTCATGAACACCTAAATATCTATGTGAAAATGTCGATGTAGTGCATATAATTTAAATAGCACACAAAGCTATAGAAGTTCAAAAACAATCTGCTATCCTCAAAGTTTGTTCTGTAATAGTGAAATATTTAATCGCAATGTGGTCATGTTTTCTAGAAAAATATCGTTGTTCTCTTTTGCCTTTTTAAGTTAAGAAAATGTGAACCCTTGCAAAAACCACATAGGCATCAGATGGAGAACATGTGACCCTCTAATAACTGGAGATCAAAAAATATGTGTATTTGTTATCACTATACTATATAGCATAAAAAATCTCTACTTTCCGGATATTGTGCTTGTTATTACATTAAAACAGAAAATGTTAATACTTTATATACCTAATGGAACGGACATGCTAAATTGAAAAACCTGAAACACCAAAGCTCATTGTACAACAAAAGAACAACCTCATAAAAATAGTCATAATAAATAGCTCTCAACCCATCATGTTTATACATGACTAATTACATGCATGATCCATCAACTGGTCATCGTATGAACTTAGCTTTTAGTACACTACAATGATTGTCAGTGGTTAATGTTAGAAAAAGTAACTTCTATATAACTAGGATTTTAATGAATTCATTATTTATGCGTTATAATTTTTTGATGACATTTGAAAGAAATATGTAAAACGTCCAAGCCAATTCCATTGTGTGATAGAGAAACATTTCTGGATTTTGTAAAAAAACTGGATTTCGCTTACTGTTTTTCTTTATTCCCTGAGAGGAGTACACACCTTTTCTCTATCACACAATGAAGAAAAATTGATATGTCTAGCGTTCAAGGAGAAACATTTAGAATTACACATTCATATCCAAGCCAAACTTATATAAAAAAGATGTCATGTCACTGGTAAAAAACGGGCCTTTATTCCCGGTTCGGGAGGACCTTTAGTCCCAGTTGCCCAACCGGGACTACCAAAACGGGACGAAAGGCCCCGCCCTTTAGCCTAGGTTGGCTTATAAACCAGGACAAAAGACCATCCACGTGGCTACGCGTAGCGTGCTGGGCTAGATGACCTTTAGTCCCGGTTGTTTAGGTTTTCTGCCGTGGCAACATTTTGAAGCATCATCGACTGGCGCGGCAGGAGATGGGTCGGCAGGAGATGGGTTTTAGGATTTTGTGTTTTCCTTCTCATTTTGTGTTTTGTGTTCAGTTATTTTTTATTTTATGTTTTCATTTGAAATAAGTTTTCGTATGCATATTCTACGCTACTACATAGACACGTTGATGCATATATGATATAATTTATCCTACAAGCGCGCACGCACACACATATATATATATAGGACAGGACAGGACTATTCAAGAACCTCCCTTAAGAAATTCCTATATAAGCTTATTCAAAAAAAACCCACCTAACCACCTTGCTCACCATCCCTCTACCACCCGTGTCCTTCCACCCCAAGCGCCCAAGCACCCTACCTATTCCATGTGCCGGCGGGTCACCACGTCGCCCTCCCCCACCTTCTTCACGTGTCAGCGAGCCACCGCGCGGAAGTAAACATGAAAAGAAACGGAAGTTAACTCATGCGCAATGTTCACAGTTTTCTAGTTTAATATATTTAAAACTAATTAAAAATCATAAGGAATTTGGAAAAACTTTCTAAATAAAAATGTTACGCAATATTCACAGTTTTTGAATGGTATATCACACGCATCAATCGGGCAAACGGTTTGAAAATAAGACACAAAATACTGTACAAAATACGAAAAGTCAGCGAAAATGAAGTTTGATATATTCAAAATTAACTAAAAACCATAAAGAATTTAGAAAAACATTATAAACAAAAGAGTTGTGAAATTTTCATACAGTTTCAAAAGTATATTATATACATCATTCTGACGAGCGGTTTGAAAATTACGTACAAATAACAGTATAATAACAGAGAAGTTCGCGAAACAATATTTGGTATATATAGAATTATTTAAAATATCTATCGAATTTAGACAAACTTTATTTACGAAAAAGATGCAAAATTTTCATACCTTTTCAACGGTATATTACGTGCATCATTCCGCTAAATGATTCAAAAACTACAAGCAATATACAATTCGCAAAAACATGAAATATCGGTGCTCCGATAGGAAGTTAACTAGCATAAAAAGTGGAGTTAACTTGTACACACGAGGGGAGTTAAGAAATTCGCCAAAGTTAACTTGCACAGATGAAAGTTAACATTCATTATTATGTAGCGCAGAGGATTTATATCGCGACGGAAAGTTAACTAACACGTATCCAGAAGTTAGCATGCATGTTGAAAGCAGTTTACTTACTATGTTTTTTATAGACGGAAATCCTACGTAATAAAGTCGTTTCTACGTATTTTGATTGCCTAAACTAACCTCCTCCTCGAATAATTGAAATCAATATGAACCTAATTTCACTCTAACTTGCCGCCGTGTCCAATCCGAACATCGAAAACATGTTAATTTCAAACATTTGAGTGTAATGAGTATATCTAGTTTTAATATATTTAAAATTATTTAAAAACCGTAAGGAATTTGGAAACCTTTATGAATGAAAAAGTTTCTCAATGTTTACAGTTTTCCAACGGTATATCACCCACATCTCGGACAAACGGTTTGAAAATTAGAAACAAAATACTATACGAAATACGTAAATTTCGCGAAAATGAAGTTTGATATATTAAAATTAACTAAAAAATATAACGAAATTGGAAAAACATTATAAACAAACGAGTTGTGCAATTTTCGTACCATTTCAACGATATATCACATGCATCATTCCGACGAGCGGTTTGAAAATTACGTCCAAAATACAGTACAGTAAGAGAGAAGTTCACAAAAACACTGTTTGATATATTTGAAATTATTTAAAAACGTACCGAGTTAAAAAAACTTTATTTACGAAAAAGATGCAAAATTTCCATACCATTTCAACGGTATATCGCATGCGTCATTCCGATAAGTGATTCAAAAACTGCGAGTAATATACAGTCCACAAAAACACAAAATATCAGTGCTTCGTTAGGAAGTTAATTAGCAGAAAGTGGGAGTTAATTTGTACACAGGGGGGAGTTAAGAAGTTCGCAAAAGTTAACTTGCACAGACGAAAGTTAACGTTCATTATGAGTGCTACATATTAGAAGTTAACTTTAAAAGAAACAAAGTTAACTCGTGTTGGCGTGAAAGTTAACAAGAGTTCCTGCTGTTCGTGTAAAAGGAAATATGGGGTTCCTGAATAGTTATTCAGGAACCGATTCTTGAATAGCAGAATATACATATATATATATAGGACATATTCATACTACACCCGGGTGTAGTTACACCCACACGTGTTTCACACTATAGGCAGTATCTAACATACCGAAAGGTATATACGCGTAGTATGAAGTATATAAGAATATATTTAGGCAGTATATATACTACTTTTTGGTAGTATGTAATTTTTATTCACATACTTCTTTTGTACGTACAAATATGACGGTATTTAACATATATAGTGCAAACTATGGGTGTATTTGCAATTTTTTCACCTAACTTGCTTGAAAGTATCTTAGATATAGTATATGAACATACTTAAATAGATAAAGTATTACAAATACTTCCGTAAGGCAGTATATGAGACGTGGGTGTAGTTACACCCAGGAATAACGAGTATTTTTCCTATATATATATATATATATATATATATATATATATATATATATATATATATATATTGGTATACGAGTTCCAACTAGGCCTAGAGACCGCCTATTTGATTACATGGAGATCTTAAATTACATGAATGCTTTAGACTTTATTTATACTGTATTCTCCAATTGGGGATATGACATCGTCAAGCAAAATCCATCAATTTCTCTTGAATTGCTAGTAGGTGGTCCTATGGCAGGAGCTCATCCAGCATCTTATCCGACTATAAAGAAGGAGATCAATATGAATATATAAATAATCATCACACAAATTATAAATGGAACTCAACACAAATTATGGTAATAAAAAATAAATTGTGAATATATTGTTTATGTACTCGAATAAATTCCGCGTTCCACTCAATAGTCGACATGCGAATGAACTCGCAAACGTAGTATCCATATAAATTAGTCTCTCGTGACTGTCTCACGCACTTTACAAGAATAAAATTCAATCAAATAATAATCAAGCATGATAATTATATTGAAACTAGAATTAACAAGATGCGCGAACCTAGCTCGTACTACTTACCAGGACCGGATTAAAACTCAGCTCCTCACGCCATTGATCGGGAACCAAATTTTTGAACCGTTTTCAAACACTACCGGACAAAGAAAATAAATGAATGAGTTAATAATTACTTGATATCTCAGAAAATGAATGAAAGAGACCGATATAGTGTGATAATGATTGAAATTAATTCTCAAACATATTAAGCATGCCGCGGTACTCTTCCATGTTTTTCTTTAAGGGGTCCATCATATCAACTCTTGCATGGTCAACGTCAATGCTTAGCAGAATTCAGTGGAAGTTGCGCAGGATTTATATACATTAGTAACTCATTAGTTACACTTAATATCGAGCAAGCAAAAGTGAATATGTACAAGATAGTAATACTCTATGCATAATTATGATGTTATTTTGTTTATATCCATCCGGAATTTGAAGTTGAAGTGGTTACAAATCTCTCTACTTTGAGAGCATGAAATAAGCTAAACTAGCAATTACAGATGAAAGCATGGAATTGCTAACCTTTTAAAACACTTGGATAGATAGGGCGCCGTCTAATCTTGATAAATCATGTGAAACAAGCGTATGAACTCGAGCTCAGGAAGGAGTATGGACAAATATGCATTATATAATTAAGTATATAAAAAATCATTACACAACCTCATAAATAGAGAAGTGACGAAATTAATACAAATTCATCACATTAAAACCAAAATAAACTAGTGACCAAATGTAATTATTGCAAAAATTACTCCTAAACTAAATCCACAAATCCCACTACTTTTAGAGCATGAAATGAGCTAAACTAGTAATGGAAGATGAAAGGATAAAGTTCCTTACCTTTTAGAACCCTTGGACAGATGGGGCACCGCCAAATCTTGTCAAATCTTATATAAAATGGGATAAACTCGAGCTCAATGGAGGAAACAGAAAGGAGAAGCAGCTTCAAATGGAGTGTGGCTCGAAGCAAGGAGGAAGTTGATATAGGAATCACATTAGTGCCGGTTGAAGACACCAACTGGGACTAAAGCTCCATCATTAGTCCCAGTTGGAGAAACCAACCGGGACTAAAGGGTCTGGCGCCGGCCCCAGCCTGCCGGAAACCCTTTAGTCCCGGTTGGTGTCTCCAACCGAAACTAAAGGTCCTATTCGAACCGGGACTAGAGGTCGTCGGGCCCTGTGGGGGTTTCTAGTCGTTGGAGCCGGAGCATTAGTCCCGGTTCACAACCGGAACTAATGTTCCGAACAGAATGTCTGTTTTTTACTAGTGTGTGAAACTCTCCATACCTGGTTAAGAAGCAATCTGGCTGACAAGGAGGCAACCTGTGAATTCCTAGTGCTCCCCTCACCCCTAAATCGTGGTATTCTAAATCCCCATAGTTGTACTTCTGTCGTAGAATACCAACCCAAAGACATTAGACCATATTAATGCTTTTGAATCAGCAAATCTGTTGGACCTAACAGAACAATATGAACGCTAATCTTGTTAGGAATAAGCAACTTGTATTATCTGAGGGCCAAAGGCCACAATATATAATACATTTGACTTGAGGTGCAAAAAGATAAATCTATACAACTATGGACTCATAGACCAATACTAATACACCTTAAGACACCCCTAGCATTGCATTTGAAGAAGTGAAAACTACACCAAAAAAATGATAATCCAAAATCCACGTCTTCAAAGTGTCGTCATAGCGTGAAGAGTCTTCAAAACCTGTAGAGTCAAGCCACAGTCGATCGAAGAAGAGATCGACACAGACCGAAAGGAGGTCAGAAGAACAACATGTCACAAAAGATCATAGCACAATAAGCCAACAGCATATAAGCTCACCAGGCAAAAGAATATGCACAGATCATATACAATGCGACGATGGCACATCAGAGAAAGACACACACCGCATCAAAATAAGATGGGTTGTCAAAAGATGGCACATCAAGAGAAGCAAGCATGCTGCACCGGATCATAGCTCAAGAAACCGGCGACAAAGAAGCTCGACGACAAGAAAAAGGGCGTAGATCAGCCAGCAATGCAAAGGGAGGCCACAAGAGGACCGGAAAGCAGGCTGACGATGAAGATATGGTGAACTCGCATGACAAGAGAAACACAAAAGAACAATGAATTTGGTAGACGCAACGGAAAACAGAGCAGTAAGCCCAATGACAGACGCACATTCGAAACACGGTCGAAACGAACACGGCGAAAATCACCAAAGACTGAAGAGAGACGTGCAGGATAAACGACATCACACTTTTTTTGGAGCGACTAGACAGTGCTAATCCACATCAAAGCAGCAAGTCGGATCTGGACGACGACCACGTGGGATCTGTACCAGCCAGGGAAGGCTGTGTGAATCAAGCTGCCGTGGAATCAACGAACACCAGTTGGGCCCTTCCATCGGGATCTGCAGCAATCGCGCACCACGTCTGGGGGGAACGAACGACCGGTAGGATGGCAGAGCAGTCACGAGGAGCGACGAGGAGAAGCAGCGGAAGAAGCAACGCAGCCATGGCGCACGGGATAGGAAAAAAAATCGGTTGAGATTCAGCACGGAGTTGCGACCTGCGGTAGAAATCTTAAATCTGGGCTCTGATATTATGTTAGGGATAAGCAACTTATATTATCTAAGAGCCAAAAGCCACAATATATAATACATCTGATTTGCGAGTCAAGAAAATAAATCTAGACAAATACAGACTCCTAGACCAATACTAATACACCTTAACAAATCTCACTCTAAAGTGAAATTATATACTCCCTCTGTTTCAAAATATAAGATGTTTTAACTTTGTGAAAGAAGTGTATCTAGACATGTTTTAGTGTCTAGATTCACTCCAAAGCTAGATGAATCTAGACACTAAAAGATGTCTCGATATACTTTATTCACAAAGCTAAAACATCTTATATTTTGAAACCGAGGGAGTATAAAGAAAGCTTATTCTTGTAAAAAAAATTGGTTCCTACATAAAATTTGGTGACATTCACAACATCTAGCGAACATCAGAACGCAAATAGTCTAGACGGTCACTGTACAATCAGTCTAACTTTTAGATACGTGCATATCTAGACAAATCCGTGATAGACTTTTCGAGGCAGAGGGAGTACTATATTGCCAAATCGTAGAGACAAACATAATTGATTTACCGTTCACAACAACTAGCAAACACAGATTTCATCAAAACACAAATACTCTAGACCCTAGTACAATCCGTTCGGCGCCTACATCAGAAAGATTTAGCAGTACGAGGAGCTTGTGGATGACCAAGCTGACATTCTTGGTGGACGCGCCATCTAATGACCAAGGACATTGCAGCGGAACACAGACCATGGTGCAGGGGCAACCTGCTTGTCAGGAGTGCCATTGGTTCGGACTTGCAACGGCGGCACATCCAACAGCATGGTGCGTGATGCTTAAAAACCTGCAGGTTCGCCTTATTTTTGTCGCTCCATCAGGAGTAGGAGGCAATCGATGGCACAGTGCTTTATATAATTTGATACGCATGCATGGAGCTCGCCGCCCTCACTCATGGTTGTCATCTGCGCGCAGCCATACCTGTCAATCGAGATTTAAAGCCAATTCACAAAATCCAAGTCATGTACTACCTGTTGTGGTGCTGGCTTCGTATCTGAAGCGGCGGCTGCCGATCTATCTGCTGGCACCGACATCTGGACGAAGGCATGCCAGTGTTGTGATCTCTCGTGCACAACGACGGGAAGCCGCATGTCAGCACAGTTGCTACCGGCCGCCGCCATGAAAAGTATGGAAGTTTTTTTCGCTGCACCTGGTAGATTGGAATTGCACGCGATAGGTTGGAAATAAAATTGTGCCTAGATGTTGTGATCCCTAAAAAAAAGGAACATCCAATGGTTGTGATTCTGTTAACTAAAAGAGGTCCACCAAATAAATGGCTAGATCTTTCTAATTATTGTGGGATTTTCTAGCATATTTCTCATTTTTCTGGTTAATCCTCCATGTACTTTTAATATATAATAGAAGATTTATGGAATTAATAATAAAATAATATTTAAAATTGATTTTAATGAGCAACTTCCACTATGGGCCAAATCCCCAAAGGGAAAAGGCCCAAGAGGCAGGCCACCCATGGGATAGCCGCCACCGCCGGCCGGCTTTGGGCCATCACGCGGGTGGGCGGGTGGGGCCTACCCGGCCGGCCCCACCCTACTAGGCGCGCGCCTCCCCCTCCTTCTCCTTTTAGTCCCACATTGCCAGTCTGGCAAGGTTGGGGTCCCTCCTTCTTCCTATATATAGATGAGAATAGGAGAGGAATAAATACAACAATTAAATTAGAAATTTCCTAAGGCATTTTTCTTAGGAATTTTTTCCCTCTCTCTCCGTTGAATATGCGAGTGCGGTTCCAAGAAGAACTGCACACACAGGGGATTGTTGAAATACTGAAGTGGGCTTTAGGCCCATTTAACAATTTCAAAAAAAATCCCTAAAGGCCCATGTTGTCATGGCAAGAGGGTGGTGAGAGTTTAGTCCCACATAGCTAGTTGGGAGAGATTTTCACCAACATATAAGGTGAGCTCTCCTACCACTAGTATGAGTTGGTATAAAGTGAGGAGAGGTGTCCCACACACGCTCCTCCTCCTTCGTCGCCCGTCTTGCCACGCCTCGTCACGACGCGCCCGCGCCACGGGTTGCAGGAATTTCGCCGAGCTGATGTGTTCTTTTTGTTGCGCAGCAATGGAATACGAGCGGTTGCAACTGAAACGTTTTTGCATTAATGGAGAATGAATCCGCGCTGAAACGTTTTTGCGAAATACGTTTCTGTATTAATGGATTTTCTCTCGTCTCCGACTCTATGCCTATATAGGGGAGATGTCGCTCCTCTCCAGACTACACAAGAACATTGCACTGCATCCACTCGTTTCCGCCCTAGTCGTTCCTTCCACTGCTGCTGCCGTGGGTAATCCCGTCCCGTCCACCGCGTACACGACTAACGGGAGAGCATGCCTCCGAAACCCCATCCCTCAAGATCATGTACGGGAAAGGGCGATTAGGTTTTTGGAGAGCATCGCTTATGCGACTGCTCACTCTCGATCAACTGCTTCCACGTCTTCGTCATCACCATGGCCACTGACGCTGAGAGGTCCGCTGCTGATAAGAGGGCGGCCGACGAGGCCGCCGCCGATGCTGCTACGGCCAACTGGCCTACTGGAGGGTATGATATGTTTATCCCTCTCCTTTTTATTTCTATGTGCACGGTACTAGTGATTCGTGTTAATGATTATGCGTCTATGATTTGTTTATTATTGCATGTCTGTATTATCAAGTATCAGTATGTGGACGGTGTTGGAGATATGCCCAAGAGGCAATAATAAAGTGGTTATTATTATATCTTTATGTTTATGATAAATGTTTACATCCCCATGCTATAATTGTATTATTAGGAAACACTAATACATGTGTGTTTTGTAAACATATAAGAGTCCCTAGTAAGCCTCTTGTTGAACTAGCTTGTTGATTAATTGATGATCATGGTTTCCTGATCATGGACATTAGGATGTGATTAATAACAAGGTTATATCATTAGGAGAATGATCTGATGGACACACACCCATAGTAAGCGTAACATAAGATCAAGTCATTAAGTTCGTATTGCTGTAAGCTTTCAAATACATAGTAACATATTCCTTCGACCATGAGGTTATGTTAATCACCATCACCGGATGGATACTTTGATGACATCAAACGCCGCTTCGTAACTGGGTGGTTATAAAAGTGTCATTGGGTATTCTGAAAGTATGTGTTGAAGCGCATGAACCAAGATTGGGATTTGTCCATCCATATGACGGATAGATATGCTCTGGGCCCTCTCGGTGGAATGTCATCTAGTTAGCTTGCAAGCATGTGACTAGGTCACAAGGGATGACATATCACGGAACGAGTAAAGAGTACTTATCAGTAACGAGGTAGAACTAGGTATGGAGATGCTGACGATCAAACCTCGGATAAGTATAGTATCGCGTGACAAAGGGAATTGGTTTCGTATGTAAATGGTTCAATCGATCACGAAGTCATCGTTGAGTATGTGGGAGCCATTATGGATCTCTAGGTCCCGCTGATGGTTATTGATAGGAGATGTGTCTCTATCATGTCTACATATTCACGAACCGTAGGGTGACACACTTAAGGTTCGAAATTGTTTTAAGTAGATATGGAATGTGCGTTGGAGACCGAATGTTGTTCGGAGTCTCGGAATGGATCCGGGACATCACGAGGAGATCCGGAATGGTCCGGAGAATAAGATTCATATATTGGGGATCATTTTCTAAGTTAGGAAATGTTCCGGAGTGTTTGTATGGAGATTCTAGAAGGTTTCGGAATGTTCTGGAAGGTTCTAGAGGATTTCTTGGAGTTTTCTTGAAAACCAAGAAAGGGTCAAAGGAAACCAAGTGGGGCAAGACACGGATTCGTGGGGGAGGAGGACTCCTCCCCCCTTCCCACCGCCGGCGATAGGAGGGGAGTCCTACTAGGACTCCCCCTCCCCAGGCGCGCCTCCCCCCCTTAAATAGAAGGGCAGGGGCGCCCCCTGTTGGCCCTCTCCCATAACACCCAATCTCTGCCGCCTCTCTCTTCCACCTTTCTTCTGCACAGGCATAGGCGAAGCCCTGCAGAATTCTCTACTCCACCACCACCACCACGCCGTCGTGCTACTGGGATTCCGTGGAGAAGATCTACTACCTCCGCTGCTCGCTGGAACGGGGAGAGGAAGGTCTGCTTCGACCCCGCACGTGTGACCGACTGCGGAAGCGCTGCCGAATCGCGGCGCCGGAAGGATCGTCCACTTGACCGACTACGGAAGCGTTGCTGAAACGCGACGCCGGAAGGATCGTCCACACGATCTTGAGATCGGCAAGTGATCGACTACATCAACCACGAGATCTAATCTCGTTAACGCTTTTGAATCTACGAGGGTTAGTTCCTTTCTATCTCGTTGCACATGTCTAATAGATTATTTCTTGGCTTTTATCTAGATTAGATCTGGGTTTTGTTTGTTCTTGCGGTAGAAATTTTTTGTTTTCCATGCTATGAACCCATCAGTGGTATCAGAGCCGTATCTATGCGTAGATCTATTGCACGAGTAGAACACAATGTTTTTGTGGGCGTTGATGCTTTTGTTGTCGGTGTCTTAGCGTGTAATTTGCATCTTGCGGCATGGTGGGATGAAGCGGCTCGGACTAACATTACATGTCATCGCACATGAGACTTGCTCCACGCTTGACGTGCAACTTGTTTTGCACAAGTGGCTTTGCGGGTGTCTATCTCTCCCACCATAGTTAAGATTCAATTTACAATGAGCATCTTGACAACACTTGTATCAACGTGGCGGTTCATGTTCGTAGGTAAGATCCGTTCTTATTCGAAAGCCCCAAGCCACGAAAAACATGCAAAGAAAATTAGAGGCGTCTAACTCGTTTTTGCAGGGGTTTTGTGATGTGATATGGCCATTATGTGATTGTGATTATATTTGATGTATGCAATGATCCTTATTGTAATATGGCAACCGGCAGGAGCCTAATGGTTGTCTTTAAATTTTGTTTAAGACCTGCGTGTCTATTCATCATGTAATAGCTTTATTCCAAGTAGTTGTAATAGTTGTTGGTGGTGATGGACAACCATGAAGCGGCGCGGACCTTGACGCCACGCTGGTGATGATGGAGATCTTGTCCATGCTTTGGAGATGGAGATCAAAGGCATAAGAAGAAAGGCCATATCATATCACATATTTTGAATTGCCTGTGATGTTAATCCTTTATGCATCTTGTATTGCTTAGATCGCGACGGTAGCATTATAAGATGATCCCTCTTACTAAATATCAAGTAATAAAGTGTTCGTCCTTAGTTGGCACCGTTGCTAAGACTCGTCGTTTCGAAGCATCTCGTGATGATCGGGTGTGATAGACTCTACGTGTGCATACAACGGGTGCAAGCCAGATTTGCACATGCAGAAACTAAGGTTAACCTTGACGAGCCTAGCATGTACAGACATGGTCTCGGAACATAGAATACCGAAAGGTAAAGCATGAGTCATATGGATGATATGATGAACATGTTTATTGTTCGTCTTTAAAGCTACATCATCTCACATGATGATCGGACTTGGTGTAGTGGATTTGGTTCGTGTAATCACTAAAACAACTCGAGGGATGTTGTTTTGAGTGGGAGTTCATTTATAATTTGGATTAGTCGAACTCAATTTATCATAAACACAATCAAAGTGAATTTGCATAGTTTGTTGTAGTCATTGGCATCCGTTCACCACCTTACGCTTAGTTATAGTTGAGATAGTGGAACTATAGAAATTCTGGATATTTACTTTACGAACTGGTATCGTATTGTTTTGAATGTCAATTTAAAGTTTATAAGTCCTATTGCAAACTTTCAGCAAACTCTATTTACTCCATGAAGTTTAATAAGTAGTATTAAATCAAGAGTAAGAATTCCAATGTTAGTATCTAAAGTATCATGTTTGCCTCCATGATTCTTGATACTCAAAAGATTGTTTTTAATATCAAGTTTATCTAAGAGTTGAAAGCAATGTTTCAGAAACCATCATATGTGAAAGGCATTGCGATATCTAAAACAATGTGTTGGTTACAACATGATAGAGTATACGTCCTCATATTTGATGAGAATTTGTGAAGGTTGGAGACGCTAGTCGTCCTAATCCTCCAACAGGTTTTGAAAAAGAAACATTATACTCGCAATTCACCTTTATAAGCTATAGCAGCTTGATCATGAAAGTTGTCATGATAAGGATGAATAGAAGATGTAAGTAAAATGTTTACTACACTAAAAGATTACTAAAGAATGGAATTTTGAAAGAATGCCAAACATTTGATGAAGGTGATCCACTTCAAAGTGCAAGTCCAAAGGTATTGGTATTTGACTATACACACTTTGTACTATGTGTCATGTGAATGACACCACTGTTGATGTTGATAGATTCTTTTAAAAGAAAAGGAATTGCTGAAAGAGAATCTATGAAATATTTGGCAGAAAATAAAAGGTTGGAGATGTCCAACTTAGGCATATAGAAGATATACATGTTATGGTTGTATTCCTTGCTTGTTAAACAATGTGGTTCTCCGGTATTGGATACCGAAATTGGTTGGTATGAAGTGTCATAGAGGACAACACAATTCATGAACTGCAATGGCCTAAGTAAGTAGCAAGAGAAAATGTGATGATGTTCATCGAAAACAAACAAAGGGTTTTTGTGTTGCTCACTAACATCAAAGCTTGCCTTCAAGATTTGTTTCAATAATTGTTATTTTGATCAGGTATTATGACGACAAAAGGTTGTTCAAATAATTACCATATTCTATAATAGATGGATAATATACAAGTCTGGTAGGAGAAACAACGACCATAAAACTAATGCTAAAATGTCGCAAGACAAATGATTGAAAGATCACTTGCGAAGTGACATCGCCGTTTAAATTATATTGAAAGGGATACATGAAGAAACTCCATGTTGATGGATTTTTGGAGTCTTTGATTTAGATCAAATGACGCTTGTGATACTTTCCTGGAGATAAGTAAAACTCCGTTCGTAGGCCAAAAGAGGAACGGACGACTAACTGATTGGAATTTGTACATATTGATGTATATAGTCCATTATGTGTAGTCGTGGGCGATGGATTTCAACTTCATATGCTTTCTCCGAAGATTTGAGTGAGTATATGTATGTACTTACTCAATAAGGAAGAAGTATGAAACATTTGAAAAATGTTCAAAGACTTTCAAGATGAAGTGGAAAATCATTGTAACAAGAAAATAAAAGAGTTTATGATTGGATCATAAAGAAAGATGTTTGAGTTACAAGTTTAGCAAAACACCTAAGATTTGAGGAATCGTTCCATGGATTTGCATTTTCTAAAACACCATAGGAGTATGGAGTGTTCAAGATATGTAATGAAACCTTGTTTGACATGGTAAGATCAAGAGTGTCATTTATAAAACTGCCATTATGTTTTAAAGATTGAAGCTTTAGTGACTACCGCTTTTACACTGAAAAGAGCTCTATCGTGATCCGTTGAAATGACACCATATAAGTCATGGTTTGGGATAAAACCCGAATTGTATTTTCTTAAATTTTGGTATGTTATGCATAAGTAAAATATTTACAACCAAAGTCGGATAAGCACGTCTTTGTAGGTTATCCCAAAGAATTTGTTGAGAATTTATCCATAACACCGAGGACAAAAGAGTTTGTTACTTGGAAAGTCAAGTTTCTTGAGAAGGATTTTTTCGTGAAAGGTTAAGTGGGAGGACAATAGAACTTTGATAAGGTTGTTGAACCTTAGCTATATGTGCTAAGTAGCGCAGCGCCGGAAAGTGTCCCGGTGGCGGCCACAATGCTCATGGCTCTCGTGATTACAAAAGGTGTGATCTTGGAGATTAGAGTTCCTATAGAACCGTATGGGTCGGTAAGAATCAAATAGTAAGATTTGATAAACAAATCGTTATTGTTTTGACAATGATAAACCGACTACATGCAAAGAAGCGATGATGGGCCCTGACTCCATAAAATGACTAGAAGTCATAGAATCCGTGATAGTATCCATACACGAGAAATCAAGTTTCTGAACTTGGAAGACCCTCCGGAAAGGCGTGAAGCCTATCGGTCGTGTTTGGATCTATAAAAAAATAGACATGGATGTTTCAAATCTATGAAATAGTCGACATGTCGGAAAGAGTTTACGACAATGTTCAAGGAATTGACTATGATAAGATTTGATCTTTCATAGCGATATTTAGTCTGGACGGATTAATGTAGCAACCACTACATATATTTTGGTATATGGTAGTTGAACAAACAAAACAAGATCTTCTAATAGAATGGTTACCTAGGACGTGTACATGACACGATCCAAAGGGTTTTGTTAATTCAAAGGATGCTAAAAGAGTATGCTAAACTTCAATAGTTGAAGTAAGCATAGCGGAGTTGGAATCTTCACCATGATGAAACTGTTAAAAGAGTTTAAATTCATCGGAGATGATGAAGATGCTTGCATTTGCAAGAAATTAAGTGGGAGCGCTAAGACATATTTCTAATACATTATGTAGAGGACATATTGTTGATTGGAAATGATGTATCTTGTATTGACACAGGTTAAGAATTTCATTTCGATGAAAGACTTAGGCATAACCCAAGAATTAGGCATCAATGTCTATATGAATAGATTGAGGCGCTAATATGGTTTTGCCAAATGTACATAGATAAGAAGTTGAATGAGTTCAATATGGAAACAACAAGAAAGGTTCTTGACGCACGGAAAGGACTGAATCAAGATTCAAGTGTGTTGACACGAGATTCAAGTGTTTTGACACTTGGTGAAATCACAAGAATATTTTGATCAATCATTCTTTAAGATGTACACATCCAGATATGTCCTATGCTCTAAATATTATGAGCATATACCAGAATGATTCATAAGATGATCATTGGACAATAGTAAAGATATTCTTATGTGCTTTGGAAGAACTAAGAATATACCATGTATAAGTGACAAATAGTTAAAGGTAGTTCATTGTAAAGTGTTACATTGATACTAGTTTTGTCACAAGATACAAATTAAGTTTATCTCAATTTAAACTATGGGTGGCACAATATAATGGAAAGGATGTTCCATGATGGATTTGGATGAGTTCCAAAGTTGAGACATTGTGACGGATACTACAACAAAAGGCTAAGTATATAACTACTATAGTAGCAGCAAAGGAGGGCATTTGTGTTAAGTAGTTTGTTATCAAACTAGGTGTGGTTCAAAGTGGGCTAATACTATAAAGATACATTGTATGACAAATTGTATCAACATGATTTAATCCCAAGGAACTAAAGGTCTCACCAAAGGACCAAATTTATACAATGCCATCTCATTGGAGAATGAGTAATGCGTAGAGACGCAAGGACATGGAAATACACACGGACCTGGAAGTGTCAGATCCAAAGATAAAGTTTACCACTATCAATAGTGTCTATGCAACACCAGAAAGCCATAGGTGTTGAATGCACAAGTTTTTATTGACTCTAGTGCAAGTGGGAGACTGTTGGAGATATGCCCAAGAGGCAATAATAAAGTGGTTGTTATTATATCTTTATGTTTATGATAAATGTTTACATCCCATGCTATAATTGTATCATTAGGAAACACTAATACATGTGTGTTTTGTAAACATATAAGAGTCCCTAGTAAGCCTCTTGTTGAACTAGCTTGTTGATTAATTGATGATCATGGTTTCCTGATCATGGACATTAGGATGTGATTAATAACAAGGTTATATCATTAGGAGAATGATGTGATGGACACACACCCATAGTAAGTGTAGCATAAGATCAAGTTATTAAGTTCGTATTGCTGTAAGCTTTCAAATACATAGTAACATATTCCTTCGACCATGAGGTTATGTTAATCACCATCACCGGATGGATACTTTGACGACATCAAACGCCGCTTCGTAACTGGGTGGTTATAAAAGTGTCATTGGGTATTCTGAAAGTATGTGTTGAAGCGCATGAACCAAGATTGGGATTTGTCCATCCATATGACGGATAGATATGCTCTGGGCCCTCTCGGTGGAATGTCATCTAGTTAGCTTGCAAGCATGTGACTAGGTCACAAGGGATGACATATCACGGAACGAGTAAAGAGTACTTATCAGTAACGAGGTAGAACTAGGTATGGAGATGCTGACGATCAAACCTCGGATAAGTATAGTATCGCTTGATAAAGGGAATTGGTTTCGTATGTAAATGGTTCAATCGATCACGAAGTCATCGTTGAGTATGTGGGAGCCATTATGGATCTCCAGGTCCCGCTGATGGTTATTGATAGGAGATGTGTCTCTATCATGTCTACATATTCACGAACCGTAGGGTGACACACTTAAGGTTCGAAGTTGTTTTAAGTAGATATGGAATGTGCGTTGGAGACCGAATGTTGTTCGGAGTCTCATAATGGATCCGGGACATCACGAGGAGATCCGAAATGGTCCGGAGAATAAGATTCATATATTGGGGATCATTTTCTAAGTTAGGAAATGTTCCGGAGTGTTTGTATGGAGATTCTAGAAGGTTTCGGAATGTTCTGGAAGGTTCTAGAGGATTTCTTGGAGTTTGCTTGAAAACCAAGAAAGGGTCAAAGGAAACCAAGTGGGGCAAGACACGGATTCGTGGGGAGGAGGACTCCTCCCCCCTTCCCACCGCCGGCCATAGGAGGGGAGTCCTACTAGGACTCCCCCTCCCCAGGCGCGCCTCCCCTCTTAAATAGAAGGGCAGGGGCGCCCCCTCTTGGCCCTCTCCCATAACACCCAATCTCTATCGCCTCTCTCCTCCACCTTTCTTCTGCACAGGCATAGGTGAAGCCCTGCAGAATTCTCTACTCCACCACCACCACCATGCCGTCGTGCTGCTGGGATTCTGTGGAGAAGATCTACTACCTCCGCTGCTTGCTGGAACGGGGTGAGGAAGGTCCGCTTCGACTCTGCACGTGTGACCGACTGAGGAAGCGCTGCCGAATCGCGGCGTCGGAAGGATCGTCCACTTGACCGACTCTGGAAGCGCTGATGGAACGCGACGCCAGAAGGATCGTCCACACGATCTTGAGATCGGCAAGTGATCGACTACATCAACCACGAGATCTAATCTCGTTAACGCTTTCAGATCTACGAGGGTTAGTTCCTTTCTATCTCGTTGCACATGTCTAATAGATTAGATCTTGGCTTTTATCTAGATTAGATCTGGGTTTTGTTCGTTCTTGCGGTAGAATTTTTTTGTTTTCCATGCTACGAACCCATCAGACGGTATTATCATAATTTATTCTTGGATTAATATAATCGAAAAATTGCCTAGATTCTGAACACTCTTGTTGGGATGTCGTCAAGGATGGTTTTATGCGTGCCAGCAACACCTTTTCTGAGCTGTTGATGACCAATTTGCACATTGTCAACACGGCAAACATTGTTCTGTTGCCTAAGGAGGAAGGCGCTGAATCCATTTCAGACTTCGTACCCATTAGCTTAATTCATGTGGTTCCAAAAATCATCGCCAAAACTATGGCTCGTCTTATCCCGAAGATGAATGAGATTGTCTCTAATAGCCAAAGCGCTTTCATCAAGGCTAGGTCCATTAATGACAACTTTATGTACGTTAGAAACACAGCTTGTCGTCTACATCGCAGCAAA
Organism: Avena eriantha; assembly: GCA_910589775.1. Classification (NCBI taxonomy): domain Eukaryota; kingdom Viridiplantae; phylum Streptophyta; class Magnoliopsida; order Poales; family Poaceae; genus Avena; species Avena eriantha. Next base: position 20,424,428 of record OU342745.1, read on the forward strand.
ACTCCAGCTCTTCTCATCAAACTTGACATCGCCAAGGCTTTTGAAACTATGTGTTGGGACTATATGCTTGATCTCCTGCAACACCTTGGTTTCCCTCAGAGGTGGCGCGCTTTTCTTTCGACCCTGTTCTCCACGGCCTCTCCCTGTGTCATCCTCAATGGTCCCCGGGAAGGACATCCTCCACGGTCGTGGGCTCCGGCAAGGGGATCTGCTTTTGCCAATTCTTTTCGACATTGCCATTGATCCTCCACAACGTATCTTGGATCATGCCACTTCTGCTGGTCTGGTGCAAGAGATGCCTGGTGGGTTACAGGGACCCTGTGTTCCCCTCTATGCTGACGATGCGACCATCTTCTTATTGCCTTTCGCACAGGATGTATCAAACTTGGTGTGTATACTTCAAAAGTTCGGTGATGCGACTGGTCCGAAGACCAATGTGACCAAGCGGTAGGTCACCCCCATCCGTTGTTCCGACATCGACCTTGACTTGGTGTTTTCAAACTTCTCGTATGAAATCGCTCACTTCCCCCTCAAATACATGGACCTCCCTCTCTGACTCGGCAGGCTTAGACGTGCAGACTTGCAACCCTACATTGATAAAGCAGACTCTCTCTTAAACCCTTGGAAGGGTAAGTTCCTAAACAGGGCAGGCTTCAGTGCCCTCGTAAAGTCTATCCTTTCATCCATGCCAATCTTCCTCCTAGCCTCGTTGAAAACCGACAAGGGTATCCTTAACGCTTTTGCCAAAATCAGCCCTAGAATGTCGTGGGCCTGCAAGGAGGTGGTCAGCGGCGGGAAATGCAAAGTGAAGTGGCAGAAGGTCTGTTGACCTAAAGAGCTTGGTGGTTTAGGGATTATTGACTTGGAAAAGTTTTCACGGCCGCTTAGGTTGCGTTGTTATGGTTAGAGTGGACGACCCCTGAGAAACCTTGGGTTGGCACCGAAACGCCAAATGACGAGGCTGATAGACAACTCTTTAATGCCGCCACGCGTGTTATGATTGGTAACGGTATGAAGGCCTCCTTTTGGCCTTCCTCTTGGTTGGACGGTGCCCCACCAAAGGACAAGACCCCGTTGCTCTATGAGGCCTCCAGGACAAAGAATAGACCAGTCTTGGATGTCGTTGTCGATCAGAAATTGATCACGGATATCATAGTTGACTCTTTTACTGTGGAACATATCGAGCAGTTCGTGTGGCTTTGGGATCTTCTTTCGACAGTCCAGCCCTCCCCCGACATCGGGGATACTATAACTTGGACTTTGTCACCCAACGATTGCTATTCTTCCACTTCGGCCTACAAAGCTCAGTTCATGGCCGCACTTCCTTGCTCCTTCGGGTAGCTAGTTTGGAAGACGTGGGCTCCCCCAAAAGGTTGGTTCTTCCCCTGGCTCGCCGTCCAAAACCATCTTTGGACCGCCGACCGACTTGCTAAACGAGGTTGGCCGCACCATCCTACATGCCAACTTTGCAGAGGCACTCCCGAGACAGTGCGTCATATCCTATTCGAATGTCGCTACTCCAAACGGATATGGGCCGCTGCAGCCTCTTGGCTTTCTTGCCCGGACTTGATGCTTTCTCTTGGCTCGGGTCGACCCAAGGTTCTGGATTATTGGCACGCCATTGCCAAATCCACCTCTTCATCTCCAAAAGGTCCAAAGACGGCCATCATGGTCATCACTTGAGAAATCTGGAAAGAGAGGAATGCAAGGGTTTTTAACAACAAGTCTTCTTTGCCTGCGGAGCTCTTGAGTAGAATTAGGGCGGAAGGAAGGAATTGGGTTTTAGCCGGGGCCAAGGGTCTTGGGGAGCTTATCACCTCAGCTATGTTGTAGGTTTTCTGTTGTTCCTCTTTTTTTTTATTGTTTAGGTCCTCAATGTTTGCTTCTCCTATATCAATATAAAGGCAAAACTTTTGGCTCGTTTCAAAAAGAAGTATATATATATTGTATCTAAGTTCACATAATCGATCCAAGTTCTGATAACACTTTGCTAACATGTATATAAATACACCACTCTTGGTATCCGGGATGCAACGCTAATTATCTAAAACATCTAAGATCAGCCGAGTCCCTTGATTGATGGTCAATGACGGTGGCGACGACGGCATCTATGGGCAATTCTGCAAGCAATCTTCATGGTTGTTCCAGCAAGGCTCATCTGGCAACGTTGCACAACAGAACTTTGTACAGAACCAGCAAGATTTCCTCACGCACAGTATGATGTTGATCTTGTTGCTGCCTCCGGTCTCGTCATGTAGAAAACGAAGGCCACCGGACCTGTTGATCTCGTCACCTATACGGATACCGAGTACATTGCATATGGAGATGTCAAGCGATATATGTATGAGTAAAAAGAAGGGGGGAAAAGAGAGGCGTGAGTGTGATTTTTAGTGGAAATTCTATACATACCATGTACGGAGAACGTAAGACATCCAAGGAGCAGGACAAACAAAAGCGTCGCTGCCTTGGTGTGCTTCTGGTCGTTGAACATGTAGCAGGTCATGTTTGATAGCTGATGCGTGTAGAATTAGATGAGGACCATGAAGACAACTGATGTGCTTAAGCGGACCATACATGTGCTATTTATAGGTACTGCATCTAGATCAAAGCAGTAAGTAGATAGACATCAGAATAAGATAAGCCCTGACGTCTTATCTGATAGACATCCCTAGTTAATGTTCGACACAAAATGGGATGGAGCAATAAAACATGTGCTCTTTTAATTTATTTACTTTCACTTCCACAATTCAATTGCAGAATTTTAATTATAACAATATTTACAGGATTTTAATGTGGTCAATTAAAGAAAAACTTTCCTTATATATGCCACTGCCATATTAGCACTTACTTTATGTAGCACGGAAATAATGACTTTCCTTCTATGCTAAATCTTCAGCTTATTTAATTGTAACAAACAAGAACTTCTGCTTTCCCTGACTTCCTGTATGTGTGATGAGGAACAATTATACAGTCTGGGGTATTGTGTTGATGATGTGATCACGACTAGTTCTCTATTAAAAAGTAAAATGCACTCAAAATATCGGTTTTGTTTTTTACTTATTGTGTACCATGACATGTATGGCTTAGGACTTTCCAAAGAAACCTTTTGATTTGTCCGTATTTGTTTTCATAAAAATATCCCATGTAAAAAAATCTGAACAGAATTAGATTTGAAAAAACAGTACGTTATGACTTGTGATTTCCTCAAGAAAAAACAGTAGGATTCAAAGAAAAAGGTCATCTACCAGGTGGACTGAACCAAGTAAGAGAAGGCCACCTTTCTTTTCGAAATGGGGGAATGACACCCCGGCCTCTGCATCAAGCGATGCACACAGCCTCATTTATTACCAAGTTTAACATCCAATTATTAGAAGTTTACGGATCACATAGGGTTGAAACATGAATGAACCAAATGAAAAAACGAAGCATACATAGAAGGCCACCTAACTCGCTACGACCTAAACCCGCTAACTCAGGAACCACAGGATAAACCCGAGCGGTTCACTTCAATAAAACTGGGGAAAGATTTAAGCAACTCCTTTGTCTCCTTCACTGTTCCTGCAATAGTGGATTTACTTTGAACCTTGCCATTGTTAGAATTTGGTGAGTTTTAGGCTGTTGACCCATTAGACAAATTATGAAATTCAATTTGGCCTATTTGTGCATGGCAGCATATGACTGTGCTAGTGGTGCTAAAGTTTATTCCTACATTGCTAGTAGAGTGAGAGTTATATCTCCTTATATACTAGGTTGTTCCCCCACTCACTAAGGTGTGAGAAGAAGAGCAGCTCTCGCGCACTCCTCCTCCGACGCCGCCCGCCTCGCCTTGTCTCGTCACGACGCGCGCGCGGGTTGCGGGAATCTAGCCGAGCCGAGCTTTATTTTTGCTAGTCAGGAAAATTAATCTTGATTAATTATGAGTAATTAATGGATGCGTTAATGAGTCAGCCGTTTCCAATCTTTATGGGACGTGGGCTGTTACCGAATCGGACGAAGACTGAGTCCCAAGGTCTTCCTGACCTACTTTATATAAAGCCTCCGCGCTTACCCTAAGCGGCCCGACCTATACACGAGTCTCCTTCCAGCCTATTGCGCCACCGCCTTCGTCTTCCCCATCCCGCCTTCTTGTGAACCTAAGCGTGCACCATAGATCGGGACAGTAGGTCTTTGGAACCCCGCCTTCTTGTGAACCTGTATGGGTGAGGGACGATCAGGTTTTTGGGGAGCGCTCAAGCGCGACTACTGGCTTCCACAACGTCCCGACGACTCCTTCCCTGACGAGGACTTCTTCCCGGACATCGGCAGCCTCTACATCGACGACATGGCTGACGACGTTGCTACCACCGCTGCAGCTACTGCTGTTGCTACCGCCGCGGCCGCTGCTGCCGCTGCTCTACCGTACGTAATACTGAACTTCTTATTTCAGATTCTGCTAGAGTTCCTTGTTCTAGCATTCGGTGTAGATGTGATAAGTTTATCTTATTTAGATGTAATCTGTTCATCTACTTTGTTGATCTGCATGATTAGTTTTGGTACTATCTGTGTGATCATGTTTTATCAGTTTATTGTTCGAATTAAATCATATGGATTATTGCTTATATTTTCAATAATCCAAAAACCTGATTATAGGCAACTGAATTCCACTGGTGTAGCCGCGGCTACTAGGCCTCCTTCGTTTGATGGTATGCACTATAAGAGATGGCCCGCGAGAGAAATTCTATGGTTTAAAAACCTAAACTGCTATAGTGTCACCCTTGGTAAACCTGAAGGAGATCTTTCTGCTGAGCAGGAAGCGACCTTTAAGAAAGCCGATACCATGTTTATGGCGACTCTATTCAGTATTCTTGGGGATAACATTGTTGACCCATAAATGTCATTTGATAATGGCAAAGACGCGTGGGATGCGCTCGAGGCCAAGTTTGGGGTCTTAGACGCTGTCACTGAGTTGTATGTCATGGAGCAATTCTATGACTACAAGATGGTTGATGAGCGCTCCATCGTTGAGCAATCTCATGAGATACAATCACTTGCAAAAGAACTCGAGCAGTTCAAGTGTATCTTACCGGACAAGTTTGTGGACGGAGGCGTTATTGCCAAGCTTCCTCCGATGTGGAGGAGTTTTGCTACTTCTCTGAAACATAAGAGACAAGAGTTTTCCGTTACGGATCTCATTGGGTCTCTTCATGTGGAAGAGAAGGCGAGAGCAAAGGACACACGTGCTCGAGGATTTGAGGGAGCTTCTAGTGCCAATCTGGTACAAAAGAAAAACTCCCAATCCCACAAGTTCAAGAATAAGAACAAATTTGATGGCAAAGGGAAGTTTGATGGCAAGAACAAGGCCACTCACTCCACCAACTTTAAGAGGAAAATGATAAGAAGAAAGGATCTTGCCACGTCTATGGTGATCCTGATTATTGGGCTCCTATCTGTCCTAATCGCTTTGACAAGCGACAACATGGGAACAGCGGCAAGACCGCTAATGTTGTTATTAGCGATACTAAGATAAAGGATGTTGGGTACAGTATTTTACCTACTATCCTTTCAGTATGTCATTCTCCTGATTGGTGGATTGACATGGGTGCTAATACACATGTATGTTCTGATATATCCATGTTCTCTTTTTATCAGGTCGCAAGGACCTCCTCCGTGCTGATGGGAAACGGCTCATGTGCTTCTGTTCATGGTGTTGGAATAGTAAATCTGAAGTTTACTTCGGGGAAGACCGTACAGCTGAAGAATGTGCAGCACGTTCCCTCCATCAATAAGAATCTCGTCAACGGATCGCTTCTATGTCGAGATGGCTTTAAGTTAGTGTTTGAGTCCAATAAAGTTGTAATTTCTAAGTATGTACAATTTGTTGGAAAGGGTTATGAGTGCGGAGGTCTGTTCCGCTTATCTTTATCAGACTCATGTACTAAAGTTATTAATCATGTTTGCAATGATAATGAGTCCAATATTTGGCATTCACGACTTTGTCATATTAACTTTGGTTGCATGACGCAGCTAGCCAATATGAGTTTAATTCCGAAATTTACCACTGTCAAAGGTTCTAAGTGCCAAGTTTGTGTGCAAGCAAAGTAACCTCGCAAGTCTCATACGGCTGCAGAACCGAGAAACTTAGCACCTTTAGAACTTATACATTCAGATCTTTGTGAGATGAATGGTGTGTTGACACGAGGTGGAAAAATATACGTTATGATGTTGATTGATGATTCCACTAGATACTGCTATGTTTATCTTCTGAAATCTAAAGATGAAGCTTTGAGTTACTTCAAAAACTATAAAGATGAAGCAGAAAACCAACTTGATCTTAAAATCAAGCGGTTAAGGTCGGATCGTGGTGGAGAGTACTTTTCAAATGAATTTGATCTATTCTGTACGGAACATGGTATTATCCATGAGAGGACGCCTCCCTACTAACCTCAGTCAAATGGGGTGGCCGAAAGAAAGAACCGCACTCTAACTGATTTGGTTAACGCCATGTTAGATACATCGGGTCTTTCCAAGGAATGGTGGGGGGAGGCACTAATGACTGCGTGTCATGTCATAAACCGTGTTCTCATAAAGGATAAAACCATGACTCCATTTGAGGAATGGGAGAAGAAAAGGCTTAAACTCTCTTACTTACGAACTTGGGGATGTTTGGCGAAAGTCAATATTCCAATACCCAAGAAGTGAAAGCTTGGACCAAAAACCGTGGATTGTGTTTTTCTGGGATATGATTTCCATAGCATTGGCTATAGATTTTTGATAGTAAAATCTGAGGTATCCGACATGCATGTTGGTACGATTATGGAGTCGAATGATGCGACTTTCTTTGAGGACATCTTTCCTATGAAAGGTAAGTCTAGCTCATCAAATCAGGAGATGACTAGTTCATCTAGTCAGGAATTTGTTATAATTCCTGAACTCACTATGCCGATAGAACACTATAATGATCCTGTGGAGGATGACAATGAAGCTCCTAGAAGGAGCAAGAGACAAAGGACTGCAAAGTCATTTGGTGACGATTTCATTGTGTATCTTGTGGATGATACTCCTACTTCTATTTCAGAAGCCTATGCATCTCAAGATGCTGACTACTGGAAAAAAGCTGTCCGTAGTGAGATGGATTCCATCTTAGCTAATGGAACTTGGGAGGTCACTGATCATCCTTATGGGTGTAAACCTGTAGGATGTAAGTGGGTGTTCAAGAAAAATCTTAGACCTGATGGTACTATTGAAAAGTACAAGGCACGTCTTGTGGTCAAGGGTTATACCCAGAAAGAAGGTGAAGACTTCTTCGATACCTACTCACCTATTTCCAGATTGACCAATATTCGCGTACTACTATCCTTGGTCGCCTCACATGGTCTTCTCGTTCATCAAATGGACATTAAGACAACTTTTCTAAATGGAGAGCTAGATGAGGAAATTTATATGGAGCAGCCTGATGGATTTGTAGTAGATGGTCAAGAAGGAAAGGTATGTAAGTTAGTGAAGTCTTTATATGGTCTTAAGCAAGCTCCTAAGGAGTGGCACGAGAAGTTTGAAAGAACTTTAACCGCTAAAGGCTTTGTTGTAAATGAAGCTGATAAGTGTGTGTACTATCGCCATGGTGGGGGTGAGGGAGTTATTATGTGTCTCTATATCGATGACATATTGATATTCGGGACCAACCTCGCTGTTATTGAGGAGGTCAAAGAGTTCCTATCTCGCTGCTTTGAGATGAAGGACTTGGGAGTGGCTGATGTAATCTTAAACACCAAGCTAATGAAGGATGACAATGGTGGGATTAAACTGCTTTAGTCTCACTATGTGGAAAAGATATTGAGTCGCTTTGGGTATAGCGACTACAAGTCTTTTCCAAAGCCTTATGTTCCGAGTGTGCTACTTCGAAAGAATTTAAGGAATGATAAAGATCAATTGAGATATTCTCAAATTATTGGCTCGCTCATGTATTTAGCCAGCACTACAAGGCCTGACATATCCTTTGCTGTAAGCAAACTGAGTCGATTTGTGTCAAATCCTGGAGATGATCATTGGCATGCTCTTGAGGGAGTTTTGTACTATTTGAAAGGCACTGCGAGTTATGGTATTCACTATACTAGGTATCCTCGAGTACTTGAGGGGTATAGTGATTCAAATTGGATATCTGATGCTGATGAGATTAAGGCCACAAGTGGTTATTTGTTTACACTTGGTGGTGGCGCTGTTTCCTAGAAGTCTTGCAAGCAGACCATCTTAACGAGGTCAACTATAGAAGCAGAACTCACAGCATTAGACACAGCCACTATTGAAGCAGAGTGGCTTCGTGAGCTCTTGATGGACTTACCTGTGGTTGAAAAACCTATACCCACCATCCCGATGAACTGTGATAATCAAACGGTGATCGTCAAAATAAACAGTTCTAAGGATAATATGAAGTCATCAAGGCATGTGAAGAGGAGATTGAAATCTATCAGGAAACTGAGAAACTCCGGAGTTATTACGTTGGATTATATCCAAACATCTAAGAACTTGGCAGATCCCTTCACAAAGGGTTTATCACGTAATGCGATAGATAATGCATCGAGGGAGATGGGTTTGAGACCCACACAATGAGTTGTTTGAAGTGGCAACCCACTCTATGTGATCGGAGATCCCGTGAATTAGAGTTGGGAGAAAACTTGTTGATCAGCTGAGAGGAGAGTATGCCCATATTATATTTACATCTCCATAAATATGCAATACTCTCTTATTCTGCATGGCAGGTTGATATTTATCTTAATGTGTTCCAAATGGCTTTTCTAAGCAGAGATGTTGTCCTATAGAACATCTATTGAGGAACACATCTATATGAGTCTGACTGTTAAACGTCGTAGTCCGTGAGAGTTGGGTGCTCTCTGATAAACACATGAAAGGCCCTGGAGTATGACACATAAGCTCCAAACCGCGGGAAAGCCCTGCAACAGCCCTGTACCGGTCTAGATTTTGTGTGAAACTAGTGTGCAGAAAACTTGTAGTTCAAGGCATAGTCCACTATTCAAGTTGCTCGCTAGTGTAGCATAAAGTTTAACGTGGAAGTTCAACTTAACAGTCTCCACTACACACAGGTATATAAAACAATATTCTGGAATGGAAATAAGGTGATGTCCAATGAGACTTTGTGAGTGATTGTTGGAATTTGGTGAGTTTTGGGATGTTGGCCCATTAGATAAATTTTGAAATTCACTTTGGCCCACATTGCTAGTTGAGTGAGAGTTACACCTCCTTATATACTAGGCTGTTCCACCACTCACTAAGGTGTGAGAAGAAGAGCAGCTCTCGCGCACTCCTCCTCCGACGCCGCCCGCCTCGCCTCGTGACACCTCGCCTCGCCTCGTCACGATGCGCGCGCGGGTTGCGGGAATCTAGCCGAACTGAGCTTTATTTTTGCTAGTCAGGAAAATTACTCTTGGATTAATTACGAGTAATTAACGGACGCGTTAATGAGTCAGCCGTTTCCAATCTTTATGGGACGCGGGCTATTACCGACTCGGACGTGGGTTGAGTCCCAAGGTCTCCCTGACCTGCTCTATATAAAGCCTCCGCGCTTACCCTAATTGGCACGACCTATACACACGCCTCCTTCCAGTCTATTGCGCCGCCGCCTTCGTCTTCTCCATCCCGGCTTGCGGCGTGCACCGCAGATCGGGACAGTAGGCCTCCGAATCCCCGCCTTCTTGTGAACCTGTACTGGTGAGGGGCGATCAGGTTTTTGGGGAGCGCTCAAACGCGACTACTAGCTTCCATAACATCTTCCGTCGACTCCTTCCCCGACGAGGACTTCTTCCCGAACATCGGCAACCTCTACATCGACGACATGACTAACGACGCTGCTACCACCGCTGCAGCTACTGCTGGTGCTACTGCTGCGGCCACTGCTACCGCTGCTCTACCGTACGTAATACTGAACTTCTTATTTCAGATTCTGCTAGAGTTCCTTATTCTAGCGTACAGTGTAGATGTGATAAGTTTATCTTATTTAGATGTAATCTGTTCATCTACTTTGTTGATATGCATGATTAGTTTTGGTACTGTCTGTCTGATCATGTTTTATCAGTTTATTATTCGGATTAAATCATATGGATTATTGCTTATATTTTCAACAGCCATTCAGTTATATAATTTAGTCAGGCGCAATAGTTCTCCACATGAACACCCCAATGTGAGAGGAGTGTATTCCCCTCTTTATCACGCAGAATGGCACCTCATGTATCCATGATCCCCTCCTATATTCATCAGAGAAACCTTTATCAAAGTTAGGTTTAGCCCAACTTGGCGCTGGTTTGGACCAGGTTTCAGTTACTTCTTTCCCCTCCTCGCGTTTTGCTTCAGGCGGGCAGAACAATGTCTATTTCCCCTGACATCCGCTAGATGCTCCATCTATCTTGTGCATTGTGTAGCTAGAAAATAACATTGGAGGTAAGAGGAAGAATGCTCAATACCGCATTTGCTAGCACCGAAGATCACATTATTTCTCAAGTGCCATGTCCTCCACCACATGAGTATCAGTTTTTATCTCGTGGATTCGTCAATTTGGTTTAAAAGAAGCAGTACACAGACAAATTTAGTGTAACGAAGAAGGAAAGTTCTCCTCTAAGAGCAACGATTATGGTTGATCTAATCTGTACCACTACGTTATAAGCACTTTTAACAGACCATAGACAATTTTTTCATAGTTAAACGCAATGCACTAGTCACCTAGGAAATTTGGAAACCTAATTTGAAGGACATGTTCTGCATCTGAATTATCAAAATAGATCTTACATGGTTTTCCTTTCATGGTTTTGTAACCTGATAAATTAGGTCAGAAACCCATGTCACAGCTAGAATGCTTTGTTTGGCCGATGATCTTCAAATTACCACTGCCCGGTTGTCATGCCAGATATGAGGATTGCTCCAGTACAACGCCCTCTCCTAAACTCGTAGAAACCCATATCCAAAATCCGGTATACCCATGTATAGGCATATGTCAGTTTTCTATCTATGTCCGGCACACACCCCTAGCTGTCCAACCTCGTCTGTGCCCGACCACCGCCGACCACTCGATCAAGGCCGCCGACAACCGATGGCGCCGTGTGTAACATCCCAAAACTTTAATCCAATGTTATTAAGATCCAAATCATCAAAATTAGGGTTAACAAAAACTTTTCCAATTAAAATTATTAAAGCATTCATATGTGTGTGCATTTAAAATAGGAGTTGATTTGAATTGCCATGATTAAGTGATCCATTGCTTGTAAAATGATTCTTAGGTGAAATAAACATCATCTAGATCATTCCCAAACAATTCCCCAAAGAAAAACAAATCAAAATGAACAAAAGAATCAAATGGTCATTTGTGCCCAATTAACTACCATGCCTACTTTGGCTATTCCTACTACTCAAAACCTAACAGAAAAAATTGTGAATCTTTGCACCCCTTGCTAGTACACATAATGTTGTACCAAGGCCTACTTTGTGATCTGCCAAAAACATTGAAACACTAAGTTTAAATGGCATTTGAAAATTGAATCTATTTCATATGGGAAGATCCCACTATTTCAAAAACCACTCAAATAAGCTCAAAATTCAAAACCCAAGCACCCACAGAGTCTCAATCTTAGTACTAGCACACCCACCAAAGATCTTTTCAAAATTCAAAAAGAAAGTTCTTGTGGCCATTTCATCAAACACTTGGCAGGCAGGGTTTAAACTCTAAACATAGCTCACTATTTGCAACAGGGTTTTGCACCCAATTTTCCTCAAAACCCTCCCTCTGTCCCCAAGTGATCTAACCATGCCATTTAAACCCCATCTCCTACCCCCTAGCAGCATGGCCATGCCAAGCCAAGCACATGTTGGCCGGCCGGTCATGCCATCGCCGCAGCAGACCATCTCCCCCTCTCTCACCATGTCTACGAGCTAGCCCTCACCTCACCACCACTCTCTGTCCCCTCCCCGAGCCAGGCCAAGCCATGGACCACTGCCAATGCGTTGTGCACTGCCTGTCTACGCCATGCCAAGCACGCGCTAGAGCGTTGCGCCCGACACGCGTGCACAAGCCGCTACTCGATCGCAGCCCGCGTCCACCGCTCTGCCACGACCCCAAGAGCACGCCAGACATGCCTGTTAGCCGCCCAACGCACCACAGCCACCACTCGCCGTGGACACCGCCGCCTCTGCCGCTCAGAGCACGCGCACCACCCGACCGCATACCACTGCCCCTAGTCCCGCTTTGATCACGTAGAGCACCGCCAGGAGACTAGCGACCGTCCCCTACCTCGAGCCACGCCGCTAGCTTGCTGTGCAGCCCTCGCCGGAGCCGCTCGCCCATCCCTCTCGGTTGCGTCGCCGTCCTATAAATAGAGGCCACCCCCAGCCATTTGCAGCACACCACTCACCTCCCGTCACCTCACTGACCGTTCCCCACCTCTAGCCAGAGCAAGGCGAGCAGCCGTTCGCCAGAATTGCACCGGAGCAGGCCGCCTCTGGAGGAGAAGGGCGCCGCTGATTGCGATCACCCCCGGAGCTGCCTCGACCGTCCCTGAGCTTGCCGTCGTCCAGCAGTCCGTTTACCCCCATCGTTGTCATCGCTGGAGCCCTGGTACGCCCCTTGAGCACCCCCACCGAGCCGCGAGGGTTCGAACTCGCCGGTGACCAGTTCGTCGTCGACGACGATCCCCAGCCGTTGATCCCCATTCTAATCTAGCAGCCTACTTTGCCCCGTACCGCTTGCGCGTTATGAGTCGCTGATCGGTGGACCCCCCTGTCAGCTGAGCCCCGTGCCGCGTAGTGTCACTGGGCTATCCCGTTAGCATTCCCGCGCGACCCATTTAGTTTGAATTAGGATTTTTCTATTTTAGTTTAAACCTAGTTTTGTCCCCTATTTTGAAATGCAATTTAGAGAGATTTACAAATCCAAATGAAGCGATTCCAATTTTGCTAGAAAGCTACTGAAAAGATCTAACCAAGCCCGTTGGATTTAACTCAATTAGAGTCAGAGATCTCTCCTAGTAAAAATAATAAAACAGAAATATTTGCACCTTGTAACATTTTTATAAAATCAACCATATTAGCTTTTGAGATGATTCTAACTCTCAAAAATCACATTTCACCATACCTATCTGAATATTTAATAATATTAAGGTTTACATGTAGTGACTTTGGACTAGTACCAAAATAATGCTATATATGCATTTCTAGTCACTTTAAATCATTAAATAATGAACTTAAACAAAAGTAATTATGATCCAACCCTTAAATCACATTCCCACATGTTAGAATATGTGGTGATGACATGTGTCTACATGATCCCATATTTGAAGTGGTGAATATTAAATCTTAGTTAAATTTTTCAATGAGTAGAAATTACTTTTCTAAAATAAAAAGGAGGAAACTATTGAATAAAACTTGTGATGCTTGTGATGATAATAGATCATCAAATATATGCCTTAGAGTGCTAATTAGAATAGTTAAGTATTGTTTGGTGATTGTGTACTCCGTATGTATTTATAGACGATAGTACCGACCAAGCTTTCGAGGAGGAGGAGTTTTACCAAGAAGAAGAGGAGGAAAACTTCAACCACTGCACCAACCAAGGCAAGCTACTATTGGCAAGCTAATACTTGCAAGTCTTATACTAGCAAGCCACCCATAACAAACTAAGTTAGAGGATTGAGCAAAGATGCTTTAGGCATGCTTTGGTGATACCCTTTTTACTAGTATTTACCCCAAGTTTTATTTTTCAAGCTTTACTTCCTTTACTTTACACCAAGTCCCTCACTTAGTTTGAAGGTAGCATAAAGAGTATAAAACTTGGCCTATTTAGATAAGCCTTAGATGTCATTCTATGGCATGAGATTGATCCCATCCTTTTCCACCTTAGTGAACACTCTTAACTTAGTAGTTTAGAGTAGATCAAAAACTTGAGTCACTTTAGATGGGAGCACTTGGTGAAAATGGATTGTGAAAACCTTGGAAGGATGAGTCATTCTATTGAGATGTTTTGACATGTGTTGAGAAACACAAATGGTTTATGATGGTAAAAATGTTGAAGCATGAGCCTTAACCCTTTTATAAAACTGATGGTTAGATTTGGATGTGATACCATTCCAAATTTATCGTACAACCACATTACCTGAATTGGGTAAGGCTTAGCCGGAAGTTTATATGCATTAGTATTAGTTCCCTCGTGTGAGAGGTTTGAGCTGAGGCTACCTCTCAATGTTGTCCACCTATGCAGTGCCCAAGATGACAGATGGTCATGGTTGGGAGGCCATGCTCATAGGAGAGGTGCTTATACTAGGGTGTGTAAAGGGAAGGTTATGTTTGATTATCTGCATACTAAGTATGATGATTCAGGGTTATCCCTGACAGATGTATCGAATCTTGTGGTGAAAGTGTACCACCTCTACAGAGTGTCAAACTATTCGCGGTTATGGACAATTGGAATGGCCATACTGTTTCGTTGTTAGATGTTTTCAAAATGACTTATGAAAGAAATGATGAATCTTGACTTGACCACAACAGGGTTGTGTTTATGACAATAGCTTCCAAACTTAGGTGATTCTAGAACTTTATTTTATCTTTCTTTGCTTCTGAACTCAGCTTAGGTTTCAAACTTAACCTTACAGTTAAACTTAGAGTTAGCATTTATTTTAGGACTATACTACTTGTTAGTGGTAGTTTGCGAGTACTTAAAGAGTACTCATGGCTTTTGTCCCTGGCTATTCTCATGGCCAAACTATGAAGGAGACTACCAAGATGATGGCCAGCAGGACGACTATGATAACTAGGACTATCTGCCTTCATCAGCATTGCCTGTGCCCCTGAAGATGGACCCCACCGCTACGCTTATGTTTTATTTCCGCTGCTTGTTGTATTAAGACTGGATCACGAGATCCTTATTTGTGTAAGACCTTATGTATGGTTTGTAATGGATGATGTACTGTGATATCAAATCCGTTATGTCTCGCAAAAATGGTAATCCTGGGATTGCGATGTATGGCATAACGGGCATCTAGGATTAAAAATCCGGGTGTTGACAAGTTGGTATCAGAGCCATCCAGACCATAGAAGACTGATACATTGCAAATGCATCTATAATTTTTGATGTTCCATGCTTGGTTTTATCCACTTTCTTGTGTTTTTTTCCAACTTTGGAATACTTTTCATATGATTTCTTGGACTAACCTATTAACAAGAGCCATAGTGCCAGCTGCCTATTTTCTACTGTTTTTGGTTCCAGGAAAGTCAGAAAATGAATATTATCGGAATTGGACGGGACAAAAGCCAAAGTGCCTATTTTTCCGGATGTCATCAAGTGCTAGAATATGAGACGGAGAGGGGCCAGGGGGCCACCACACCACCTGGCCGCGCAGCCAGGCTTGGCCCGCGCCAGGGGGTGGTGTGGCCGCTCCCGGCACCCCTCGGCCTCTCCTGCCGTCTATATATTGCCCTCGGGACGAAAACCCTAAGTACCCGATCAAAAATCCACGAAAGAGTCTGTAGCCGCCGTCATCTCCATCCCTAGATCGGGAGGGATCTGAAGCTCTTCCCGTCACCCTACCGGAGAGGGGAATTCACCCTAGAGGCTTTCTTCATCACCATGCAATCCTCTGGTGTGATGCGTTAGTAGTTCATCCTTGGACTACGGATCCATGTAGTAGCTAGATGGCTGGTTCTCCTCCTTTGTGCTTTCATGTTTAGATCTTGTGAGCTCTATTCATGATCAAGATCATCTATTTGTAATTCTGCATGTTGTGTTTGTGGGGATCCGATGGATATTGAGATGCTATTTCAGATTGATTATTGATTCTATCATGTCTTTGTTATTTGTGATCTTGCATGCTTTCCGTTGTTAGTAGATATCTTGGCCGAGTAGATGCTAGCAACTCCAAGAGTTAGTATTTATGCTCGATAGTGGGTTCATGCCTCTGGTAATCTGGGGAAGTGACAGAAATCTCTAAGGTACTAGATATGCTGTTGCTACTAGGGAGAAAACAACAATCCTTTGTTCATAGAACAATCGTTTGTTTACTTTACACACAGTTCGTAAAGAAATAATCTGTTGCTTGCAACTTAATACTGGAGGGGGTTCGGATGATAACCTGAAGGTGGATTATTAGTCATAGATGCAGTTGGATGACGGTCTATGTACAATGTTGTAATGCCCAATCAAGTCTCAAAGGAGTCAAGATGATTAGTATATGCATGTATTGCTTTCTCGATGTTTATCAATTGCCCCGCTGTAATTTGTTCACCCAACATGTTTTCTATCTTAAGGAGAGCCACCTCTAGTGAACTATGGATCCCGGTCCTTTTTATTTACATACAATCTATAAACTGTTTCTGCTTTGTGTTTACTTTCTTCAAACTTTTACTTCTTTCCATTCGATACGTTTAATCCTTTGTTTTCCGCAAAACACGGTGAGATTGACAACCTCATCGCAAGTTGGGGACAAAGTTCTGTGGTTGTGTTGTGCAGGTCTCCACGTTGCTACTAGCACCGGTAGTGCGCCCTGACAAAGCTCAGCTAGTAACACCTTGGAGGTGTTTCCTTGCTCCTACTGGTTCGATTAAACCTTGGTTTCATAACTGAGGGAAACTTGCTGCTGTGCTCATCATACCTTCCTCTTGGGGTTCCCAACGAGCTCTACATCAACACCGCCATCAAGCATTTTTCTAGGCACCGTGCATTGAGCCATCAAGCGATTTTCTGGCGCCGTTGCCGGGGAGTCAAGGACATCTTCACAAGGGGAGTCCCGCATAACCAATCTCTTTACTTTTTTGTTTTTCTTTTGCTTAGTTTCTTTTTGCTTTGTTTGCTTGTTTTGTTCTTCAAAAACACAAAAAAAATTAGTTTTACTAGTTTGCTTTTTTTTTTCAAAAACACAAAAAAATTAGTTTTACTAGTTTGCTTTCTTATTTTAAAACCCAAAAAAATGACTACTCTTGAAAACACTAAGTTGTGTGACTTCACTAGCACCAACAACAATGATTTTATGAGCACACCTATTGCTCGACATGTTCCTGAAGCTACTTTCTTTGAGATAAAACCTGCTTTCCTCAATCTTGTTATCAGAGAACAATTTTCTGGTATTGGTAATGAAGATGCTGCTTCCCATCTAAATAACTTTGTCGAACTTTGTGAGATGCAAAAGCATAGGGATATAGATGGTGATATTATTAAGCTGAAATTGTTTCCTTTCTCTTTGAGAGGAAAAGCTAAAGAATGGTTGAATTCCTTAACTAGGAATAGTATTGATTCTTGGACTAAGTGCAAAGATGCTTTTATTGGAAAATACTATCCTCTTGCTAAGATTCTATCCATGAGAAGTGAAATAATGATGTTTAAACAACTTGATAATGAGCATGTTGCTCAAGCTTGGGAAAGAATGAAATCTTTGGTTAAGAATTGTCCCACTCATGGACTGACTGCTTGGATGATCATCCAAACTTTTTATGCAGGATTGAACTATTCTTCAGGGAACCTATTGGATTCTGCTGCTGGAGGTACCTTTATGACCATCACTTTGGGTGCTGCAACAAAACTTCTGGATAATATGATGGTTAATTATTCTGAATGGTATACTGAGAGAGCTCCACAAGGTAAGAAGGTAAATTCTGTTGAGGAAACTTCCTCCTTGAGTGATAAGATTGATATTATTATGTCGATGCTTGTTAATGGGAAAGCCCATATTGATCCAAATAATGTTCCTTTAGCCTCTTTGGTTGCTCAAGAAGAGCAAGTTGATGTGAACTTCATAAGAAATAACAACTTTGGCAATAATGCTTATAGGAGTAATTTTGGTAACAACAATTATAAGCCATATCCTCCCAACAATGGTAATGCTTATGGAAATTCTTACAACAATAATAGGAGTGCTCCCTCTGAACTTGAAGTTATGCTCAAAGACTTTATTAGTAAACAAACTGCTTTCAATAAAACTATTGAGGAAAAACTCTCTAATGTTGAAAGAAATATAGCATCTTTAGCTGAAGCTCAATCTACTTTGAGTAAAATGGCTGCTAATCCTGAAACTAATGATAATCCCTTTGCAGCTACTAATGCTATACAAGTAAGAATTGATGAAAATGTTAGACTATTAGCTGAATTACATGCTAAGTGGGAAAGAGAAGATGAAATTGCTAGAAACATTAGTATTTCTACTATTACCACCACTAGTGTTGAGGCTAGTAATAGTTCTACTACTTTAGATGATAAATTTGATATTGATCTTGATGGTTGCAATATCTCTGAAGTTATTAAGTTCCTACAAAAGCTTGCTATAAGTCCTAATGCTAGTGCTATGAACATGGCCTTTACAAAACACATTATTGATGCTCTCATAAAGATTAAAGAAGAAAACATGAAACATAAAGCTTCTATTCCTATAAAACAAGAGGATGGTTGGGAACCCATCATTAATTTGAAAGTGAATGACTTTGATTTCAAAGCTTTGTGTGATCTTGATAATAGTGTTTCTATTATGCCTAGAAGGATTTATGATATGCTTGATTTGCCTCCACTTGAAGATTGCTATTTGAATGTCCCACTTGATGATAATGTTAAAAAGAAACTCATGGGGAGTCTTAATGATGTTCTTATTATGGTTAACAATTCCTATGTCCCTGTTGATTTCTATGTTTTGGATGTTGAATACAATGCTTCTTGTCCTATTACTTTGGGAAGACCTTTTCTTAGAACTGTTGGCGCCATCATTGATATGAAAGAAGGCACCATTAAATATCAACTCCCACTCAAGAAAGGTATAGAACACTTCCCTAAAAATAGAGAAAAGATTTCTTTTTCTTCTCCTATGAAAACAAAATTTGCTCTTAATGCTTCTTCATTTGAGAACACTTAATTCTTTCTTTGCTTCTTATGCCTAACTTAAAGGCGTTAAAGAAAAGTACTTATTGGGAGATAACCCAAAAGTTTTAAATGAGTCTTGGAAGTTATTACCGCTGTAATAACCTCTCCGTATCCTTTTTATTTTCTTTTTGTGCCAAGAGTAACCTCTAATGAGAGAGAAGTAATGATTGGGAAAGTTGCTGCCCTGAAACACATTTCTGTGCTTCACCGTAAAAATTCATGAGAGAGCTCTATATATCGTATTGA
This sequence comes from Avena eriantha, assembly GCA_910589775.1. Lineage (NCBI taxonomy): Eukaryota > Viridiplantae > Streptophyta > Magnoliopsida > Poales > Poaceae > Avena > Avena eriantha. Next base: position 20,443,536 of record OU342745.1, read on the forward strand.
GCTGTAATTTTGTCGTTCTTCTTCCCCAGGTTGTTATATAATTTTTTTTCGTTCAACACTTTTTGATTTGAGCAACAGAAGGTCTTAAAAAAAATCGTCTTTATCTGCTGGTCTGTTTTGACAGATTTCTGCCATTTTCTGCATTTGCTTCTTGTTGGTTCCTTTTTGAGTTCTTTTGGAGAATTGAGCTTTTAGAGGGAAGTTCTACAGTAGCTAGTGTTCTAATGAAAGTTTATTTGGTGTTAGAACTGAACCCTAAGACTTATATATTGAGTGCACTAATGTTGCTAATAAAGATTGTCTGAAGTTTTGTATGAAGAAAAAATTTCAGGTGTATGGAAGGAATGAGTAATGAGATGAAGAATGTACTAAAGCTCATGCTTGGGGATGCCACGCGTGTCACCCCAAGAAATATCCAAGAAGTACAAGAGTCAAAGCTTGGGGATGCCCTAGGCATCCTCTTCTTCATCAATAAAAATCTCAGGTTTCTTCCAAACGCTTCATTTTATTGTTTCATGCACAATTGTGTTTTTCTTGGAGCGTCTTCTTTTTCGTTTTCGTTTTGGTTTTCGTTTGCTTTGGTTTGCTTTGGTTTGCTTAGTTTAAATTGGTTGGACCCCCTCTTTCTTACATTGATTTTCAAATAGTTTGGTTTGGTTTGGAAAAGAGTAGGAATGTTCATGCTTATGTGGTAAAAAGAGCTCGTTTTTGACTGTGGCCTATGCTTTGTCATGCCATGCTTGATATTGTTTTGGCTTTATGCTTAGTATTCTTTGCTGTAGCATGACTTGTTATAAAAAATTGAGATTGCTTAATGTGCCTTGCATGAATCATGCGTTGTTTTAGCATATTAAAGCATAGTATAGTGGTATTCTTCTTTGATGCTTTATTTGGGTTGACTTGGCGCATGCTCACACCATGTTATGACTATCCCAAGTCACCATAGCCTTTATTATCCTTTAGTTTTCAACTTGTAGTATCACTTTATGCTTTGATCAATGATGTTTTGTCGCTCTGCATGATTATGGCCATTATTGCTCTCTTAGTTGGTCGCTCCCAGTCTTTTGCCAGCCTCCACAACCAAGTATGAGTTCCACTCATGCATCCAACTCCCTAAACCAAGTTATTCCAAAGAGTCCACCATAGCTACCTACTAGCTTATGCTATTCCAAGTATATTCATGCTTTTGTTTACCTTCGAAATTAAACTTGTTATGAGAAAACTAGTGATTAAAGCTCTCACGAACTTGATGGCACACTTTACTTTACTTGCCTCTAATAAAATTGAACCATTGGGTCCTTCTTTGTTGCGTATATTCTTGCGCTTTATAAGTTGAAATTAGCAGAACCATGTACCATGGGGAACGCTTTCAACATTGCACTTGTACTTTGTACCCCGTTGATATCATGTTCTTTTCCTTACGGATCCCGGCGGTGTGAAATAAAAGTGGAACTTGTAAGATCATGGAGTTTGTATGTGTGTTAGAGAAACGCCTGGGCCGCTAGCCTAAGCCATGCCTAATCATGGTGGAAACTTGCAGCATCACCATAATGAGCACTCTATGAAGCATCCTCAATAAAAACCTATGCAAATAGAAAATAAAAAGATTGCTGAGATGCTCATCGTCTGCTTGCCTTGTCATTTTGATTATGGGAAAGCTCCCGTATCATGTGCAAGGGGTACCCCGTTGGCGGTTCTTAATGATACACATGTACTTACAATGACAAGAGCTTACTCGTGACTGAAGTTGAGTAGCATGAGGATCGGTCTTTGTAAGTAAGGGGCATGAGATTTCGGTTTATAACTTGTCAAGCATATCCTCTTAGTTGTGTCACTTTAATCTTAACCACTTCAAGATGCTTATGATAGGGGCAATGAGAGCTGAAAGCTACAAGTACCATAATTTTTGGAAGCTCTTTATGAGACTTGAATCCCTACTTCCTTTTACAAAGGCTTTTCTTCCACCATTACATTGAGTGTCCACCTTCTATCTTTATGCACCTACTTTGAGAGCATAGTGGCCATTCTTAGTTCTATGTGCATTGTCCCAAGACTAGTTGATTGATGCATAACTTGATATTGCTTGTTTTAAACTATTGTATCTAGTCACTCTTATGAACTTTTAAGGTGTCCTATGCAATTATATTCGCTACTCTATTGAGGGACAAGCTGAATACTATTATGCTATGTTTTCTTTACGTGAAACAAACAAACGTCTTGCAAAGCATTGTTATTCATAAATCTTTTGTTTGTGCCTTTTCATGTTGCATCATAGTTTCTTTGCTTATGATTGAAGTATTATGATCCCAGCTTTGAATGTTTTGCAAATACTTTGATCAAGTCTTTGATGGTGCATGTCACCTCAAAAATTATTCTTTCTTTTTATCACTTACCTACTCGAGGACGAGCAGGAGTTAAGCTTGGGGATGGTGATACATTGCAAATGTATCTATAATTTTTGATGTTCCATGCTTGGTTTTAGCCACTTTCTTGTGTTTTGTTCCAACTTTGGGGTAATTTTCATATGATTTCTTGGACTAACCTATTAACAAGAGCCACAGTGCCAACTGCCTATTTTTTGCTGTTTTTGGTTCCAGGAAAGTCAGAAAATGAATATTCTCGAAATTGGACGGGACAAAAGCCAAAGTTCCTATTCCGGATGTCATCAAGTGCCAGAATACGAGACGAAGAGGGGCCAGGGGGCCACCACACCACCTGGCCGCGTGGCCAGGCCTGGCCCACGCTAGTGGTAGTGTGGCCGCTCCCGGCACCCCCTCGGCCTCTCCTTCCGCCTATATATTGCCCTCAGGACGAAAACCCTAAGTACCCGATCAAAAATCCATGAAAGAGTCTATAGCCGCCGTCATCTCCATCCCTAGATCGGGAGGGATCTGAAGCTCTTCCCAGCACCCTGCCGGAGAGGGGAATTCACCCTAGAGGCCTTCTTCATCACCATGCAAGCCTCCGGTGTGATGTGTGAGTAGTTCATCCTTGGACTACGGATCCATGTAGAAGCTAGATGGCTGCTTCTCCTCCTTTGTGCTTTCATGTTTAGATCTTGTGAGCTCCGTTCATGATCAAGATCATCTATTTGTAATTCTGCATGTTGTGTTTGTGGGGATCCGATGGATATTGAGATGCTATTTCAGATTGATTATTGATTCTATCATGTCTTTGTTATTTGTGATCTTGCGTGATTTCCATTGTTAGTAGCTATCTTGGCCGAGTAGATGCTAGCAACTCCAAGAGTTAGTATTTATGCTCGATAGTGGGTTCATGCCTCTGGTAATCTGGGGAAGTGACAGAAATCTCTAAGGTACTAGATGTGTTGTTGATACTAGGGAGAAAACAACAATCCTTTGTTCATAGAACAATCGTATTGTTTACTTTACACACAGTTCGTAAAGCAATAATCTGTTGCTTGCAACTTAATACTGGAGGGGGTTCGGATGATAACCTGAAGGTGGATTATTAATCATAGATGCAGTTGGATGGCGTTCTTTGTACAATGTTGTAATGCCCAATCAAGTCTCAAAGGAGTCAAGATGATTAGTATATGCATGTATTGCTTTCTCGATGTTTGTCAATTGCCCCGCTGTAATTTTTTCACCCAGCATGTTATCTATCTTAAGGAGAGCCACCTCTAGTGAACTATGGATCCCGGTCCTTTTTCTTTACATACAATCTACAACTGTTTACTTCTTTGTGTTTACTTTCTGCAAACTTTTACTTCTTTCCATTCGATATGTTTAATCCTTTGTTTACCGCAAAACACAGTGAGATTGACAACCTCATCGCAAGTTGGGGACAAGGTTCTGTGGTTGTGTTGTGCAGGTCTCCACGTTGCTACTAGCACCGGTAGTGTGCCCTGCCAAAGCTCAGCTAGTAACACCTTTGTGGTGTTTCCTTGCTCCTACTGGTTTGATTAAACCTTGGTTTCATAACCGAGGGAAACTTGCTGCTGTGCTCATCATACCTTCCTCTTGGGGTTCCCAACGAGCTCTACATCAACACCGCCATCAAGCATTTTTCTGGGCACCGTGCATTGAGCCATTAGAGACCCTAGTTAGAATGGACGTCCAAACAAAAACTTAGTTTCAAAACCATAGTGAGTATTTATGAAAAACTACTTCCTCTCTTATGCTTGGGAATTCATTCTTTTTCAAAAATTCATGTTCCTCAAAATTCTTGCAATTACTACTTCAAATTTGACACACTTGATCACTTCAGTAATTTCCTCATCCTTAATTCTTGTAGATGGAGACTCAGTTCAGCAAGTTCTACCAGTTGGGAAATGGAGGTCAACTGATCTTCGAGAGGGATCTGGATTCACTGTCGGAGTTACTGGGACGCCCACATCCGGAGTTTCTTGGAGCTCAATTTCCAGGACTCCCAGGAGGAGACTTACAGTGGCTAGTCACCGCGGATCTTAGAGGAAGCATCGAAGCACCAACATCTGGGAGAATCTAGTTCTTCGTGAGAGAGAACAACTGGCTAGATGGATTAGCCAGGGCAATGCATGAAGCTCTCACACGTCTATGTGCCCTCAGCGTCAACCAAATCCAAGCAACCCGTTTTGCTCACTATGCAAGACGTGACTTCATGGGAATGCCGATGGAGATGCCAAGTCACCCAGAGTTGAGGCGTCAAGTGGAGAATCTTGACTTCTTGCTACACGATAGACAACAAGAACTGGACAATGCTAGAGAGTTAGCCAACCAGAACCGTGCCATTGCCGACCAGAAGGCCCAGACTTTCGCACTGCTCGTCCAAGATCACTAGTCTCTTCGCCGCCAGCGTGCAAAGAAGGATCGCACCATTGCCCGTCTTCGCAAGAAGGTGGCTGACCTCGAGAAGACAGTCAAGGAGTAGGAAGCTCATCTTGCAGCAAAGGAGGAAGAAGAGGATGGTGAAGACATCTAGGGAAACATGGATTCTTACCTCAACAACGATGATGACTTTCTGGAGGAGGATGCTGTTGACTTCTACACTGATGATGAGGACTCCGACTTCATCGACGATGAGTAGATGCACTAGAGCACTATCGTAGCATGAGATGTATTGGTCTCACTGTATCGTAGCTTGCAGAATGGTTCTTCAAACCATCTGTTTTCATTTGATTGTTGTGGTGTGTGTTTGTATCGTGTGTTTGCTTGCATGAATGAAATGGAGTTAGTTGAAAAACTTGAGTCTAACTCAAAGTTTTAGATTTGAAACCAAAACCATGAACCTTAGAACTTTCCCTCTTACCCCTGTATCTACCTCAATCTTCAGATGACTCGTGGAAACCAAGGAGGGAGCAGCTCGTCGCAAGACCCAATGCTGCAGATCTTGCAGAATCTCATCGCGGACAGAGAAGCAAGCAGGGCAGAGCACCAAGCCAACTTAGCAACATTGCAACAGATCGCCCAGATGGCTCTCAACAACCAAGGGCATGGAAATCAGGATCATCAAGGATCCAAGCTGAAGAACTTCCAGAATACAAATCCCCAATCTTTAGCACGTCAGAAAACCCATTAGATGCTGATGACTGGTTGCAGACGATGGAGAACAACTTAGAAGTTGCATGAGTGGATGCCAACAAGAAAGTTCTTTTTTCCACCCACTATCTGGCAGGAGATGCAAGAGCATGGTGGAACAGTATCCGTCTCATAAACCATGGTCAAGTTATGACATGGGAAGCATTCAAGATGAAGTTCAGCCACACCCACGTGCCACAGGGTCTAGTCACCCGAATGAGGGATGAGTTCAGAGAGTTGAAGCAAGGCAGAATGACTATGGTGGAATACCGGGATAGATTCCTGTCACTTGCCAGATATGCACCTGATGAGATCAACACGGAGGCCAAGAAGAAGGAGAGATTCCTGAACAGACCGCATGATGAGATGCAGACTGTGAAATGGATCGTATGGGCACCTAGAGGGGGGGGGGTGAATAGGTGCTACACCAATTTTTAATTCTTTTTCAGTTTTAGGCTTAGCACAAAGGGTAAATTCTCTGGATAGACTATTGGGTGGAATTTCCCTATATGCAAAAATATCTACTAGCGAGTAAAGAGCGAGTGGAAGAGGAACGAGTAAACTGAAGTGAAGCACGGGGAGACACAGGATTTGTTCGACCGCAGTTCCTTCCTTGTTAAGGGAAGTACGTCTGCGTTGGAGGGGTGGGCGGTACTAACACCACCACGCCACAAAAGGCCTCACCCTGTTCTCCGATGGATCTCGCCACAACAGGCCTGATCCACCTTCCACTATAGGTACCCTTCAAGGCGGGCACCGATGCCTTTACACAACTAGCGGGGCAACAACTCCACAACAACTTGGAGGCTCCCGAAATGACAACAAGCTGCCACAAAAATAAACTTATCAAATACAATAAACAAGATCTAGGTATTGACAAGAATACTAGATCAAGGATTTCTCCAATTGAATGGAGAGTAGTTGAAGCGCTTGATTCTTGATGATGATGAACTTCTCCTCCTTCAATTCCACCAAAGATCAAGACCTTCGGGTGGTTGAAGTGGGAGATCGGGATTTAGAGCTCTTGCACAAGGTCTAGTCAAATTCGAATGAATCAAGAGTTCTGAATGTTGGGGAAGAAGGGGTATTTATACCCCCTTCAGAAACCAGTCGTTGCAACCTTTGGGGGTCGGATTATCCGGCCCAAGTGAGGGCCGGATTATCTGGTCTGGGAAAACACCACCCTAGACTCGGAATATCTGCTAGATAATCCGCCCCCCACTCCGAGCATCGCACCGAGCTTGCCCTTGATCAACTTCTGGGGGCCGGATTATCTGGCCCAGTGCGAAGGCCAGATTATCCGGCCTGGGGAAGAAAAACCACCCCAGTTTGGATTTTCCGGGAGAAAATCCGACCGGATACCGAGCGACGCGCCTTGGCACCTTTTGCTCGAAAACTGGGGGCCGGATTATCCGGCCCATGCGACACCCGGATTATCTGGCCTGAGGAGGAAAAACCGCCCCAGTTCGGATTTTCTGGGAGAAAATCCGACTGGACCCCGAATGGCGCGCCTTGGCTTCCTTGAGAAATGAGGTAGGCCGGATTATCCGGCCCTTGGTGGGGCGGATTATCCGGCCCCCCTCAAAACTTCCTGCACACTTAGCACACATGAAAAATTTGCAAAGCTGTGCCTATCAGAATACAAGGGATAGATTTTTATGCCAACCTAATTGTACTTGGAACCAAAGGATTGGAAGTAGTACTAGGTATGGACTGGATGTCAAGGCATAAAGGACTGATAGACTGTGCTAAGAAAGTCATCACCATGACCAGTAGCTCTGGAGTAACAATAGAGCATATCTCTAAAACCTTGCCTCGTCAATTCAAGTGTAACAAGAGTCTAGCCCTACCCACCATAGAACAAGTCAGAGTAGTCTGTGAATACCCTGACGTATTCCCAGATGAATTTCCAGGTATTCCCCCGGATAGGGATATTGAGTTCATTATCGAACTAATCCACGAAACCAGACCCATAGCCCAGAGACCCTATAGCATGAACCCCTCAGAGTTAGTGGAACTGAAGAAGCAGTTGGATGCCATGTTAGAAAAAGGCTTGATTCAACCAAGCGCATTGCCATGGAGGTCACTAGTGTTATTCGTCGACAAGAAAGATGGAGGCAATCGTTTGTGCACAGATTACAGAAAGTTGAATGACGTCACCATCAAGAACAAGTACCCTTTGCCAAAGATCGAGGATCTATTTGATCAGTTGACTGGAGCCTAGGTATTCTCAAAGATTTATCTTAGGACTGGTTATCACCAACTTAAGATTCGTGCAACGGATATTCCGAAGACCGCCTTTACTACTCGCTATGGTTTATACGAGTATACGGTTATGTCTTTTGGATTAACCAATGCCCCTGCTTATTTCATGAATCTCATGAATAAGATCTTTATGAATTTCCTAGATATGTTTGTAGTTATGTTTATCGACGACATCCTTATCTACTCCAAGTAGGAAGAAGAGCATGAGAAACATCTGAGAATCATCCTAGAAACCCTGAGAGAGCATCAGTTATATGCCAAATTCAGCAAATGTGAGTTTTGGCTGAAAGAAGTAGGATTCCGGACATATTGTGTCTGCCGGAGGAGTCTCTGTTGATCCCGCCAAGATCAAAGATGTCGAAGAATGGGAAGCCCCAACCACTCAAACCCAAGTCCGTGCATTTCTCGGATTAGCGGGATACTACCGCAAGTTCGTAGAAGGATTCTCGAGCATCGCCAGACCCATGACCAAATTGTTGAAGAAGGACAAGAAGTTTGAATGGACAGACAAATGTGAAGCCAGTTTTCAGGAGCCGAAGAAGAGATTGATTTCAGCCCCAATATTGATCATGCCAGACATCAAGAAGCCGTTTGATGTATATTGTGATGCATCCAAGATTGGTCTCGGATGCGTATTGATGCAAGAAGGCAAGGTCATAGCGTATCTGTCTCGACAACTGAAGCAGCATGGGCAGAACTATCCGACCCATGATCTTGGATTAGCAGCCGTAGTTTTGGCATTGAAGACATGGCATCATTATCTGATGGGTAATTGATGTGAGATTTACTCGGATCACAAGATATTGAAGTATATTTTCACTCAGAATGAGCTGAATTTGAGGCAGAGGAGATGGATAGAGTTAATCAAGGATTATTACCTTGACATTCACTATCACCCTGTCAAAGCCAATGTGGTAGCAGATGCTCTTAGCAGATTGCCGTGTAGGCTAAACACCATGATCAAGGAGAAGCAGCCAAGTTTGTATGAGGAGTTGGAGCAGTTCAGAACTGAATTAGTTAGCAAAGGATTCTTATCTAGCATTGAACTTCAACCCACTTTGATTAGCCAAATTAAGGAAGCCCAGAAGGGGAATGAAAGTATAGACGGAATCAAACGTCGTATTGGTACAGGAAATGTACCTGGATTCACTGAAGACGAAGAAGGAGTGTTGTGGTACAAAGGACGTATCTGTGTGCCAGCAGATTCGAAGTTGAAACAAGTTATCATGCAGGAAGCTCATGATACTCTCTATTCTATCCACCCTGGAGGAACGAAGATGTATAAAGATTTGAAAGAGCAATTTTGGTGGCACAAGATGAAGAGAGAAATTGGAAGCTACATCGCCAAGTGTGACATGTGTCGAAGAGTCAAAGCAGAGCATCAGAGACCTGCAGGACTGTTGCAACTATTGCAGATTCCGGAATGGAAATGGGATTCCGTTGGAATGGAATTTATCACCGGTTTGCCTACTTCCAGTAGGGGAAATGAGTCAATCTGGGTCATAGTTGATAGACTGTCAAAGGTAGCCCACTTCATACCTGTCAAGACAACCTATCAGAGTTCGAAGCTAGCAGAACTGTACATTGCTAGGATTGTTAGTCTGCATGGAACTCCCAAGACCATAGTATCAGATGGAGGAACCCAGTTTACCTCGAGATTCTGGAAGAAAGGCCAGGAAGGATTGGGAACCAAGTTGAACTTCAGCACCGCTTATCACCCGCAAACTGATGGATAGACTGAGAGAGTCAACCAGATCCTAGAGGATATGTTAAGATCTTGAGTGTTAGAATACGGATCAAAATGGGAAGACTGCCTGCCTTTCGCATAATTCTCATATAACAACATTTATCAAGCTAGTTTGCAAATGGCACCATTTGAATTCCTATACGGAAGAAAGTGTCGCACCCCTTTGAATTGGTCGCAAGTAGGAGAGAGTCAGATCTTTGGACCCGACATTCTCCGAGAAGCCGAAGAGAAGGTTCACAAAGTCCGTGAGCACCTCAAGACCGCCCAATCCAGACAGAAGAGTTATGCTGACAAGAGAAGGAGAGACCTGACTTTCAATATCGGAGATTTTGTATATCTCAAGGTTTCACCGAACCCAACGCTTTAGCCTAAAAGGAAAGTTAGCCCCTAGATATATCGGGCCCTTCAAGATTCTGAACCGTCGAGGAGAAGTATTGTATCAACTAGAACTACCTGAAGAGATGTCAGCCATCCACAATGTGTTCCATATCTCGTTACTTCGCAAATGCTTGGTATTGCCGGCGAAGACTGAAGTTTTCAAGAACATCGATCACAGAGTTGTGGAGATCAACAATGACCTGACCTATCGTGAAGTGCCCATCTATATCTTAGAGGAAGCCTACGGAACCACCAGGACCAGGAGTATCAAGTTTCTCAAGATTCAGTGGAGCAACCATACCGAAGAGGAAGCCACTTGGGAGCGAGAAGATTACATTAGGACAGAGTTCTCAGATCTCTTTAGTTCCTAGTTTTCTTTGTAAATCTCGGGACGAGATTTTGTTTAAGGGGGGAAGGTTTGTAACATCCCAAAACTTTAATCCAAGGTTATTAAGATCCAAATCATCAAAATTAGGGTTAACAAAAACTTTTCCAATTAAAATTATTAAAGCATTCATACGTGTGTGCATTTAAAATAGGAGTTGATTTGAATTTCCATGATTAAGTGATCCATTTCTTGTAAAATGATTCTTAGGTGAAATAAACATCATCTAGATCATTCCCAAACAATTCCCCAAAGAAAAACAAATCAAAATGAACAAAAGAATCAAATGGTCATTTGTGCCCAATTAACTACCATGCCTACTTTGGCTATTCCTAGTACTCAAAACCTAACAGAAACAATTGTGGATCTTTGCACCCCTTGCTAGTACACATAATGTTGTACCAAGGTCTACTTTGTGATCTGCCAAAAACATTCAAACACTAAGTTTAAATGGCAGTTAAAAATTGAATCTATTTCATATGGGAAGATCCCACTATTTCAAAAACCACTCAAATAAGCTCAAAATTCAAAACCCAAGCACCCACAAAGTCTCAATCTTAGTACTAGCACACCCACCAAAAATCTTTTCAAAATTCAAAAATAAAGTTCTTGCGGCCATTTCATCAAACACTTGGCAGGCAGGGTTTTAAACTCTAAACATAGCTCACTATTTGCAACAGGGTTTTGCACCCAATTTTCCTCAAAACCCTCCCTATGTCCCCAAGTGATCTAACCATGCCATTTAAACCCCATCTCCTACCCCCTAGCAGCATGTCCATGCCAAGCCGAGCACATGCTGGCCGGCCGGTCATGCCATCGCCGCAGCAGACCATCTCCCCCTCTCTCACCATGTCTACGAGCTAGCCCTCACCTTACCGCCAATCTCTGTCCCCTCCCCGAGCCAGGCCAAGCGGTGGACCACTGCCAACGCACCGTGCACTGCCTATCTGCGCCATGCCGAGCACGCGCCAGAGCGTCGCGCCTGACACGCGTGCACAAGCCGCCGCTCGATCGCAGCCCGCGTCTAGCGCTCCGCCACAACCCCAAGAGCACGCCAGACATGCCCGTTAGCCGCCCAACGCACCTGTAACACCCTCAAATCGGACCTATGCAAGTTTTAGCCCTTTCCGCCAAACCCGCATAGAAACGATTCAAGGACGCCCACCAGGCACTTTCGTGTGGGTGGAAAACGAAGTAATACCATTACCCAACAGTCCTCGATGGGACCCACAAAACAGATATATATATACAACAGCGACTCAACGAGTCAAGAATACAGATATACAATACAAAGAGCCAAATCACCTTGCAAACGATAAAGCGTCCGACTATGGACAAGATGCAAATGGGGCTAAGAGCAATGAAGAATAACAAATGGTGTCCATAACCCTGCCCAAGCCAAGACGGAAGGGTAACCTTGCTAACGACGTCGATCTCAAACCTGCTAAAACCAAAGGGGTGCCGTCAAAGGGCAAAGGAAAAAGAGGAGCGTCAGTACTGAGGCCAGTACACGGCGAGGCTAGAATTCGACGGCTCTCACCTACATAGGTATGGTGGACTGAAGCGGCAGCACAGCAACACTAAACAACCTATAGGGACTCAACAAATGTCGGCTATTAGAGAGGGATAAGAAAGACCTATTCGGATCCAACCTAATGCTAACACCAAACATACCCATCCTGATATTCCCCCTCGAGTCCAAACGAGGAAGTCAAACCGAGGAACTCACACAGTTGGCAGTTTTATTCTTTCCATTATAGTTGAAGCACTTACTAGTCAGATATAGATAGCACGAGTCATACTGATAGCATAAGTAGTGGGCAGTTTTAGTTAACATTCCGTTGTAGTTGGAACATTTACTAGTCATATATAATTGTCCTGAGGAATCCCAAAACCCAGCAGTTGTTGGCATTTTTATCACATTCCATTGGAGTTGCAATACTTACTAGGCAGCTACCGCATGTCACAAAACAACCCCAGATCCACCAGTTGTTGGCATTTTAATATCCATTCCGTGATAGTTGAATCTGATTACCAGTCATATATTAAGTCAAGTTTATAACACTACTTTAGTTATGCTTGTCTATGATCGAGATACTGTGCTCCAAGTCGTCCATAACCGCGGACACGGCTTTCATAAAGATTTACCCTGCAGGGGTGCACAAATAGCAACACACACACGATCAACCTCGGAAAAACCAAATCAAAACCCAACGAGGCTTTCACGACAAAGCATTCACAGGATTCATAAAATATTTCAGGGGGGCACCCCACTAAGCTACCCGCAACGAAGTTGGCCGGCTCCGAGACAGACCCAGGGTTTGTGACAATGGTTGTAAACGACTGGAAACCCGAAAGTGTGACTGGGCTTGTCGATACCGCGAAAGCATTCCACGTTTCAAAACAGTACAGGTGCTCCACGCACAATCGTAAATAAAGCAGTAAGCATGGCATAAGTACAGGATAGTAATAAAGCCCCAAACTACTTTGTGGCCTCAAGAAATAAGAAATGAATCAAGCTCTGGCTAAGGGAGATTCATAGAGTCTCCCGTATGTGGATAGTGTGAATAGTCAAGGAACAGGTATCAAGTACTCAGGGCCTACGGGACACAAGTGGACATAAAAACCAAATAGCGTATATTGCCCACCGGTGCCTCTTTCGTTAGTTATCCCAGCAATTTAATAGTTATATTTAAAGTCATGATCAACTCCATCGTAAACATCTACGAACATTCCAACAACTGTGGTACTTGACAACACGAGAACGCGCCTGAGAATGCAACTACGACTCGCAAGGCTAGCTATCTACCGAACACAGGTAATAGGAGGTGTCCAAGGCAATATAGAGGCTGCACGGGATATAACTGGTGTACGGAAACTAAAGCATCGCGACACAGATAGCAATAGATCAACAGGAGGAAATAAAGACTATAAATGCAAAATAGGTAGAAGGGGGAGAGATGCTCGCCTGGGAAAACACTGTCGAAGATCACATCTGGAGAACTTGTCGGTACTCGCATCAACTCATCGGCCTAATCCGCGAAGAAGAAAACACTAGAAGAAACATCGGATGCAATATTTAATACTACGGCAGAAGATCCGACATGCTTATGATATGATGCATGGCATGGCAAGATGCGGTGCAATTAGGCAATATTAAGCGGAACCGGGGTCCCGACAATTAATTAGATGGTTCGAGTTATTTAAAACCCCCGCAATTTAAATGTTGTATTAACAGGGCGAAACATCGCATCGGTTCGCTACACAAATTTAAATGGAGCCGCAATAAGACTAGAATAGCCCGCATAAGCGCTCCATATTTAATTTAGGTGAATCGGCATACTGCCCCCAAACCATAGACAGATATGCATGCATGAACAATTAAAATGCAACAAGTTTTATGTATAGCATTTATAAAATAGGGGCTCGGGAAAAGGTTCACACATCTGGGTTCGGAAGATCTTGGTTCCGGGGGTCCGGGGTTCGACAGTGACGGCGAGGTTCGGGTACAAGATGGAGAACTTGGGTTCCAAGCGGTCGACCTTGTCATCGATGGCGAAATTGAATGGATCGGGTACCGAGGGTCTTCGGATCCGTGAAGTTGATCTTGTCGCACGGTGTCCGGGTAGGCGAACTTGGCGGGTTGGGACGATCTTGTCGTAGTCCTCGGTTGACAGTGTCGGTCTTGGGTCTCGGCGCCGGAAGATCTTGATATTCCAGGAAGGAGATCTTGTCGGTTCCATGTCGAAGGCCTTGGCGCTCCGGATCGGTCTTCGGGTCCATGAAGGCGTTCTCGGGTCCGGGGTTCTTTGGCTCCATGAAGGAGGTCTTGACGCCTGTGACGAAGAACCCGGGTTCGAACGGAGGTCTTGGCGTTCCGATGGATCAGTCTTCAGGGTCGAAGAACTTGGCGCGCCAGGGTTCGGTCTTCGGATCTTGGGTCGGGGGTCTTCGGGTCTCCGTGTTGTCGGGCTTAGGGTTCTGGTTTTTTGGTGTCGACGAGGGATTATCACGGCGGTCCTAGAAGTCAATCTTGATTGCCGGGATGTCATGCGAGTGCCATCGCCATACCATCACCACTTCGGTACACCATCGAGCAATTCACCAAGGCAACATCTCAGGTACACCATCGAGCAATTCACCAAGGCAACATCTCAGGTACACCATCGAGTAATTCACCAAGGCAACATCTCACTGTCTTTGGTATTGAGCAGCGGCACCGCATCAACACAAAACTGTAGCACACGCACAGGATGGCCAACAACCGAAGGATCGAGCAGATCATCCGACGAGGGCATCCAAAACACACACATGGTTCCGTGCTCAGCTTCACCGCAAGGTCATCTCGGGTGCACCGAAAAGCTCCGCACCAAACGTCCAGTTGGACTAGGGTCGCCATCATGTGGGAGCAGAGGACCATGGCATCAGTGTCGAGGCGGCATGGCACATGAGCTTGAGCGCGATAGGGCGAGGATGCGTGACGGCGAGGTGGAAGGCAAGCCGCGGGAGCGAAGGGCGACGAGGTGCTGCCGGAGACGACAAGCTTGGCGAGGCTAGAGCGGTGTGGACGTGGCCTTGCGCGCGGCCAGGACGAGGCAGAGGTTGCGCACGGGGCGGCGGCACACGACGGCTGCAGACGGGGACGGCGAGCACGCGCGGGAACGGCGATGGACGCACGTACGGAGAGCCGCTGGCGGCAGCGGTGCTCTGCCGAGCGGGGTGCTAAAGCAGGGGAGGCCGGCGTCCTTGGTGGCGGGGTTTGGGGAGCTCGTTGTGGTGGCGAGGAAGCTTGGTTGGTAGCGGAGCACGGCGAGGCCGGGGCAGAGGGTGGAGCCAGGGGAGCTTGGGCGGCGCGGCGGGCTCGCGGGGTGGGTCTCCGTAGCGGGGAAGAGGAGGCCGGCGAGGTCGCGGAGGAAGGCGGAGAGGCAGCTCGCCGGAGGGGAAGGGCGGCTCGGTGGGCTCGCGGGGTGGGGCTCCGCAGTGGCGGTGGAGGCCATCGTGACTGGGGCAGACGGGAGGATCCTCGCCTAGAACGCACGGGGCGGAGGGGATCCGAGGCGGCGGGGGCGGCGAGCAGCCGGGGAGAGATGCTGGCGGCAGCGGCGCTCGAGGGGGAAGCGAGCGAGGCAAGGGTGTCGGGGTAGGTGGCGATGGGGGTAGGTGGGAGAGGAGAGAGGCGAGGGGAGGAAGATGCGAGCGGGACGGGGACATGTGGTGGGGCCCGCGCGCGGAAAGATGTGCCAGGCGGCAAGGGGTAGAAGGGTGGGATCCCGAGGTGGTCAGGCTGGCTGGGGCTGGCGCGTGCGTGCGTGTGTGTGTGGGTGGGGCCAGCGGGGTGATGTGGCAGGCTGGGAGTGGAGGGGGTGAGGTGGCAGGGGGAGATAAGATGAAGGGGGGTTCGGTCGGTGGGGGATTGGGCCAGGGGGTGGGTGTGGTGTGCAGCTGGGTGTGTGTGCTTGTCGCGTGAGTGTGTTGCGTGCGTGTTGTGCGTGTGGCGGCGGGCTGGGTAGAGGGAGATTAGGTTTAGGGTAGGATAGGCTGGGTTTTGATTCTGGAGGTGGCCGGCTGGGCTTTTGGGCCTAGCTGGCTGCCTCCCAAAAATAATACAAGTTTTATTTTATTTTTAAATAGACTTTTGTAACTAGTTTTTAGACAAACAAAATATCCGGGAAAGACCGGGGTTTTGATTTGAATAAAGACGGGGGGGGGGATATTTTAGAAAACAAAGATAGGCTTTTCGAAAATAGTTTTAGGAAAAAAGATGCATGATGAAGACGATGCTCAAATGCAATGTGGCATCATGACATGAGCATGCGGTCATGATGATGCAATGCACACAAAAAACACAGTGATTTTCTAGTAGTGGTTTTTGCGGGATGCCACAGCACCACAGCCACCGCTCGCCGTGGACACCGCCGTCTCTGCCGCTCAGAGCGCACGCACTGCCCGACCGCATACCACTGCCCCTAGTCCCGCTTTGATCACGTAGAGCACCGCCAGGAGACCAGCGATCGTCCCCTACCTCGAGCCACACCGCTAGCTCGTGTGCAGCCCTCGCCGGAGCCGCTCGCCCATCCCTCTCGGTCGCGTCGTCGTCCTATAAATAGAGGCCACCCCCAGCCATTTGCAGCACACAACTCACCTCCCCTCACCTCACTGACCGTTCCCCACCTCTAGCCGGAGTAAGGCGAGCAGCCGTTCACCAGAATTGCACCGGAGCAGGCCGCCTCTAGAGGAGAAGGGCGTCGCTGATTGCGATCACCCCCGGAGATGCCTCGACCGTCCCTGAGCTCGCCGTCGTCCAGCAGTCCGTTTGCCCCCATCGCCGTCGTCGCTGGAGCCCTGGTACGCCCCCTGAGCACCCCCACCGAGCCGCTAGGGTTCGACCTTGCCGGTGACCAGTTCGTCATCGACGACGATCCCCAGCCGTTGATCCCCGTTCTAATCTAACAACCTACTTTCAAGTATTCGAGGAGGAGGAGTTTTACCAAGAAGAAGAGGAGGAAAACTTCAACCACTGCACCAACCAAGGCAAGCTACTATTGGCAAGCTAATACTTGCAAGTCTTATACTAGCAAGCCACCCTTAACAAACTAAGTTAGAGGGTTGAGCAAAGATGCTTTAGGCATGCTTTGGTGATACCCTTTTTACTAGTATTTACCCCAAGTTTTATTTTTCAAGCTTTACTTCCTTTACTTTACACCAAGTCCCTCACTTAGTTTGAAGGTAGCAGAAAGAGTATAAAACATGGCCTATTTAGATAAGCCTTAGATGTCATTCTATGGCATGAGATTGATCCCATCCTTTTCCACCTTAGTGAACACTCTTAACTTAGTAGTTTAGAGTAGATCAAAAACTTGAGTCACTTTAGATGGGAGCACTTGGTGAAAATGGATTGTGAAAACCTTGGAAGGATGAGTCATTCTATTGAGATGTTTTGACATGTGTTGAGAAACACAAATGGTTTATGATGGTAAAAATGTTGAGGCATGAGCCTTAACCCTTTTATAAAACTGATGGTTGGATTCGGATACGACACCATTCCAAATTTATCGTACAACCACATTACCTGAATTGGGTAAGGCTTAGCCGGAAGTTTATATGCATTAGTATTAGTTCTCTCGCGGGAGAGGTTTGAGCCGAGGTTACCTCTCAATGTTGTCCACCTATGCAGTGTCCAAGATGACAGATGGTCATGGTTGGGAGGCCATGCTCATAGGAGAGGTGCTTATACTAGGGTGTGTAAAGGGAAGGTTATGTTTGATTATCTGCATACTAAGTATGATGATTCAGGGTTATCCCTGACAGATGTATCGAATCTTGTGGTGAAAGTGTACCAGCTCTGCAAAGTGTCAAACTATTTGAATAGCCGCATCCGCGGTTATGGACAGTTGGAATGGCCATACTATTTCGTTGTCAGATGTTTTCAAAATGACTTATGAAAGAAATGATGAATCTTGACTTGACCACGATAGGGTTGTGTTTATGACAATAGCTTCCAAACTTAGGTGATTCTAGAACTTTATTTTATCTTTCTTTGCTTCTGAACTCAGCTTAGGTTTCAAACTTAACCTTACAGTTAGACTTAGAGTTAGCATTTATTTTAGAACTATACTACTTGTTAGTAGTAGTTTGCGAGTACTTAAAGAGTACTCATGGCTTTTGTCCCTGGCTATTCTCATAGCCAGACTATGAAGGAGACTACCAAGATGATGGCCAGCAGGACGGCTGTGATAACTAGGACTATCTGCCTTCGTCAGCATTGCCTGTGCCCCTGAAGATGGACCCCACCGCTACACTTATCTTTTATTTCCGCTGCTTGTTGTATTAAGACTGGATCACAAGATCCTTATTTGTGTAAGACCTTATGTATGGTTTGTAATGAATGATGTACTGTGATATCAAATCCGTTATGTCTCGCAAAAATGGTAATTCTGGGATTGCGAGGTATGGCATAACGGGCATTTGGGATTAAAAATCCGGGTGTTGACACCGTGCTTCTTTGCCGATAGAATTTGTCTGGCAACAAGTCTGGCAACTTCATCTTGTCCAGCAACAAGTCCAGCAACTTGTCCGTCTACTCCGCTCTCCAAAAACTTCACCATCGGACAGTCTGCCCCATTAAGCTGGACAGTCTGGTTCTACTTTCTGAGCTGTCCGAACTACCCGCTGGACATATCTGGCGCCTTCACGGATATTTCCCCAACCAGCAAGACACATAACTGATAGGCGTGAGAAAGTTCATCGTCCGTCGCATCAGTGTGTTGCCGCACCGCCTCTCTACCTACACGCCACCGCCCCTGTCGGCCGATACACACCTACAAGGCTATGCCGAGGCTCGTGCTGTCCAAATCCACCTAAGAGTGCATCGTAACTGTCCTGCACCGCCACCGCCACCAGCCCACCAACCACGACCACCACCGTGCCGCCACTGTTGACCTGGTTGACCTGGCCTACGTATATATTCGAACCTATACTTATTCGTACAATGTAGTTAAGCTATGTATACCCATTTAGTACTAATGACAAAGGGGTATAAAACGATCTGAGCCCTCCTTGTGTTTGACATTGTCTGCGTTAGATACGAGTTTAGTTGGAGGGGGTTGTACAAGAGCAAACGCCCAATCACTAGCCTCCAAACTTGTTTTGCTAGCAAGAATTGATTGAACAATCTTATGTATCTGAAGCCAATTCCACCATGGCATTTTGGTTTTGCCATTTTATCCCATGCCATCAAATGCACCTTCCTCAGATCCACCTCATTCCCCACCATAAATCTCCAATAATTTTCTCAAAATCACCACAAAGGCCTGCTGAAAATTTGAGCACACTAATCGTATATGTCAGGACTGCTCGGCCAATTGCTTTAACTAGAACTTCCTTCGTTGCGCTTGAAATATATTTCTCGGACCAATTTGAACGTTTCTTCAGCAATCTTTCCCTGGAAGGCTGGAATTTATCATTTATCCTTCTTCCCTTGGGGATTGGAAGCCCTAGGTACTTGTTATCAAAAGTTAGACAAAAACTTTTAGGATAACCGCCAAGGTCTCCATTTTCTGCTTCAGTGTACTACTGGCTCGGCAAAGAAGTTGTCCTGAATATTTTTCAGCGAAAACCGACTCGAATAGGCGGTTCTAATATTCAGTTTTGTACTAATGATTAATGGTTGTGGTATTAACTCCATAAACTACGAAACTGTTAAGCGCAGAAACAATTCTGACCGAATTTATTCTTGCCATGACAAAACTTGAACAAGTTCACACAACCGATCCAGGTACAAGAAACACTTTGCTAGCACTATATAAACGCATGATTCTTCACTCCCCGGATGCAACCGCTACTCGTCTGAAACATCCAAAAGATCTACTGATCAAGCGCGCGTCATGTGGGTGTCTGCGGGCAATTCTGCAGGCAATCTTCATGCTCCTTCCAGCAAGGCTCATCGTCCAACGTTGCACAGCAGAACTTCTTGTAGAAGAGAATACCGGGGCAATCTTTCTTCACGCACAGTTTGAGCTTTAACTTGCTGCTGCCTCCGGTCTCCTCATGTTGATCTCCTCACCTACACGGATACATAGAACTTTGCATACAGAGATGTCAAATTATATGCTTATAAAGAGTCAAAGAGAAGGTGGAAAACAGGCCTGAGAATTACTAGATGATTACGCTCGTATATTACCATGTGCGGAGAACGTGAGGCATCCAAGGAGCAGTAGGAGCAAAACGGTGGCTGCATGTCTTGGCTTGCTGTTGGACGTTGACTACGCAGAACGTCATTGTTTCATCGCTGATCTGTAAAAGATTAGATGGATCGATGCTGGATACAACTGATGTTCTAAAAGGCTCTTGTGCTATTTATAGATCAGCAAGGTACGAAGATACATATCAAGCAGTATATCTACAGTCCCTCACAAACAAACAAAACAGTATATCTACAGGATAAGATGGGCGCTTAATTGCGTGTTCTCTAATTAAAGTTGGACGCAAAATGGATCCAGCAAAATTTTTTTCGAAAAGGAGGGCCTAGCCCCAGCCTCTGCATCGGAGGGATGCATACGGCCTTTTATTTCATTACTAAGGAAATAGTCTCCAGTATAAAAGTTCAAGGATCACAAAGGATCGTATCAACCATCTAAAAAGACGGGCTTGACAACTGGCTTCCCGTTGGGCCTCTCGCCGTTGCCATGCCCGAGCTGTTCTCGCACAGCTCCCAAAAGTGTGCAGCGGTCAGAGCGGTTCTCGACGGAGGGCTCGACTCCGTTCTGGTGGCCCGACTCTCCTCCACCGCCTCCAAGGAACGCTCCGACCTGCTCGTCTTGCTTGGTCGGACCCGGGTATCCACCGCTGCCGATTCTCGCGCACTGCCTCTGTGCGGCAGCAAGGACGGCGGGCTGCATACCTCTTCGCTCTACCGGCTGTGCTTGGATGGAGATGAACGGTTCCCGCTGTTTGACTTCGTCTGGCGCAACAACGCTCCCTCCAAGGTGAAGTTCTTTGCATGGCTACCGGTGCACAACCGGATTCAATGCCGCGCCAACCTCTGTCACAAAGGCATCCTCGAGGTTGTTGCAGATCTCTGCCCAATCTGCTTGGTCCCCAACGAGACTGCCGACCACATCATGTTCGGCTGCCCCTTCGCGAAGAGCTTCTGGGCCAAGCTTGGCGCTGCCTGCCCCGCTGGGCTTGCTGTGGCCAATGCGGATGTGTGCCCTCTACCTTGCTCCGCCCCCTTGCGCTCCGCCTCGACTCTCCGGTTATTGTGTCTGGCACCTCTGAAAACACCGGAATGGTGTGGTGTTCAGGACAAAGTTTAAAATAGCCGGCTATTTTATTTAGCGGCAATATTTTTAGAAGCTATACAAGGCTATAACAGGGCTATAGCGGGCTATTCTATTTTAGCCGTTATTCAAAAAGAGAGAAAAATTTAGTCATATCTTACTAAAAAACAAAAAACTATGACACAAACATGATTCAAGCTACAACTCATTCAACTATTCAACATAAATAAGTATCTAACCATTCAACTCACAATATTTTATTGAATCAGAATGGACAAAAATTTAAAAGAAAAAACACAATCCATAAAACGTGACCTTTAGCGGCTAAATTGGAGACTAATTTATGGCAAAATCAGGCTATAGCTGGCTATTAGTAGCTATTCTCCATTTAGCCCATAAACGTCATAGCCGTAGCGGGAAGCATCTCAAAAGGTTATAGCGCGGCCGGCTAGCCGGCTATTTAAAACATTGGTTCACGAGCCTTGCTCCCTCCCTGCCTCTTCTGCTTAGGAGCTGTCGTGAAGACGCTGTCCTCTGGCAGGTCAGGCTGCCTGCGGCACACCGTGAGGACGCCGACCTATGGCTCACTTACCTGCTTCCCGTCCGATTCTGAGCACCTATGTTTGTAAATTTTGCTGATGATGTTGCCTGGCCCCACTCCCTTGCGTCGAGTGTGGTCTCCCCCTCTCTTTGTAAACTCCTCTATTGGGATCTCTCCCATTTATAAAAAATCAGCCCCCATGCAGGTGGGGGCACTTGCGCCCCCTTGGTGACCGCTCAAAAAAAACATCTAAAAAGACGAAAATCCAAAACACGCAGCGCATCTAATTCTAAGATCATATGGCCACCCACAGTGGCTGTGAATATCCCGCGTAGCCGTCTTCAAAAGGGTACATCCAGTAGCTATAACTTCACGATCCGCCTCTGGTTGGAGGTATGTTCCATGCACTGATCCAATGGAAGGCCAAAAGTATAACCTACAAACAAGTTTTAGATCGGGCTCTATTAAAAATATAGTCATTGCGGATATTCCAGATAGCCCATATGACATCACATACTCCAACTCTAATTTGAATCTTCTCTTTTTTAGGAATACCCTTGAGCCAATTTTCAAAAAGATGATTAATACTTGTGGGTGGAGTTATATTAAAATTCATATGAATAATGCGCCAGATAATAGTCGCAAGCAGGCAATCAATAGAAAGATGTTGTATAGTCTCATCCTTGTCGCAAAAACGACACCTCATATCACCCTGCCAATGCCTTTTAATCAGATTATCTTTAGTAGCAATTACCTTTCTATGAACAAATCACATAAAAATTCTGATTTTTAAAGATACTTTGATTTTCCAAATATATTTTCTAAGGAACCTTGTGTTGCCACTCAAAATGTCTAGATACATGGATTTAACAGTAAAAGTAACAGACTACATAAGACGCCAAATAAAAACGTCCCGTTCTTCCGTTAGATTAACTTGCATAATCCTAGACATAAGATGCAACCATGTGTTCCACCTATTCCCTGTCAAGGATCTCCTGAAAGATATATTGATTGGAAACGATGATAACACCTGGCTACGGTGACTTGGTTCCGATGCGCTATATTGTAAAGAGAGCTATATTGCTAAGCTAAAGGCGTGTCTCCTAGCCAGACGTCCTCCCAAAATTTGTTGCTCGTTTCACCTCAAAATGCCCCCTAGCAAAGAATTCTTGTTTAACTTTCATTAAACCCTTTCAAAAGGGTGAATTATGAGTTTGCGTTGTTACTTGAGACAACGTTTTGGAGTGCGGATATTTATTTTGTAACAACTCTTTCCACACTCCTTCTCGTTAATAAGCTTGAATAACCATTTGCTAAGCAAGCATCTATTTGTGGTTTTCATCACCTCTACGCCTAAGCCACCTAGTTCCTTAGGTCGACAAATAATGTTCCACTCTGTTAAGCGATACTTCCTTTTGTGATCATCATTTTGCCAGAACAAGCGAGATCTAAAAATCCAATCTCTTCCTAATGTTGATCGGTACCTCCATAAAGGATAAAATAAACATTGGTAAGCTTGTTAATACTGAGTTAATCAGAATGAGACGATCCCCATAAGATAGAAGTTTACCAATCCAATTACTTAACTTCTTCTCAAACCGGTCCTCTACGGGTTTTCATTTTTTATTTTTGAACATGTGAAAATAAATAGGAATACTAAGATATTTAAAGGGAAAAGACCCCGATTGACAACCAAAAAGATCTTCATATTGATCCTCTACTATTTTGTCTTGTCCATAGCTCAAGAGTTCACTTTATATGGATGCAGCAATATATACGTGTTATCTTTATTTAATATTATGTACACACAATTACTACTATATGTTTGTATATACAATTACTACAGAGAAGACACGTGTAACCCCACGATCAAACCTCCCCCCGACGGCGGCGCGCTGCACCGGGGCAATCACCGTTGGCGCCTTCACGGCCCCTGTCCCACCCCTCCTCTCCCTACACTGCCGCCAGAAGCATCACTGGGCAAAGCCCACGTGGCGGGGCGGCGGCCGCACTCCCGCTCGGTGCGGTCAGGGGGTAAGGAGGTAGCACCCTTCTACTACGACAAGCTTTGCCCGGCTTCAGTTATGGAGGGGTGAGAACGACGCCATGTTTTTAGCTCGCGCTAATGTCCATAGTCGCTGCTAGGTGGTTCAAAGACTTGTTTGTAAATTTTATTACTTTTGATGACTATTACTAGATCGGTAGAATTTTCACACAAAAAAGGAGGCAGCGCTTGTCCTCGCTCCTACCACGGTGATGCATGGTGATGATGTTGGAGGCGTGGCGGTAGCAGGGGTGGGCATCGGCGGTGGAGCGGTTGGGCCATGTTGGTTTCCTGCATGATGGAAACGATGACCTGCGGCGGCAGCCCGGTACATCACTTGAGTGGCATGGCGGAAGCACAATACATGGTGGTGGCAGTCTCCTCTTTCTCCATCAGAGGTGGGCAACAAGACGTGGTAGATCTCAGGATCTCATGTCTGGTAGAATTACCAGCCAAAGCGGTAGCCCTAGTGCTCTTCGCGTGTGTTACTTGCATTTTTTATCATCATGGTAGCCAGATATAGAGCAAGTTTATATTGTTATTTGTAAGGATGCGGAAGTGGGACAAAGTGGGACAAGTGGGATTCCACTTTTTGAGACGTAGACTACCTCTAAACTAAGTGGGATAAATGAGACAAGTGGGATTTGAAAAATCTGACTTATCCCTCTTCTCCCACTTATTTTAAAGTTAGTTTAGAGGTCAAAGAGTGAGATCCCACTTGTAACATCCCAATTTCTGCAACCCTGATTAGTTGTCCAGAATACAAAAATCAGGGGGAACACAAACTTTCTCATGTTCAATGCTGAAGTGTTTGCTTGTTGTTTGGATATTCTTATGCATATGAATGTGTATTAGATGATATACTCCTTACCTTAACACCAGTTGACAAAAGCTACTTCTCAAACAGTCTTGGCTTAACTTCCATATTCTCAAATGTTCTGGCATTTCAAAACCTGAGCCAAGATGCTTATGTAATCAAAACTATTTTAGTAGCTTCTATTGACAAAACTATGGAGATATATATAACATAATCTCCTTATGTTTTTAAGACAGAACCTTCAACTACTCTTACATCTAGGATCTACAAAACTTTTTAGTAAGCTTTTGAATTCTACTCTTGGTAGAGATACCAAGGACCTTACCTTGTTCAAACTCCAACCTATTTCAAAATACCCATCCATACCTCAAGCTAAGCTTGGTGGTAACCCTAGTAGTAGGTTTGCTTAGCTTATAGGATGAGTTTCCTTGCTCTGCTGTCTGATGAATTGCCTTGATCTGCTGTTTGACTTGATTGCTTAGAAGTAGTATGAGCTACTCTAGGAGCTCATCCTCTAGGATCAAGATACTTCAAGATCACCAAATCCTAAGAAAGAATACAAGATGGATCTTATCTCTAACCACTAGGTGTTCATCTAAAACCCTTAACTAGATCAATTCTGAAGTTATCCCTTCTAGAAGTTTCCAAGTCAATGAAGACCATTATCCAACCAGTGAGTAGCTCAAGGTGATAGTGAGGGGTTATCTAGATGGGGAATGCGAACTTTAAGGTGTGATGTTATAGCCCTACATCATCCAACCAGTGAGTAGTTCAGGGTAGCATCATGAGAGAAGATATTTATATGAGAGTGTCCACTAGTGAAAGTATGATCCCTAGGCCTTGTTTCTAAGCATTGAAACACCGTTTACAATCAGTTTTGTTACATGTTTGCTTGCTGCCACTCTTATTTCAGATTGCAATTACCACTTATAATCATCCATATTACTTGTATTTCACTATCTCTTCGCCGAACTAGTGCACCTATACACATAACAAGTGTATTGGGTGTGTTGAGGACACAAGAGACTTATTGTATCTTGATTGAGGGTTGATTGAGAGGGATACCTTTGACCACTTCCTCCCTGAGTTTGATAAACCTTGGGTGATCCACTTAAGGGAAACTTGCTGCTGTTCTACAAACCTCTGCACTTGGAGGCTCAACACTGTCTACAAGAATAGAAGCGTGCGTAGACATCAAGGGTCTATCCAGTATTTGCATTGCAGAAATTGGTGGGTCTCGAGCTCTTGGCTGGTATCACTATGGTGGTTGGCTTCCTCCAACATTGTCCATGTTACTGTGATACCCGTTGTTGTAATCGTCGCTTCTTTGGTTGTCCCCTCCTGAGAAACCAGCTGCGACAAAGCCTAGTCCATTGTATCCATCATTGTTTCGTCGTCTTCTATCATTATTGCGCATATCCCTGTCTTCTTCGGGTGAATGGGCACGCTTATTGTGTACCGCGTCTTCTCCATCAACCCAGTGATTTGCCATGTCCATCAGCTGTGAGATTGTTTTGGGCTTGACCCATCCCTTCTCTTCTATGAATTCTGGTCGACGAAGGTCGTCGTTGAAGGCGTCAATTGCCCTTTCATCGGATATGGTCTTAGCCAAATTTTTTATAATGTTCCACCGCTGGATAAAGGCCCATATTGGTTCTCCAGATTTCTGCTTGCACGCTCGCAATTGCTCCAGAGATGTGGGTCACTTGAATATGGAGTGGAATTTTCGGATGAATTTGTCTTCAAGATCATTCTAGCTACTGATGGAATCTTCGGGTAACTGTCTTAGCCATGAACAGGCGGCGCCAGTTAGGTGCAGCTGCAGGCTATGCATTACGGTGGCCTTGGATCCACCCTGTAATTTCACGGTTTCCAAATAATGTACCAACCAAGCTTCAGGTTATTGGAGGCCATCATACTTGTGACGACCATGAGGGAGTTTAAAATCCTTGGGTACTAGAGTTTTGTGAACCCGTCGGGTAAAGCAACTGGCTCCACATAGTGTTGGGTCCGCAGCATAGAAAACAAAAAAATTCCTACAATGAGAACTACACGCCAAGATCTATCTACTAGGTACAGAGCAACGGGTGGACATACATCCATCGAGAACTTACCCTCGAAGACAACGAGTTTTGTTAACAAGTAGGAACTCATGGTTGATGTAGTCATACACTTGCCGATCTCAAGATCGTGTGGAAGTCCGAGTGCCGCAAATCAGTAGCGCATCCATCCTCGCACACACGTTCAAGCCACCGGACAACCTCCACCTCCTCGCTCCAGCGATCCAGCGGAAGCAGCAACTCCTTCCAGACGAAATTCCACCGGGAACATGTATCTCGCTAATCCGAGAACATGGGAAATAATTTTAGAGGGGGAGAGAGATCCTTCACGAGGAGGTGTGAGGAAGAAGGAGGAAGAGGGGGGCCTTTTATAGGAGGAGGGGGGTACCCCCTCCATGGCCGGTGCCTCATGGAGGTGACCCCTCACCTCCTCCATTCATGTGGTGGTAACTCCTCCACATTAAAATTCCTCTTCACATTCCCTTTTAAAGTCCCAGTTTAAATGCGTTAAAATTCTCTAAGTTTAATGCTCTCTCATTTAATAAAACTCTTTTATTAAATTTATTCAGAATTTTGTTAATTACTTTAATTAACAAACATTCACATATAACCCCTTGCAATATTTCAATATCACATGCAGAACCACTTTCTGCAATTTCACCCGAAACAATTTCCGATTTCTATCGAACCAATTCCCGCGCTTTACAATTCTTTCGTCTGAAACATATGTGCTCCAAAATGGTGTCCGGTAACTCTTAAGTGTGTCACCCTACGGTTCGCGAATAATGCAGACACGATTGAGACTCCTCTCAGATCAATAATCAGAAGCGGGACCTAGAGATCCATACTGACTCCTACATATTCAACGATGACTTCTGTGATCGTGAGAACCTTTAATGCTTGTAATTTAATCCCTTTGTCTCATGATATAATACATGTCCGAGATTCGATCATTGGTATCCAAATACCTAGTTTGATCTCATTACTGACATGCACTCTTTTCTCGTTCCCGTGATATAACATTCTAGTGATCACATCACTTGCTTGCAAGCTATCTTAATGTGATATCACCGAGAGGGCCCAGAGTATATCTATCTGTCATCGGGATTGACAAATTCCACTCTTGATCCATGAGCCTCAACATAACACCTTCGTAGCACCGAACCCGTCTTTATAGTCACCCTATTACGGTGTGACGTTTGATGTTATCAAGATACTCTGCTGGTGTTAGCAATTAACATGATCTCCTGGTCTAAGGATAAAGATTACTTCGTATGATGTTATAGCAATGTAAACATAATGACTTGATCGTAATGCTATACTTCGGATGAATGTTCATCACATCATTTCACAAATGTTGTGACCTTGTTATTAACAACATCCAATGTCCATGATCAGGAAACCTTGATCATCTTGTTAATCAAGAAGCTAGTCTATAAGAGAGGCATAACTAGGAACCCTTTTTGTTTATTAAACACACATGTATTGATGTTTCCGATCAATACAATTATAGCATGTAAAATAAACATCTATCATATATAAGAATACATAA
This sequence comes from Avena eriantha, assembly GCA_910589775.1. Lineage (NCBI taxonomy): Eukaryota > Viridiplantae > Streptophyta > Magnoliopsida > Poales > Poaceae > Avena > Avena eriantha. Next base: position 20,471,622 of record OU342745.1, read on the forward strand.
TAACAACTTTATTATTGCCTCTCAGGGCATATTTCCTTCAGTCTCCCACTTGCACTAGAGACAATAATCTAGTTCACATAGTGATAAATCTAACACCCATAGAGTTCTGTTGTTGATCATGTTTTGCCCTAGGGAGAGATTTAGTCAACGGATCTGCTACATTTAGGTCTGTGTGTACTTTACAAATCTTTATATCTCCATCCTTGACATGCTCGGGGATGGAGTGAAACCGGCGCTTAATATGCTTGGAATTCTTGTGAGACCTCGGTTCCTTGGCGTTGGCTATGGCTCCATTGTTGTCACAATAGATCACCTTTGGGTCCAATGCACTAGGAACCACACATAGTTCCGTAATGAACTCTTTCATCCAAACCGCTTCCTGCGCCGCTTCTGAAGCAGCAACATATTCCGCCTTCATCGTTGATCCAGCTACCATAGGTTGTTTGGAACTCCTCCAACTAACTGCTGCTCCGTTCAAGAGAAATACGTATCCAGATTGAGACTTAGAGTCATCCGGATCGGTGTCAAAGCTAGCATCGACATAACACTTAGCGACTAGCTCTTCTTCACCTCCGTATATAAGAAACATATCCCTAGTTCTTCTCAAGTACTTGAGGATGTTCTTGACCGCTATCCAGTGTTCCGAACCTGGATCAGATTGGTACCTACTAGTCAAACTAAGAGCATGTGCCACATCCGGTCTTGTACATAGCATGGCATACATTATAGAGCCTATGGCTGAGGCATAGGGGATCGTCTCCATTATCTCTCTTTCTTCCGCCGTAGCCGGACTTTGAGTCTTACTCAATGTCTTGCCTTGCAACATAGGTAAGAAGCCCTTCTTACTTCCGTCCATATTAAACTTCTTTAATATCTTATCAAGGTATGTACTCTGCGATAACCCAATTAGGCGCCTTGATCTATCTCTATAGATTTTAATGCCTAATATATATGACGCTTCACCAAGTTATTTCATCGAAAATTTGCTATTTAGATAACTTTTAACACTTTTTAAAAGATCTATATCATTTCCAATCAATAATATGTCATCCACATATAATATCAAAAATGCCACATTGCTCCCACTCACTTTCTTGTAAATACAAGCCTCTCCATAAGTTTGGACAAATCCAAACTCTTTGATCACCTCATCAAAGAAGAGATTCCATCACCGGGATGCTTGCTTCAGTCCATAGATGGATCGCTGAAGTTTGCATACCTTATTAGCATCCTTAGGATCGACAAAACCCTTAGGTTGTATCATATACAACTCTTCTTCAATATTACCATTGAGGAACGCAGTTTTGACATCCATCTGCCATATTTCATAATCGAAATATGCAGCAATTGCTAACATAATCCTAACCGACTTAAGCATCGCTACGGGAGAGAATGTCTCATCGTAGTCAACTCCTTGAATTTGTCGAAACCCCTTTGCGACAAGTCGAGCCTTATAGATGGTCACATTACCATCAGCATCAGTTTTTCTTTTGAAAATCCATTTATTCTCAATGGCCTTTCGATCGTGAGGTAAGTCCACCAAGGTCCAAACCTGGTTCTCGTACATGGATTCCATCTCGGATTTCATGGCTTCTAGCCATTTGTTGGAATCCGGGCTCATCATCGCTTCTTCATACGTCGCAGGGTCATCTATTTCATCAACCATGAAATTCACAACAGGATTACCGTACAGTTCAAGAGCTGCATGTGTCCTACTTGACATGCGAGGTTCGGTAGTGTCCTCTTTCGGAGTTTCATGATCAATATCATTAGCTCTCTCTTCATTAGGTGAAGTCAACTCCGAAACAATTTCTGGTGCTGCGCTACTCGCCATTTCATGAAGAGAAGGTTCAATAACCTCTTCGAGTTCTACCTTCCGACTACTCACACATTTCGCGAGAAACTCCTTCTCAAGAAAGGATCCATTCTTGGCAACAAAAACCTTGCCCTCGGATCAGTGATAGAAGGTATAGCCAATCGTTTCCTTAGGGTATCCTATGAAGACGCATGTTTCCGCTTTGGGTTTGAGTTTATCCGGCTGAAGTTTCTTCACATAAACATCGCATCCCCAAACTTTAAGAAATGACAACTTAGGTTTGTTTCCAAACCACAATTCATACGGTGTCGTTTCAACGGATTTATATGGTGCCCGATTTAAAGTGAATGCAGCTGTTTCCAGTGCATAACCCCAAAATGACAGTGGCAAGTCAGTCAGAGACATCATAGTTCGAACCATATCCAATAAAGTACGATTACGATGTTCCGACACACCATGACGTTGTGGTGTTCCGGCAGGCGTGAGTTGTGAAACTATTCCACACTCTTTCATGTGTGTGCTAAGCTCGTAACTTAGATACTCACCTCCACGGTCAGACCGAAGAAATTTGATCTTTCTATTATGATGATTTTCCACTTCATTCTGAAATTCCTTGAACTTTTCAAAGGTTTCAGACTTGTGTTTCATCAAATAGATATACCCATATCTACTCAAATCATCCGTGAAAGTAACAAAATAACGATATCCACCTAGCGCCGACACACTCATTGGTCCACACACATCAGTATGTATGATTTCCAATAAATCTGTCGCCCGTTCCATTGAACCGGAAAATGGCGTTCTAGTCATCTTGCCCATAAGGCATGGCTCACATGTATCAAATGATTCAAAATCAAGTGATTCCAAAAGTCCATTAGAATGGAGTTTCTTCATGCGTTTAACACTAATATGACCCAGATGGCAGTGCCACATATATGTAGATATATCATTATCAAGTTTAATCTTTTTAGCATCAACATTATGAATATGCGTAATATTACTATCGAGATCCAATAGAAATAAACCATTCAACACAGGTGCATGACCATAAAAGATATTATCCATATAAATCGAACAACCATTGTTTTCAGACTTAAACGAATAACCACTTTGCATCAAACATGATCCGGATACAATGTTCATGCTCCGTGCAGACACCAAATAACAATTATTTAGATTTATCACTAATCCCGATGGCATATGGAGAGGCAGCGTTCCGACGGCAATCACATCAACTCTTGATCCATTGCCAACCCGCATCGTGACCTCATCCCTTGCTAGTTGTCGCTTGTTCTGCAGCCCCTGAATCGAGTTACATATATTAGCAACCTATCCCGGATCAAATACCCAGGTGCTACTGCGAGTACTAGTCAAGTACACATCAATAACATGTATATCACATATACCTTTCTTTGCCTTGCCGGCCTTCTTGTCCGCCAAATACTTGGGGCAATTGCGCTTCCAATGGCTAGTCCCCTTGTAATAGTAACACTCAGTGTCAGAATTAGGGCCAGCTCGGGGTTTCTTTTCAGGTGTGGCAACAGATTTGCCACCATTCTTTCCCTTGTGCTTTCCTTTCTTGTCCTTCTTGAAATCGGTGGTCTTATTGATCATCAACACTTGATGTTCTTTCCTAATCTCCACTTCTGCAGTCTTAAGCATTGATAGAAGCTCGGGAAGAGACTTCTTCATGCCCTGCATATTATAGTTCATGACGAAGCTCTTGTAGCTAGGTGGCAGAGATTGGAGAACACGATGTATGCCTAAGTCAATGGGAATCATTATTCCCAAGGACACAAGATTATCAGCGTACCTAGACATTTTGAGTACGTGCTCACTAACGGAGCTCTTCTCTTCCATCATGCAGCTAAAGAACTTTTCATAAGCACTATAACTCTCTACGGTAGCATGGGTATCGAAAATCATTTTCAATTATCCCATGGTATCAAAGGCATTGCCATTTTCGAAACGCTTTCGAAGTTCTGGCTCTAGTCCGTACAGTATGCCATAATGAACTAAGTTGTGGTCCTCCTGACGAGTCATATAGACATTCTTTTCCTCGTCAGGGGCATCAGGAGCTGGTGGGGGGCCTAGCGGCACCTCTAGCACATATTGCTTTTGTGCAGTAGTGAGGAGAATCCTCAAATTCATAGCCCAGTTGGTGAAGTTGCTACCATTCGCAGCAAGTTTCTCTTTCTCCATGAACACATTGAAATTAAAAGCAGGTGGTGCCATCTACAACAGAATTTGTAAAGTTTATTTAGACTAAGTTTATGATAGAGTGAGTTCAACTAATCCTAATGAACTCCCACTCAAAAACGACATCCCTCGTGCCTTGTTGGTCATTACATGAACCAAATCTACTACACCAAGTCCGATCATCACGTGAGTCGGTGTAGCTTCAAAGGCGAGCATCTATATGGGCATCATATCAACTATATGACTCATGCTTAAACTTTCGGTCCGTGTTCCGAGGCCATGTCTGTACATGCTAGGCTCGCCAAGTAAGAACCTTAGTACTCGCGTGTATAAAACTGTCTTACACCCGTTGTATGAAAGCGTAGAGTCGAGTACACCCGATCATCACGTGATGTCTCGAAACACGATTCATAGAACGGTGCATACTTAAGGAATAACACATTTTATCTTGATATCTAAATGAGGGATCATCTTACAATGCTACCAAAAGTGCCAAACTAGCAGTATAAGATGCTAACATCTAATGTGTAAAGTGAGATGACATGGTCCGTGCATTTGATCTCTATCATTTGCATCGTGGTATGATCTCTATAATTCCTTTGTGTGTAAGGACAAGGTCTGTGGAACTTACACGTTGAATATGTTGTAAGAGTATCTATCATACATCTACTTACAACAATACCATATCAATACACTAGCCCAGCAACGATCTAAACTAGACACCTCTAATTTATCAATTGCAAGTTTTACGTAGCTTAGGGCTTTCGGAGATAGAACCGTTCTTAACTACGAACATGAACCACAACGAGGATAACCATGTTATTAGCAACTCGTTGTAAATCAGATATTGACTATAGTAGGAGAGATAGACACCCGCCAGCCACTTATGCAAAACTAGTTGCATGTCAGTCGTGGAACCGGTCTCATGTACGATGACATGTAAGGTTGGTCCGGGCCGCTTCATCCCACTATGCCACCAATATCCAAAATACATAGAAGATGCAATAACATGATCATCATCTCCCACATATAAACATATGTGTACTACCCGTGCAAAGCACCTACGCATAGATCAGGCTCTGATACCACTGTTGGGTCCGCAGCATAGAAAACAAAAAAAAATTCTACGATGAGAACTACACGCCAAGATCTATCTACTAGGTACAGAGCAACGGGTGGACATACATCCATCGAGAACTTACCCTCGAAGACAACGAGTTTTGTTAACGAGTAGGAACTCGTGGTTGATGTAGTCGTACACTTGTCGATCTCAAGATTGTGTGGGAGTCCGAGCGCTGCAAATTAGCAGCACATCCGTCCTCGCAAACACGTTCAAGCCACCGGACAAGCTCCACCTCCTCGGTCCAGCGATCCAGCGGAAGCAGCAACTCGTTCTAGACAAAATGCCACCGGGAACATGTATCTCGCTAATCCGAGACCATGGGGGGATAATTCTAGAGGGGGAGAGAGATCCTTCACGAGGAGGTGTGAGAAAGAAGGAGGAAGAGGGGGGCCTTTTATAGGAGGACAGGGGTACCCCCTCCATGGCCGGCGCCTCATGGAGGTGACCCCTCACCTCCTCCATTCATGTGGTGGTAACTCCTCCACATTAAAATGCCTCTTCACATTCCCTTTTAAAGTCCCACTTTAAATGCATTAATATTCTCTAAGTTTAATGCTCTCTCATTTAATAAAACTCTTTTATTAAATTTATTCAGAATTTTGTTAATTACTTTAATTAACAAACATTCACATATAACCCCTTGCAATATTTAAATATCACATGCAGAACCACTTTTTGCAATTTCACCCAAAGCAATTTCCGGTTTCTATCGAAACAATTCCTGCGCTTTGCAATTCTTTCGTCTGAAACATATGTGCTCCAAAATGGTGTCCGGTAACTCTTAAGTGTGTCACCCTACGGTTCGCGAATAATGCAGACATGATTGAGACTCCTCCCAGATCAATAATCAGAAGCAGGACCTGGAGATCCATACTGACTCCTCCATATTTAACGATGACTTCTGTGATCGTGAGAACCTTTAACACTTGTAATTTAATCCCTTTGTCTCATGGTATCATACATGTCCGAGATTCGATCATTGGTATCCAAATACCTAGTTTGATCTCATTACCGACATCCACTCTTTTCTCGTTCCCGTGATATAACATTCTAGTGATCACATCACTTGCTTGCAAGCTATCTTAATGTGATATCACCGAGAGGGCCCCGAGTATATCTATCCATCATCGGGATTGACAAATTCCACTCTTGATCTATGAGCCTCAACATAACACCTTCGTAGCACTGAACCCATCTTTATAGTCACCCTGTTACGGTGTGACATTAGATGTTATCAAGATACTCTTCGGGTGTTAGCAATTAACATGATCTCATGGTCTAAGGATAAAGATTACTTCCTATGATGTTATAGCAATGTAAACATAATGACTTGATCGTAATGCTATACTTCGGATGAATGTTCATCACATCATTTCACAAATGTTGTGACCTTGTTATTAACAACATCCAATGTCCATGATCAGGAAACCTTGATCATCTTGTTAATCAAGAAGCTAGTCTATAAGAGAGGCATAACTAGGAACCCTTTTTGTTTATTAAACACACATGTATTGATGTTTCCGATCAATACTATTATAGCATGCAAAATAAACATCTATCATATATAAGGAATACATAATAACAACTTTATTATTGTCTCTCAGGGCATATTTCCTTCACATAGTTCATACTCGTCCTCGCTTTCACCGTCATAATATCTTCAGCTTCTGCACTCTTCTCTAGATCTGTCAATCCTGCGCTATGTAATGCCATCTCTTCCGCCATTTCGCAGCACGGAGCCCGAAAAGTGCATCCGATGTGGTGATCGTGATCGTTGGGTGTGCCCCACCTGCTGAGGGTTGTTGCGACGGCATGGGGATCTGTCAGATTGTCGTGTGGCTCCTTGATTTGTTTGTGCAGCTACAATTGTGGCTTGGGCTGTTTTTGTTTTGATATGTCCTATTGGATCTACTAACATAAATGATAAATCGAGATCTCAAGTCAGTTCATTTCTTTTAGCTTCAGGAATATTTTGCAGCCGTGAGATTCCTCTCCTTGGCGGTGCTCCTCCAGTTATGCTTCCTGATCCTCGAGTAGAGCTTAGCTGTGCCCACCGTAGGCTAGATTCATCGGCTAGCCTTTTCCTTTCTTCGAGTTGCCTCTACATCCTTAGAGATCCCTTTCTTGGAGTAAATGACGAAAACCAACCACATTTGTGGTAGTGTTTACACTAAACTACCACAATTGCACGAGCTGACACATAAAGACCGCCCTTGGGGCAGGGTCGTGACAGGTAGCACTGATTGTGTGGTTTCCTTCACTTAAACCGTTTTCTAACAGATTGGTCCCACTATCAGGTCCACATGGCATAAGGAAAATTTTCAAATTGATATAATGATTAGTTATGGGTCTTTTTGTAAATTTTAGAATACCGCTTCCGTGAAAAATCTTTAGCCATCTAGAAAGGAAAAACAAAAGGTCAGCACCGCTGCCAGCGTTCTCCCCCGCAGCCACCTTGCCGCTAGCATTCTCCCCCGTGTCCATACCCGTCCCACCTTGCCTCTACCGGCTTGATGCATGCAGCCGCCACCCATCTCACTGCCCAAATATAAGAACTGCTCTCCGCCCAGCTGCAGGCAGCCACTCTCGTCAGCCAGCTCGCCGCCCGAGCACTCGCCGCTCCGTCGATGAGTCTGACATGCACGACCGCCATGGGTGGGCCGGTGGGGCACGGGCCCTCCGTGCGTGGGAAGCTGCAGCTCTCTGGCCATCGCATTCGCTGGCTATCGCCACATCGTGAAGCCTGCAGGTCGCCGCCGCGCTTGAGCAGCTGCAGCTCGCCGGTCACCGTGTTCATCGGCTGCTGCCGCCTCGCTATGCAACCTGCAGCTCGCCAGCCACAGGTCGACACCACGCTCGTCGGCCTCCGCACATGAAGCCCCCAGCTAGACGTCGCGTGTGAAGCCCACAGCTCACCGCCGCGCTCGCCTGCCGCCATGTGTGAAGCCCGCAGGTCGCTATCCCGTTCGTGTCTCCAAGTGTGAAGCTAGTAGGCCGTCGTTGCGTTCTCCCCATGCGTGAAGCCAGCATGCCGTCGTCTAGCACGCTCACAGCCCAGTTTGTGAAACCTGCAGCTCGCCGGTGAGCGTCGCCGCCGTCTGCCACGCTTGACGCCCCTCCCATGAGCAGCAAGCCGAGCCCGCAATAGGGAGGAGAGGAGCTCCGCCAACCGAGCAGATGGCCGAGCCTGCAATTGTGGAGTCGTGGTGCACGTCCATCTCCTGCCAGGCTGTGGGCACTAGAGAGGCCGACAGTGGCGTCTCAGAGGGGAAAGAAATAGAATGACATAGTAGAAAAATAAGAAAGAAAAGAATAGGAAAAAATAAGAGAAAATTGGATCTCAAAACAGATTTGCCTTGACATTTACAAAAAGGCGCAAAACTAACAAGTGTCTCCTTTGATCGTGTTGTGGACATGACAGTGGGCCCGATAAAACGGTTTAAGCATAGAAAACCGCACAACCAGTGCTACCTTTCACGACCCTGCCCCAAAAGCGGTCTTTTTGTGTCAACTCATGCAATTGTGGTTGTTTAGTGTAAAGATCGTTGCAAATGTGGTAGTTTTGCATCATTTACTCCTTTTCTTGTGATGAAGCAAATATTGGTAGGCTAGTAGATCTTTGCATGTGGCTTCATCTATCATTGGGACCGAATCCGAAATTGCTTCCCTTGCTTTTTTCGATGCTTCGGCTGGTAACCGGAGAGTTTTCCACTCACCTTTGTGTGGTTCTCCTCCTCCTGGGATTATGCGTATTTTTGTCGGGTCTACTTCGTTTCCATTATTTCATTCGTTTCCAGGATCTTCTGCATTGTCGTTTGACAAAATATCATCGGGGTCAAACATAGGGTTACCGTTAGAGTCATGCTGAGTTGAGGCATCCCTGATGATCATGCACACTTGGTGCTGAGTTATGTATGAACTAGTGACGTCGTTGTCAGATCTGAGGCAGACACTGTCTGGGGGACCAGTGAAATCTAGTAGTTTCTGTTCTCGGTAGATTTTGGCCATCCTGATTCCGAAGTCAATATTTTTGCCGCTTTCTTCGGGTTGCATGTTTACCGGGCTTGATCCACGTGGTAGAGTTAGCTGAGAGTCTAACCCGAGGGAGGGATCATCGTAAAGACCATCAAGATCCCCTAGATCTGCTGTGTTTTCCGTGTTTTCTTCATCTTTCTTTGACTGGAGTATAACTTCACTGGATGATCCGACAGATGATGTAGGTATCGCTGTAGCCGCAGATTTTTGGGTCGATGGTCCCGATGATATCGGAACCGAGAGGTGCTGTTCTTCGGGTTCCTCCACCTGAAAGTGAAAACTTCCCATGATGAGATCGGATCCGCCCTTCAAATCAGCGGGGACTGAAACAGAGGTGGGCGGGTGTGTTTCTGCTTCTGTCGGATCGTTGCTTGACGAGAAGGGGTTTGTTGAATCCATGACTCCAGCATTCAGGTTTCCCACTGACGGTGCCAATTGAAGAGGGGTGACCTCGGCAATGCCCATGGTTATGGACTTAGGGTTTCGTGGAAAAGAGAATGTTGGGGATTTCATTAAATGTTAGACAAACAAGGGAGTCGAAGTTGTATGATTATCGATGGACAATACTATTACACATTGCTTAGTAGTTTTTTGGTACCTCTCTGCAGGATCCTCCCAACCTATATATAATAGGCTGGGTCTCGGGGTTGCGTACGGATAGTTTACATATTCGCGATTACAACAACACAATGTCGGTTTCTATTTCCTTATTTAACCAAACTAAGACTTCTATCGGATTCTTCCTAGGCCTTTTTCTTGGGTCTTCATGGGCCGTAAGCCTTTATGAAGCTAGGGTAATCAAACATAAGCACCCGAGTAATCATACCCATGTCACCTTCCTTAGCACATTTCAATAAATAAATTATGGGGCCAGTGCATCCTGTTGAATTCTTCCTAGCAAGAAATCCTCTAACAAGAAACAATGCAAAATATCTTAATGCAGGGTGTTGAATATGAGTGAACTTTCCTCTATGGATATCCTCAGGCACATCTACACTTATACTCCTCCAAAATTAACGGAGGCTCTCATCAGAATCAGCAGGAATGGCTTCCTATTTTCCCTCATTGGGGACATGTATAGCATTAGAAAATTCCTCTAAGGGCATGATTAACCTTTGGCCCTTCATGACAAACCTCACATCAAAAGTGCTGGGAGTTTATTTTCCTCTTCTACTTACCTTCCCTTTGGTTTGTACAAACCTGAAGGTGGCTAGGAACTCACTGCTCAGCTCGTAGTAGGTCGGTTGAGGATGTCTTGCAAATTCCTCTAGCTTGGTTTTCTACAAGAAATAAGTAAATCTTCTTCTATGGATAATGCCTTCAGCGTGTTGGGGTCAGGCCATTTGGTGGCTTTCACCTTCAAGGCTTCCTCCTTAAATATCATTTCATCTTCCCATTCTTGCCCATCATCATAATCGGATAAGGCCCTTGAGCCTCTCCTTGGCCTTAAACTCATCATGAGGTTTTAAATAAACAACGGTGATCTGACCCTCGGTTATAATGAGATATCTAGTAGTGAACTAAGAATAAAAATCACTAAACAATTAGATGTGTCAAGTTATAATCATTTAGAGATGCTCCAAAAAGTTTCTACCAAGCATTACTATAAATCATTTCCACTAGAAGGCTTCAAATCCATGGATTTTCATGCTTGAGATGTGGTACCAAGAACAACATTTTTATCACAATATAAAGCATCATATCAAAAATAACTTGGATGAGTGGAGGAGTCACATACCAATGAGAAACCCCTCCAAAGAGATTTGAAAATGGCTGCCAAAACTTGGAGATCGAGAAATGGGCAGCAAAGGAGCAGAAGATTTTTTTTCGAGTGGTACCTAGTCAAGTTCTGAGAGGAAGTGGAGAACCTGGGAGGTTGGCGTCCACATAACTCCACGTGGGGGGCACAAGGGCAGGGGCACGCCCACCGCCATAGGGCACGCCTTCTATGCTCTTTTGGCCCCTGTTGGCTTTCTGACATCGTCCTTTGGCACGTGGATCCTTTGTGCAGAAAAATGGCCTAGGATTTTTTTCGTAATTTTTGAAAAATATTTTCTGTGTAAATTTTCCTGAACTCAATGAATTTTCAAAAACAGACATAAAATAATTAAAGTAACTAATTTTAAATGAAGGAATTCAAGTAAACTGTAATACTACTGTATCAATAATTAAAAGACAATCATCATCTCATGATTATCATGTTAAAAATGAGGTTGATCAAGTCTCATTAATACTATGATAAGGATAGAAACAATGGTTCACTTATTTTTTTTAAATAAAAAGTTTAAGGTACCTCACAATGGATTGGAATAGCTCCAACCATTATTGTTTCATACTTAGGCTTGGGAGGAGGGATAGGAATTTCAAAACTTCCAATTATAAGAACTTTTGGTTCAGCAGCATTAACACCTCTCTTGGGTAACTCAATAGAATTCTTCTTTGGAAAATATATAGTGTGCTCCTTCCCTTTCACATTAAATGTTACTTTGCTTTAAGTACAATTAATCACAGCCCCTGTAGTATTTAGAAAGGGTCTACCAAGAATAATAGATAAATTATCATCTTCAGGCATTTCTAATATAACAAAGTATGTGGGAATCTGCACCCGGCAATCATAATAGGAACATCCTCACATATACCAATAGGAATAGAAGTAGATTTAACAGCCATTTTAAGTGAAACTTCAGTAGGTACTAACTTATTTAGGTTCAGTTTCTTATAAAAAGAGAAAGGCATGACACTTACTCCAGCTCCAAGATCACATAAGGCATATTTTGCACGAGTATTTTTAATGGTCTAGGGAATAGTTGGAATACCTGGATCCCCTCTCTTTCAGGTAGTTTTCCCTTAAAAGAATAGTCAGCAAGCATGACAGTAATAGCTTCATTTGGTATATTTCTTTTATTAGTGACAATATCTTTCATATATTTGGAATATGGTGGTACTTTAATAACATCTACTAAGGAAATTTGCAAGTATAAACTTTTTATCAATTCAATAAAATTTTCAAACCTTGCATCATCCAAAGTTTTTCATTACCTCTTGGGGATAGGGTGTATGTCTTTGCACCCATGCATCCCTTTCTTTACCTTTTGGTTATGGTGGAGGCTTCTTCTTATTATTTTCATCCCTTTATGATTGAGGGTCCTCACTTACAATTGGCTCAGATTCTTCATTATTCTCCTCTTCTTGTGATTCTTCATTTGGTTGGGACATCTCCACATAATCTTCTTCATTAGTATTATCCTTAGTTTCAGCATGAGAGAGAGATACATAATTTTCTTGATCTTCAAAATTCCCATTAGTTTCATTTTCATTGGGAGATTTTCCTGCAATTAACTTCTTATTAAGAGCCTCTTGTTCTTTCCTTTTTGGATGTCCATCAGGATAATCAGGATCCTGAGTTCTAGATCCTACTCTTGTATTAACTCCACATATTTTCTTCTTCTCATTAACACTACTAGGGAAAACCCTACCTGATGCGCACCTGGAACCCCATCCGAGGTGCATATGGTATGCGCCTCTAGTATTTGCTACGCGAGGCGCATATCATATGTGCCTCTAGTATCAGTTATGCGAGGCGCATATCGCATGCGCCTCCTATACTTCATATATGCGAGGCGCATATCAATTTATGCGCCTCGGGTATATGAAGTATAGAAGGCGCATGTGATATGCTTGCGCCTCGCGTATATGAAGTATAGAAGGCACATGTGATATGTGCCTCGCATACGTTGTAGTATGCGCCTCCGATAGTACCCAATATGCGCCTCCTATACTTCCATATGCGCCTCGGGTATATTTTCGAAATTCAAGGTTTACTGAAATTTTCAAATTACAGTTTACAGGTATTCAAATATACAATACAATCCAGGATACAGTATAAATAACACAGAATTTTTCAGAAACTTGCAATTGGCAAAAGCATAATAGAACCAACATGAATACAAGTACATTATACATCAATCGCGACATACAAGTTCATACGTCAAGAAGTGCCAAGTTTTCACACAACACCAAGTGTTTGTGCCACAAGTTCACACCTTCGAGTACAAGTTCACAATCACATTACAACTCCGATGATGGAGCTCTAACTAGATGAATTAGAGCACATAACCTACCATGAAGAGCAACAAGGTTGTGATCACAAGGAAGTTCCTCCACTTCTTCCTCACGTGCCTCCTCCACTTCTCTTCCGCCACCTCTCTAGTCTTGTAGCCTTTGTAGTTGTTGCCCGAGAATTCGTTCACTTGCTTCTGGCAGTCTTCCCACTCCTCGTACACACCTGGAACCTTGCCGGCATACTCGACATAGCACTTCTTCGCCATCTCCTATACACAAGATAGATGATATTATCTATGTCAGTGGAAAGCAATAGTAGTTCGCAAGATAAGATCATGCATATATATATGGGTGCAACAAGATGTAAGAAATCACGTTCTAATCATCGGCATTTCGAAGAAAGACAAAAAAAAGCAAAACAAGAATGACTTGCATTAGTGCCTCATACTTTGGTTGGGCATGAAAATAACAGTGCTCGATGTTTGATCCCGTGCGGCAAGTAGAGTATATGCCCAACTTACTAGTCTACTTGGCACACGAGATCAAATAGCGTCATAGTCATACACATGACGCCACAACATGTTCTAATCATCAACATTTCTAAGAAAGACCAAAAAAAGCAAACCAATAATGACTTGCATTAGTGCCTCAGACTTAGGTTGGGCATGGAAATAACAATGCTCGATGTTTGATCCTGTGCGGAAAGTAGAGTATATGCCCAAATTACTAGTCTACTTTGCACACGAGATCAAACAGCGGCATAGTCATACACATGACTCCACAATGCATTCTAATCATCGGCATTTCGAAGAAAGACAAAAAAAGCAAACCAAGAATGACTTGGATTCATGCCTCATACTATTCGTATCGCCAAAGACAAAAGAAGAGAAATACTTCCACGATTCATATAGCATGGGCATGATATGTCAAGTGGCAAAGCAAGGAAAGGATTCGGTCTCCACGTCAATGACTCATTTCGAGTTTGGTGTGTCTAAAGGAGTCGTTGCCGTGGACCCAGAACCCTTTCCTTGGCTTGCCACTTAACATATTATGTCTTATGTATATGAATCTCGAAAATATTTGTCCTCTTTCGACTTTGGGGTTACGGGATGAAATAGTTTATCATTTCATTGTATCACCGAAAGGAAATAAATCATTCCACCATTCATATAACAATGTCGCTAATGCTATACGAATAGTGAAGTAATGTCTTTCCTTTCGACTTTGGGGCTACAATGAGATATTTGAAACTACATAAAATTCACCATTTCATTTAATTCACGCTATATAATCTATTTGTATCGCCAAAGACAAAAGAAGAGAAATACTTCCATGATTCATATAGCATGGGCATGATATGTCCAGCGGCAAAGCAAGGAAAGGATTCGCTCTCCACGACAACGACTCACTTCGAGTTTGGTGTGTCTAAAGGAGTCATTGTCATGGACCCAGAATCCTTTCCCTGGCTTGACGCTAAACATATTATGTCTTATGTATATGAATCTCGAAAATATCTGTCCTCTTTCAACTTTGGGGGTACGAGATCAAATAGTTTATCATTTCATTGTATCGCCAAAGACGAATAGTGAAGGTATGTCTTTCCTTTCGACTTTGGGGCTACAATGAGATATTTGAAACTAAATACTTCACCATTTCATATAATTCACGCTATCTAATCTATTCGTATCACCAAATACAAAAGAAGAGAAATACGTCCACGATTCATATAGCATGGGCATGATATGTCCAGTGGCAAAGCAAGGAAAGGATTCGGTCTCCACGACAATGACTCATTTCGAGTTTGGTGTGTCTAAAGGAGTCGTTGCCGTGGACCCTGAACCCTTTCCTTGGCTTGCCACTCTACATATTATGTCCTATGTATATGAATCTCGAAAATATCCATCCTCTTTCGACTTTGGGGCTACGAGATGAAATAGTTGCATCATACTTAGGTTGGGCATGGAAATTGACAATGTCGCTGATGGATCCGGTGCATCAAGTAGAGTATATGCACAAACCTCTAGTCTACTTGGCACACCAGATCTAGCAACAGCATGGTCACACATGTAAGTGACGCCACAACACGTTTTAATCATCGGCATTTCGAAGAAAGACAAAGAAAGCAAACCACAAGAAGTAGGGCGGCAATAACGAATGAAAAGCAACAAGCACTTAAAATAGTTCATAACACAAATAACTAGCTAGTGTCGCTCACAATCAAGTTCAACGGTTGACGAAACATACTCTAGAGGTTTTGCTAGGCAAGTTTAAGATAGTGATAAGAGGTTACAACACGAGTTCAGAACTAATAGCTAGCTACCCAGGCAATGCAATCATAAAGACTTCTTCGGCTATTGAGTCGGCTTTAGGGGGCATTGATAAATCCCGACTAATTTTTTGCCATCTACATGAACGTCCTACGGTCACCCTGCTGCGCTAAGCGTCCGTCTATCTCCCCGTTGGGCGGTCTATGGTCGCCGTAGAAGGTGCCCCCGGATTTCATGACTCCCTGGTGCACGATTGTCGCGATCTCCTCCTGGATGTCGAAGAAGTGGTGCCTGAGGTTGCGATCATGTATTATTGCAAGCCTTTCAGCCCACTTCACGAGGTCAGATGGCAGTGTTTTGCTCTCCATGTCATTGAAGAACGCCTTCATGTGGTAAATGGCGTAGAAGGCATCCTTCCTGCTGCCAGATGGCTGCTTGACACAGGCGAACTTGGTGTTGTGGAGGAACACGTGTGCGCCGAACTTCACATGTGGCATTGCCAGTTTGACGCCTCCCACTGCGACGTAGCCGGTGAGAGAACCATCGAGAATGTTCTTGATATTGGTGTAGTTTTTCCGGATCGCACTGTTTGAGTCGAGGTACACGGCTGTTGAGTGTTTCAATTTCAAGCATATGAGCATGCAGCCTGTCTAATCATCCTCCGTGATGGGATGGTAGGGAAGGTGACATGGGTATACCCTATAGGTACCCGAGCTTGGTATATACAGCCTGAATACAGCGGAAGCCCACGGTGTCGCCAAGGCCCAAAGAGGAAACTCCAGTAGCCTACGGACTCTTGATTGCTTGAAGAACAAGAAGAAACTAAAGATAGAAAGTTCAAAGGGAAAAACCCTAGCATGTAACCGACTCGACCTGCCACCCGAGACCTAGCCCATCTATATAAAGGCTAGGAGGGGGCAGCGAGGAGAGCACACGCAACCCTAGTTTCCACAACCCTCGCCAGATTGCATCTGCGCACCATTGTAATCCTCTATTCCTTTGATAATTCCATGAGCAGACAAGCAAGAGTAGGGACCTCTACGAGGCCTGAACCTGGGTAAATCTTCGAGTCCCCTGTGTGCTTGTTTGCTAGCCGATAGATGCTTCCAGCGCTCCCTCCTCTAAAACCCAAGTCCATAACAATGGGCATTGATGAGTTAAACCCTCGTCAATTGGCGCCGTCTGTGGGAATTGGGAGTGCTGGTGTTGCGGCTTCTTCTGCCCCATCAACTGCGATCTACAACTCTGTAACAGCGGAGATTCACCAGCTCTTCGGCGCGTTCGACTTCACCGTCCACACGCCGGCCACTCGCCCGGCTTTCGAGTCCGTGGGCGACGGAATCAGCCTGGCGATCGGGAGCTTCCGCTTCCAAGTTGGTCAGATGGGCACGCTTCGCATGCCTGACCAGCCGACAATACCATCGATTGCTCCAGCATCGTGGTTCCCTCTGCTGATCGGCACCCTCAGTGAGCTCCATGCCTCGAAACTAGTTGAGCATATGGTTAGCGACAGTAGTTGCGAATCCGATCTAGGTGATCTGGCGACCGAAGATGGAGCCTACGGCTCCGGATCTGAAAGTTGTGGGAGCAGCAGCTTCCCCAACCACTTCATGTGCGCCATCATCAACGCGGGCGACTCCTCCGCCAATCGCGACAACACGGGCAATGGTGGCCATGAAACCGACCCGCTGAACGGCGGCATGCCCAATGGCGGACCACCCAACGGTGTCCCTACCAACGGCGCCCCTGTCAACAATGGAGGGGCACCCAAACCTCCTACCATGGTGAACGAGCAAACCGGCGAGCGCGTCGTGATCAGGCTCAACGATCTCGAGTGGGCCCATTGCCGAGAAGCTCTGTGAGGCAATCCCCTGCCTCTAGGCACGTCGCAAGAAATGATAATGGGCTACCATTGGCTGCAAAAATAAGAATACAGACGCCCGCTGCAAACAATCGCGCAACTCGAAGCGCGTAAAAAGGCAGCAGATGAGTTGAGCCTTCGACGGGCCGGACTCTCCTCTCACGGAGGATACTCCTCCAAGGGCAACGAGTACGTGGCCAACAAGAGGCGATCTCGAATGGCCCATATCACCGAGCAGGAGCACATAGGAGCTGCAAAAGTCCTCGACTTCAGCTCTATGACAGTCGATACCCGGGGCAACGTGGTCCCAAACACGCCACAGGCAGCGGTAACGGCGGCCACCATGTACCTCGAGTTGTCATGCACCGATCTACGATCGCAGGCTTGGGGTTAATCGAGGCAGCTCTCGATAAGGAGCCAGCGCCGGAGCCGAAGAAAGGCAAGGCTCTGGCAAAATGCTACTCCTCACCTTCATGCAGTGACGACATTCACGATCTATCTCGACACTGTCGCTCACGGCGACATGATCACGACTACGACGCGCGTGACGATATCATGCAGCGCAAGATTGACAAGTCAAGGGCGCGATGTTCCCGTTCGACTGACTCAGAAGACGAGGACGTGGAGCTCTGTGGCGCCAGATGCTTATGCAGGGCCATCAGGAAAAAGCGAATGCCCAAGGGGTTCAAGATTCCATCAAAGAACCCAAAGTTTGACGGCCTGCAGGACCCGAAAATCTGGTTGGAGGATCATATCTCCTCCGTCAGGCTCCATGACGGGAGTCGAAGCACAACCATGCAATGCCTGCAGCTACAGCTACAGGGCGCTGCTCGGGCATGGCTCAACAACCTCCCGCGCTGATCCATTCGCAGCTGGGAAGAGCTGGTCTATAGCTTTGTACGCAACTTCAAGGGCACCTACAAAAGGCCCGTGTCAATTGAAGATCTGAGGTGCTGCCAGCAAAGATCAGGCGAATCACTACGCTCGTATATCCAGAGGTGGTCCATCATGAAGAACTCCGTAGAAAATATCTCGGAAGATCGCGCAATCGACGCATTCAATAGCTGCGTTTGCCGCACAGAACTCAGAGAGGAACTGGGCCGCTCGAAGCCCAAGACCATCGACCACCTGATGGAAATTGTGAATCGGTGGGCGGATGGAGAAGATTCGGTGAAGAATCGCGTTCACTCTGACAAGGAAGCAAAACTCGAGCGCAGACGCGACCGCCGAAGCAAAGGTCGCATGCGCATCTACGATGACCGCGACGACGTCAACATGGTCGCAGCCGGCTACACCGATAGACGCGACAACAACTGCAACAGCGGCTACCGCAGCAATGCATACCACGACTCCGGGAAAACCACACAAGTATGGCAGCGCCGCACTCGCGATGAGGCACCCGCAACATCCATCGAAGACAAGTTATCCGGGCCATGCACTGTGCACTTCTACATCGACAAGCACGACGGCAAAAAGAAGTCCAGCCACCTCCTCAAGGACTGCCGCGAGTTCCTCAAGCTTCACGAGGGTTTAGCCCGGATGAATCGCGATGCTGTCAACAGGGGCTTCGGAGCCGCCCCAGGTGCTG
This sequence comes from Avena eriantha, assembly GCA_910589775.1. Taxonomy (NCBI): domain Eukaryota; kingdom Viridiplantae; phylum Streptophyta; class Magnoliopsida; order Poales; family Poaceae; genus Avena; species Avena eriantha. The sequence continues at coordinate 20,490,573 of OU342745.1, forward strand.
TGGCACATGGAGCTCCGCCACCACCACCTGGGCCATCCCCAAACGCAGCTGCGTCGGACCAGCACCACGGAGGCGAGCCATACCCACGGGCCATGGGTACCATGATGATCCAAAAGGGACGACCCTCGAATCGGGTGCAGAAGGCCATCACTCGGCAAGTCAACTTGGCAACACCATCCACCACTGGGTACCTCAGTGGAAGCGACTCCTGCATTAACTTTGACAAGCGCGGCCACCCACACCAGGTACCTCATCCAGGCCATTGTCCCCTCATCCTCGAGGCACAAATTGGAGGTTTCGACATGAGCTGTGTCTTCATGGACGGCAGAAGCGGCATCAACCTTATGTTCGCGAGTACCTTGCGAGCAATGAGGATCCCTTTGATCTGCCTGGAAGCCTCAGACACAACATTCCACGACATCGACCCAGGAAAAGGCGTGTATCTTCTTGGTAAAATCAACCTCGACGTCATCTTTGACATGCCGAAAAACTTTCTACGTGAATGCATCAACTTCGAAATCGTCGACTGGCCCTCACAGTCCCACTGCATCCTCGGACGCGTCGCGTTCGCCAGGTTCATGGTAGTGCCCCATTACGCCTACTTGCAGATGAAAATGCCAGGCCCTAATGGCATCATTACAATCAATGGGAGCTTCGAGAGATCTGACAGCTGCGACAGGGAATTCAACAGAATCTCCTAGTCCTTTGGCATGCAAGAGGAACTCACAAGATTAAAGGAGTCGATAGACAACAGTCTGCCTCCCCTGAGCAGGTCAAGTTCACCCGACCTGTCCTTCGACTCATCGGTGCACATGAAGAAAGTTCAGGTCCACCCATCAGATCCTGCCAAGACGGCCCTCATCGCCAGCAATTTGAGTCCCGCATAGGAACTCGCGCTCGTCGAATTCCTCCGTGAGCACTAGGAAATCTTCGCCTAGTGTCCAGCGGACATGCCAGGAGTTCCCAGGGAATTCTCCGAGCACGCACTCAATGTCAACCCAGACGCAAGGCCAGTCAAACAAACAATTCGGCGACTATCTGAACCAAGAGCAAAGGCAGTCGGAATGGAGATCAACAGACTCCTCGACGCGAAATTCATATGCGAGATCAAGGAAAGCACTTGGCTCGCCAACACGGTGCTAGTAACAAAAAAGGACACGGATATCCTGCGGATGTGCGTGGACTTCACCTCTCTGAATAAGCACTACCCGAAAGATAACTTTCTGCTACCGCGAATCGACCAGATCATCGACTCCACTGCAGGATGTGAGCGCCTCTGATTCCTCGACGCCTACTCAGGCTATAACCAGATTCAAATGAAGGAGGAAGATCGAGAAAAAACAGCGTTTAAAACGCCTTTTGTGTGTTTTGCTACAACACAATGCCCTTCGGGCTTGTTGGGGGAATACCCCCGGGTAGGGTCACGCCAGGGTATAAAGGCCAAGTTAGCCGAGGTACGGCAAGGTCAAAGCACGTGCTAGACGAGTCACCTCAAGGCAGGCCGAATCACGGAGTAACCCGGACCAGGGGACGTCCACCTAACTAGGTCTCAACCGACTTATGCCGTATGTCGGTAAGATGTATCTAACTTATATGCAGGAACAGGTGTGGCCGGATCAACTAGGTACGATCCGGGTTATATCAAACTTGTAAGAGAAGGAAGGTATCTCACTAGTCAAAGGTGAGCACTGGATGCAGAGCATGAGCGAAGCGGATAGAGGCCAGGACCACCTAGGCATGGCCGACAAAGGTGACGATGTCTATGTCAGATGATGCAGGCGCCGCAGAGGCTCACGTAGCCTCTGCATGGATGACGCTGGGCTAAAGTGACCCGGTCGGCTTACTATTTTGGGAAGAGGCATATTCCCTGGAATATGCCTCCACATATGCCCTAAGTGGAGACCTAGCCAACCCTATATAAGGAGGGCTAGGGCCTCTATAGAAGGGGTTGGTCTTTTCTTGATTGATCTCTAGTGAGTAGTGGTTTTACTAGTGTTTTCCTAAGGGCTAGCTAGTGGTGAGAGTAAGAGAGTTCCTCTTCCTCCTCTCCCCAATACAGCTCAAGGAGCACTTGTAAACTGTGGAAGTGAATCGAATACAAAGTAACTGTGTGTGGAATCACCACACTATCCCTCCCTCGATTCCCCTAGTGCATTTAGTCCCCACCTTTAACCTATCCATGGTATATGCCGAGACACCACCACGACAGTTGGCGCCCACCGTTGGGCTAGCAGCGCTAGCAGGGGTGAAGATCTGGACGAGAAACTTCATCGGCACCGGCGAACGCATCGTCTCCAGGCTCGTTTAGCGCTTTGGAGCGCTAGATTTCATCAGCGACAACGCTGGCTGCTTCGGCAAGCGTCCTCTTCCGCACAACGGCCTCTTTGTCAAGCTCGGCGTGCACAATATCTACGTTGCTATCGATGTGTCGTGCGTTCATCCGCGGCATGTCGCCGAAGGAGGCGAGCCACCCCTTAGTGTGGCTCGCAGGGCGCGCATCACTCGCTCCCCGGACCATGCTGAGGTGATGATGACCGCGCCTGGCGCTGGCGCAAGCAAGGATCCGGCACTAGATCCGGAGGTAACACCTAAGGCACCGAGGAAAACTAGAGGTCCTCCGCTAGAGAGGCCAGAGAATGTGCTGCAGCAGGCAATGGATAGCTTGGCAAACCCAGTAGAAGCATCAGTAGATCCAGCTCAGGAACAGGCCGAGCTAGAGGAGACTAGGCAAAAAATACTAGAGGGTGCGAAAAAGATAGTGGCCAGCAGTTGGTCGGGCGAATCGCGGCGCTCAGCTGATTCATCAGTCGAATGGGCAAAAAGGCGCTGCCCTTCTACCAACTCCTCCGCAAAGCTGACAAGTTTGAGTGGACCAGCGAGGCACAAGAAGCATTCGAAGACCTCAAGCGCCTACTATCCACCTCGCCAGTGCTGGTGACCCCACGTGAAAGGGAACCACTGCTGCTATACATCTCCGCTACCAAGCCGGTGGTCAGCACGGTGCTCGTGGTAGAGCGAGCCGAGGAAAACAAGGTCCACGGGGTACAGCGCCCTGTTTATTACCTCAACGAGGTATTCACGCCAACAAAGCAGCAGTACCCGCACTACCAGAAGCTGGCGTGCGGCGTCTTCATGATAGCCCGGTGACTGGGCCACTACTTCCAGGAGCACCCAATCGTGGTAGTCAACGACGCCCCGCAGGGGCATATCCTCAATAACCCCGATGCCACCGGACGAGTCGCACTTTGGGGAATCGAATTGTATCCACGAGACATTACATATGAAAAGCGTGACGTAATAAAGTCGCAAGTCCTCCCTAACTTCCTTGTGCACTGGATGGAAAACCAGCTCCCTGAAAAACCAGATATGTCCTACCTCTAGACAATGCACTTCGACGGATCCAAGCGAAAGGACGGAGCTGGCGCAGGTGTCAGACTGACATCGCCCCAGGGAGATAAGCTAAAATATATCCTGCGAATGCAGTTCACCGCCTCCAACAATGAAGCTGAATACGAGGCCCTACAGCACGGGATGAGGATGGCAAAAGCCTGCAGTGCCAATAGGCTCATAATATATGGCGACTCCAAGCTGGTCGTCAACCAGACAATGCACGAGTGCAACACACTGAACGACAACATGATCGCCTACCACGACCTCTACGACACACTCGAAGGGGACTTCGACCGCTGCGAGCTGCGGCACATAGGCCGCGAAAGCAATGAAGAGGCGGACGCACTCGCCAATATTGGCTCCACCTGCGCCCCCATACCGCCTGGGGTATTTCTCGAGCGCATCTGCGAACGCTCCATCAAGCCAAAAGCCATAGAGAAGAAAATACGCGCAACAACGGGCTCGGGGGCTATGCCGCCTAATGAGCCAATGGCACTCGACGACTTGGAGCTGGACACAGGACTCGAAGGACCAATGAGCGTCATGATGATCGAGCCATCTTGGACTCAACCATACATCACGTACCTCCTCAGCAAAAGGCTACCGGACGACCTGACTGACGCACGACACATTGCGCGGCGATCCAAGGCATTCGCTGTTATCAACGGTGAACTATACAAGCGCAGCATCACGGGAGTACTCCAACGATGCGTCTCCACTTCTGATGGAAGAGCTGTTCTCCTCGACATCCATGAGGGGACTTGCGGGCACCACGCCGGCAGTCGTGCCCTCGTAGCCAAAGCTCTACGAGGAGGATTCTACTGGCCTATGGCCATGCGTGACGCCAAGGACATCGTCCAGAAATGCAACGCTTGCCAGCGATTCGCGGACAAGCCACACGCACCTGGCGCAGAACTCTGGCCAATTCCATTGGCCCGGCCCTTCGCACAAAGGGGACTTGATGACCCACAAGTATAGGGGTGTATCGCAGTATTTTCGATAAGTAAGAGTGTCGAACCCAACAAGGAGTAGAAGGTGCTGGCTAGTGGTATGGATCAGGAATTCTCTGCAAATACTTAGGAAACGGATTTTTAGGGGTTTTGATAAAGCAAGTAAACAAAGTACGAGTAAACAAAAGACAGTAGGAATAAATGCAGCAAGTGGCCCAATCCTTTATGCAGCAAAGGACAAGCCGGTTGTATTACTTAAGATGACCAAACATTCTCGAGGACACATGGGAAGACTGTCAAGTGCTTTCGCTTCATATAGTTGATTAATCTTCTTTAGCTTGCTAAGTGTTGTGTGGGTGAACCTGTGCTAATGTACCGACCTTCCTAGGACTAATACATACTTGTGATTATACCCCTTGCAAACATCTGTAAGTACAAGAAATTAATTAAGGTAGAAACCTAACCATAGCCTTAAACTCTAAGACCCTTACGTCCCTTGTGCAATGGATTCCTAACGGGGGTTCAGGTTTCTGTCACTCCGGCAACCCCTACGATTAGTAGCCAAATACACAATTCATTCCCCTAGGCCCATATAGGTGAAGTGTCATGTAGTCGACGTTCACATGACACCACTAGAAGAAGTACACCACAACTTAAATATCAAACCATTGAATCTTTCTCAATACAACTCCACTACTAACAACATGACTTCTCCCATGTCCTCAAGAACAAAATGAACTACTCACAAGACATCATATGGATCATGATCAGAGATGGAATAATGATGTATAAGAATCTGAACATCAACAATAATTCAATGGTTCACTCAATAGCATCAACTACAAAGAATAATTGACACCGGGAAAGTTTCCCCTATGAACTATGCAAGATTCAACACAATTGTTACAACAATATGGAGATGGTGATGAGGGTGCTGATGGTGATGATGGTGGTGATGATGACGATTATCCCGATGAAGTCTAGCTTGATGGTGGTGTTGATGGCGACGATCTCCCCTCTCCGGGAAGGAATTCCCCCGGCAGAATTCTGTCTACCGAAGAGATCTTTCTCTCTCGGTGTTTTCCTTCGGCGGTGGAATATTTCTGTGGTCGCTCCCCGAGTCTTAGGCTTTCGGGAGGAATATATACGCTAGAGGGGAGTGCAAGGGGTGGACCAAGGTGGCCACACCACCTGGTGGCGCGACCCAGGGTGGCCCGCGCCAGGGGTGGTGTGGCCCCCCTGTGGCCCATCTCTAGCCCCCTTCTGGCTTCCTTCGTCTTCTAGAAAAATAGGATTTTCCATGTATTTTCCCGGATTTTCTGATTTTCACGAATTTTGCCTCCAAACAACACCTTTTCCATCAGAATCCTGACTGCAGCGGCCCATGCTCCAAAAGTCATCAACCATGCAAAAACAGATGAAATAACATAAGTATCACCTCTCAATACGAAATATATCAATGAATAACAGTGAATTATGACATAGAATAGTGATGCAAAATGGACGTATCAAGACTCGACATGGTCAGCAAGCTCCCAAAGTCCTCGCGAGGAGGCTACGTCTACCTCCTGGTCGCAGTCGACAAATTCACCAAGTGGATCGAGGTCATGCCGGTGACTAACCAGTCGGGGTACAGTGTAGTAAAATTCTTCGAGTCCATCGTCTATCGCTTCGGAGTGCCACACAGCATCATCACGGACAATGGAACAAACTTCACCTCAAAGGAGTTCTAGGCCTTCTGCGAGGACTTGGTGAAGGGAATATGCCCGAGAGGCAATAATAAAGTGGTTATTATCTTATTCCATGTTTATGATAAATGTTTATTTTGCATGCTATAATTGTATTAATTTAAAACGCTAATACATGTGTGTTTAATAAAAAAAATACAAAGTTCCTAGTAATGCCTCACATATAAACTAGCTCGTTGATTAACAAGATGATCAAGGTTTCCTGATCATGGACATTGGATGTTGTTAATAACGAGGTCACAACATTGGTGGAATGATGTGATGAACATTCATCCTAAGTATAGCATTACGATCAAAGTCATTATGTTTATATTGCTATAACATCATACGAAGTAATCTTAGTCCTTAGACCATGAGATCATGTTAATTGCTAACACCGGAAGAGTATCTTGATAACATCAAACGTCACACCGTAACAGGATGACTATAAAGGTGGGTTCAGTGCTACGAAGGTGTTATGTTGAGGCTCATGGATCAAGAGTGGGATTTTTCTATCCTGATGATGGATAGATATACTCTGGGCCCTCTCGGTGATATCACATTAAGATAGCTTGCAAACAAGTGACGAGATCACTAGAATGTTATATCACGGGAATGATAAAAGAGTGCATGTCGGTAAAGAGATCAAACTAGGTATTTGGATGCCAATGATCGAATCTCGGACATGTAATATATCACGAGACAAAGGGATTTAGTTACTAGCGTTAAAGGTTCTCACGATCACAGAAGTCATTGTTGAATGTCTAGGAGTCAGTATGGATCTCCAGGTCCCGCTTCTGATTATTGATCTGAGAGGGGTCTTAAGGGATACCGACACCATTTGGAGAAAATATGTTTCAGATAAATATTTAAGAAAGCGCTGGAATTATTTCAATAGACACCGAAACTGTTTCAGGTGAAATTGCTGAAATTGGTTCTGCATGTAATATTGAAATGTTGCACGGGGTTTTATGTGAATGTTTGTTAATTAAAGTAATTAACTAAGTTCTGAATAAAATTAACAAAAGAGTTTTATTAAATGAGAGAGCATTAAATTGGGAGAAATGTAATGCATTTAAAGTTGAGACTTTAAAAGAGAATGTGAAGGGGCATTTTAATATGGAGGGTGTTACCACCACATGAATGGGGGAGGTGAAGGGACACCCTCCATGGGCGCCGACCATGGGAGGGGTACCCTCCCCTCCTCCTATAAAAGGCCCCCCTCTCACACCTTCATACTCACACCTCCTCGTGAAGGATCTCTCTCCCCCTCTAGTATTATTTCCCCATGGTCTCGGATTAGCGTGATACATGTTCCCGGTGGCTTTATCTGGAAAGGAGTTCCTGCTTCTGCTGCTTTGCTAGAGCAAGGGATGGAGGTTGTCGGGGTACCGGACGTGTGTGCAATCACGGATGCACAACTGCTTTGCGGTGCTAGACTTGGTGGTGCTGGACTTGCTGGAGCTGGATCTGATGGACATGCTGGAGCCGGACCTGCTGAACTTCATCATGATCTTGAGATCGGCAAGTGTACGACTACATCATCCACGAGTTCCAACTCGTTAACAAAGCTTTGTTGTCTTCGAGGGTAAGTTCTCTATGGATGTATATCCACCCGTTGCTTGTATCTAGTAGATAGATCTTTGCGTATAGTTCCCATCGTAGGAAATTTTTTGTTTTCTATGCTGCAAACCCAACAGTGGTATCAGAGCCAGGTTTATGCGTAGGTGCTTTGCACGGGTAGTACACATATGTTTATTTGTGGGCGATGATGATCATGTTATTGCTTCTTTCACGTATTTTGGATATTTGTGGCATAGTGGGATGAAGCGGCACGGACCAAACTTACATGTCATCGTACATGAGACCGGTTCCACGAATAACATGCAACTAGTTTTGCATAAGTGGCTGGCGGGTGTGTGTCTCTCCTACTATAGTCAATATCTGATTTCCAACGAGTTGCTAATAACTTGGTTATCCTCGTTGTGGTTCCATGTTCGTAGGTAAGAACGGTTCTATCTCCAAAAGCCCTAAGCCACGTAAAACTTGCAATTGATAAATTAGAGGCGTCTAGTTTAGATCGTTGCTGGGCTAGTGTCTTGATATGGTATTGTTGTAAGTAGATGTATGGTAGATACTCTTACAACACACTCAACGTGTAAGTTCCATAGACCTTGGCCTTACACACAAAGGAATGATAGAGATCATACCATGATACAAATAATAGAGATCAAATGCATGGACCATATCATCTCACTTCACACATTAGATGTTAGCATCTTATACTACTAGTTTGGCGCTTTTTGTAGCATTGTAAGATGATCCCTTTTAGATATCAAGAAAAAAGGTGTTCTTCCTTAAGTATGCACCCTTCAGTGGATCGTGTTTCGAGACATCACGTGATGATCGGGTGTACTCGACTCTACGCTTTCATATAACGGGTGTAAGATAGTTTTACAGATGCGATTACTAAGGTTCTTACTTAGCGAGCCTAGCATGTACAGACATGGCCTCGGAACACGGACCGAAAGGTTAAGCATGATTCATATAGTTGATATGATGCCCATATAGATGCTCGCCTTTGAAGCTACACCGACACGTGATGATCAGACTTGGTGTAGTGGATTTGGTACATGTAATCACCAAAAAGGCACGAGGGATGTCGTTTTTGAACGGGAGTTCATTTCTAATTTGGATTAGTCGAACCATATTTGTCATAAACTAAATCAAAGTGAATTTGCATAATTTGTTGTAGTCATTGGCATATGTTTACTACCTTATGCTTAGTTATAATTGAGATGATAGAACTATAGAATTCTGGATTTTACTTTACGAACTGGTATCGTATTGTTTTGAATGTCAATTTTAAAGTTTATAAGTCATATTGCAAACTTTCAGCAAACTCTATTTACTCCATGAAGTTTAATAATTAGTATTAAATCAGGAGTAAGAATTCCAATGTTAGTATCTAAAGTATCATGTTTGCCTCCATGATTATTGATATTGAAAAGTTGTTTTAATATCAAGATTATATAGGAGCTGAAAATTCTTTCATAAACCATCATGTGTAAAAGATTTTGTGATATTTGAAACAATGTTTTTGGTTGCGTTATGATAGAGTATAATTTAGCAAAATACATGTTCTCATATTGTATGAGAATTTGTGAAGGATGGAGATGCTAAGCCTCCGGATCTCCCAAAAAGGTTTTGGGTACTAACATTATACTCGCGATTCTTCCTTACAGGCTATAGTCGCTTGATCATGAAAGTTGTCATATAAGGATGAATAGAAGATGTAAGTAAAATGTTTACTACACTAATAGATTACTGAAGAATGGATTTTTGAAAGAACACCGAACATTTGATGATGGTGATCCACTTCAAAGTGCAAGTTCGAAGGTATTAGTATTTGACTATATACACTTTGTACTATGTGTCATGTGAATGACACCACCATTGATGTTGATAGATTCTTTTAAAAGAAAAGGAATTGTTGAAAGAGAATCTATAAAATATTTGGCAAAAAAGAAAAGGTTGGAGATGTCCAACTTAGGTATATAGAAGATACACATGTTATGGTTGTATTCCTTGCTTGTTAAACAATGTGGTTCTTATGTATTGGATACAGAATTGGTTGGTACGAGGTGTCATACAGGACAAAGCAATTCATGAACTACAATGGCCTAAGTAACTAGCAAGAGAATAAGTGATGATATTCATCGAAAACAAATAAAGTGTTATTGTGTTTTTCGTTGTCGTCAAACATAGCCTTCAAGATTTGTTTTAATAATTGTAATTTTGTTCCGATGTTATGAGAACAATGGTTGTTCAAATAATTTCCGTATTCCATAAAGGATGGATGAATTTTTACAAGTCTGGTGGGAGAAATCACATCCATAAACACTATTGCTAAAATGTCGTAAGACAAATGATTGGAAGATCACTTATGAAGTGACATTGCTGTTTGAATTATATTGGAAAGTAAACATGAAGAAACTCCATGTTGATGGATTTTTGGAGTCTTTTGATTTTGATCAATTGATGCTTGTGAAACTTTCCTCGAGATAATTGAAACTCCGTTCATAGGCCAAAGAGGAACGGATGACTAGCTTATTGGAAATTGTGCATGCAGATGTATATAGTCCATTATATGTAGCCATATGCGATGGATCTTTTTGCTTCATATGCTTTCTCCAAAAATTTGAGTGAATATATCTATATATTTACTTAATAAGGGAGAAGTATGAAACATTTGAGAATTGTTCAAAGACTTTCAAGATGAAGTGGAAAATCATTGTAACAAGAAAATAAAGAGTTTATGATTCGATCATAAAGGAAGATATTTGAGTTACACGTTTAGCAAGACACCCAAGATTTGAGGAATTGTTCCATGATTTGTGTTTCCCGATAAACCATAGGAGTATGGCATATTCGAGAGATGAAATCAAACCATGTTTGACATGGTAAGATCAAAGGTGTCATTTATAAAAATGCCATTATGTTTTAAGGATTGAAGCTTTAGAGACTCCCACTTTTACACTGAAAAGAGCACCATCGTGATCCGTTGAAATGACACCATATAAGTTATGGTTTGGGATAAAACCCGAATTGTCTTTTCTTAAAATTTTGGTATCCTATGCATAAGTAAAATGTTTACAAACAAAGTCGGATAAGCACGTCTTTGTAGGTTATCCCAAAGAATTTATTGGGAATTTCTCCATAACACCGAGGACAAAAGAGTTTGTTACTTGGAACGTCAAGTTTCTTGAGAAGGAATTTTTTGAGAAAAGTTAAGTGGGAGGACAATAGAACTTTGATAAGGTTGTTGAACCTTAGCTATATATGCTAAGTAGCACAGCGCCGGAAAGTGTCCCGGTAGCGGACACAATGCTCATGGCTCCCGTGATTACAAAGGTTGTGATCTCATAGATTAGAGTTCCTATTGAACCGTGTGGGTCGGTAAGAATCAAATAGTGTGATTTGATAAGCAAGTCGTTATTGTTTTGACAATGATGAACCAACTACATGCAAAGAAGCGATGATGGGCCCTGACTCCATAAAATGACTAGAAGTCATAGAATCCGTGATAGTATCCATACACGAGAAATCAAGTTTCTGAACTTGGAAGACTCTCCGGAATGGCGTGAAGCCTATCGGTCGTGTTTGGATCTATAAAGAAATATACATGGATGTGTAACATCTATGAAATAGTCGACATGTCAGAAACAAGTTTACGACAATGTTCAAGGAGTTGACTATGACAAGATTTGATCTTTCATGGCGATATTTAGTCTTGACGGATTAATGTAGCAACCACTACATATAATTTGATGTATGGTAGTTGAACAAACAAAACAATGTTCTTCTAATAGAATGGTTACCTAGGACGTGTACAAGACACAGTCCGAAGGGTTTTGTTAATTCAAAGGGTGCTAAAAGGGCATGCAAACTTCAATAGTTGAAGTAAGCATAGCGGAGTTGGAATCTTCACCATGATGAAACTATTAAGAGAGTTTAAATTCATCGAAGATGATGAAGATGCTTGCATTTGCAAGAAATTAAGTGGGAGCGCTGAGACATATTTCTAATACATTATTTAGAGGACATATTGTTGATTGGAAATGATGTATCTTGTATTGACACAAGTTAAGAATTTTCATTAAAATAAGATTTCGATGAAAGACTTGGGCAAAACCAGAATATTTGGCATCAATATCTATATGGATAGATTGAGGCGCTAATATGGTTGTGCCAGACATACATATATGAGATATCGAAAGGGTTCAATATGGAAACAACAAGAAAGGTTCTTGCTGCATGGAAAGGATTGTATCAAGATTCAAGTGTTTCAACACTTGGTGAGTAAAATCACATGAAGATTTTGATCGATTATACCATGATATGTATATATCCAGAATGTCCTTTGCTCTAAATGTTATGAGCACATACTAGAATGATTCATAAGATGATCATTGGACAATAGTAAAGATATTCTTATGAGCTTTGGAAGAACTAAGAATATATCATGTATAAGTGACAAATAGTTAAAGGTAGTTCATTGTAAAGTGTTACATTGATACTAGTTTTGTCACAAGATATAAATTAAATTTATCTCAAATTAGACTATGGGTGGCACAATGTAATGGAAAGGATGTTCCATGATAAATTCCAAAGTTAAAACATTGTGACGGATACTACCACAAAAGGCTAAGTATATGACTGCTATAATAGCAGCAAAGGAGGGCATTTGTGTTAAGTAGTTTGTTATCAAACTACGTGTGGTTCAAAGTGGGCTAATACTATGAAGATATATTGTATGACAATAATATCAACAAATTTTAACCCGAACGAACTAAAGGTCTCACCAAAGGACCAAATTTATACAATGCCATCTCATTTGAGAATGAATGATGCGTAGAGACGCAAAGACAAGAAAATACACACGAACCTGAAACTGTCAGATCCGGAGATTATGTTAACCACTAGCAATCGCGTATATGCAACACCAAAAAGCCATAGGTGTTCAATACACAAAGTTTTTCAAACAAGATTATTGACTCTAGTGCAAGTGGGAGACTGAAGGGAATATGCCCGAGAGGCAATAATAAAGTGGTTATTATCTTATTCCATGTTTATGATAAAATGTTTATTTTGCATGCTATAATTGTATTAATTGGAAACGTTAATACATGTGTGTTTAATAAACAAAATACAAAGTTCCAAGTAATGCCTCTCATATAAACTAGATTGTTGATTAACAAGATGATCAAGGTTTCCTGATCATGGACATTGGATGTTGTTAATAACGAGGTCACAACATTGGTGGAATGATGTGATGAACATCCATCCGAAGTATAGTATTACGATCAAAGTCATTATGTTTATATTGCTATAACATCATACGAAGTAATATTAGTCCTTAGACCATGAGATCATGTTAATTTCTAACACCGGAAGAGTATCTTGATAACATCAAATGTCACACCGTAATAGGGTGACTATAAAGGTGGGTTCAGTGCTACGATGGTGTTATGTTGAGGCTCATGGATCAAGAGTGGGATTTGTCCATCCTGATGAAGGATAGATATCACATTAAGATAGCTTACCCTCTCGGTGATATCACATTAAGATAGCTTGCAAGCAAGTGATGAGATCACTAGAATGTTATATCACGGGAATGAGAAAAGAGTGCATGTCGGTAATGAGATCAAACTAGGTATTTCGATGCCAATGATCGAATATCGGACATGTAATATATCGCGAGACAAAGGGATTTAGTTACTAGCATTAAAGGTTCTCATGATCATAGAAGTCATCGTCGAATGTGTAGAAGTCAGTATGGATCTCTAGGTCCCGCTTCTGATTATTGATCTGAGAGGTGTCTCGATCATGTCTGCATTATTCGCGAACCATAGGGTGACACACTTAAGGGATACCGACACCATTTGGAGCAAATATGTTTCAGATAAAGATTTAAGAAAGCGCTGGAATTATTTCAATAGACACCGAAACTGTTTCGGGTGAAATTGCTGAAATTGGTTCTGCATGTAATATTGAAATGTTGCAGGGGGTTTTATGTGAATATTTTTAATTAAAGTAATTAACAAAATTCTGAATAAAATAAATAAAAGAGTTTTATTAAATGAGAGAGCTTTAAATTTGGAGAAATTTAATGCATTTAAAGTTGAGACTTTAAAAGAGAATGTGAAGGGGCATTTTAATGTGGAGGGGGTTACCACCACATGAATGGGGGAGGTGAAGAGACACCCTCCATGGGCGCCGGCCATGGGAGGGGTACCCTCCCCTCCTCCTATAAAAGGCCCCCTCTCACACCTTCATACTCACACCTCCTCGTGAAGGATCTCTCTCCCCCTCTAGTATTATTTCCCCATGGTCTCAGATTAGCGAGATACATGTTCCCGGTGGCTTTATCTGGAAAGGAGTTGGTGCTTCCGCTGCTTTACTAGAGCGAGGGACGGAGGTTATCGGGGTACCGGACGTGTGTGCGATCATGGATGCACCGCTGCTTTGCGGTGCTGGACTTGGTGGTGCTGGACTTGCTAGAGCTGGATCTGATGGACGTGCTGGAGCCGGACCTGCTGGACTTCATCACGATCTTGAGATCGGCAAGTGTGCGACTACATCATCCACGAGTTCCAACTCATTAACAAAGCTTTGTTGTCTTCGAGGGTAAGTTCTCTATGGATGTATATCCACCCGTTGCTTGTATCTAGTAGATAGATCTTGGCGTATAGTTCCTATCATAGGAAAAATTGTGTTTTCTATGCTGCGAACCCAACACCTGGGGATCAATATAAGCTATGCCTCTGTAGCTCATCCACAGACCAACGGCCAGGTCACAAAGGCCAACGGGCTCGTCTGCGGCGGAATCAAGAAGCGACTCCTCAGGCCACTCGAACAAGCTGCAGGATGCTGGCCAGACGAGCTGCAATCCGTACTATGGAGCCTACGCAAAATCCCAAATAGTGCAACGGGATATACCATGTTTTTCATGGTGCATGGCACTGAAGCAGTGCTGCCCGCAGAAGTATGGTACAAAGTACCGCGAGTGGTCGCTTATAGCAAGCAAGAATCAACAATTGCACTCGAATACTCCATCGACCTCCTTGACAAAGCACGGGACATCACCGCGGAAAGATCAACGATCTACCAGCAGAACCTGCGCAACTACCACAACAGAAGGCTATGCCCCAGGTCCTTCGTCGAAGGAGACCTGGTACCGCAACTGAACCAGCAAGGGCACCTCAAACTCGAATCCCCCTGGGAGGGACCATACGTGATTACAGAAGTAATCCCAGGTGGCGCCTATCGCCTTAAAGATTTTGAGACAGGAGTCGCATACTCCAATCCCTGGAACGTCGCGCAGCTGCGACGCTTCTACCCTTAGTCATCTTTTATTTTTGCAAATAAAGGCTACTCAGCCAAGGCTACTTAGCCACACATTGTACCTCATACTGTCCCGCGAATAAATAAAGCTAAGTGCCCCAAAACTCTTTTTTCTTGTTATTTTTACAAATTATCCACTCGGGGCTGCGCCACCCTGCACATATTTGTTCTACGAACTAATGTGATATCCTAAGTAGCTGATGAACCAATCGAAACCCTTGACAAACACCAACCCAGTTGCAACGCACCTGACATGTTAGCAAGGTGCTGAGATAAACACAAGTCAGACTAATGAAAAGGAATCGCATAGTGCAACGCACTCGCATAACATACACGCTAACAAGCTCTTTACATACACCAATGTCCATCAATTATATACAGTATATATGAAATTTTACAACACTGGTACAACTATGTGCAGGATACAAACTAAGCTACTGCTGCAACAAAAGCACGTTTGTCTACTCATCGAAGAAGTCAACGATTTCCTCTGCTGGGCGATCCACCGCCTGGTAGTGAGGAACCATGTTCCAAATCGAACCTGTTGGAGGCGGTGGCGGTCTAGCTGCAATTGCTGCAACATCCACATCAGGCCTATACAGTCGCACCAGTGACATAGCAGCCTTGGCACCAGCCACTAACTGTTGTCGTACACATTCGCGGACTGCACTCAAGTCTTGGAATTTGGAAAGAAGGGCTAGCAGACTCCATGGGACAATGTCCAGCGGGAGCATCGTCTGATAAATATTCTTCAAGCATGATTGCGACTTCTTCAGGAAGTGAAGCACTCGCGACGCATGATCCTGCAGGGTTGCCAGTGCGATTGCACGATCATGATCCACCCAGAAGTATCCACTCGCCTGATGTTGCTCTTGGATTAGATCATTCATGCGAATGGCAATCCTATCTTTCTCATCCTGTGGATGGCGTGCACTGACAACTATACCAAGCAAAGGCAAAAGTATGAAGACAACAAACATCGCGAGTGACTACAAGGAAAATATAAGGAAGAAGAAAAATAACTTTTGAATTGGTTGCCCGGCTGCGTCACCTCCCCTAGCAGATATTGTTCTCGGGAGGCGGTCTTCTCCACCCTCGACTTGCGTACATCTGCGTTACCACGGAGTACGGGCAATTCACACTCCAACTGCTGCACGCGGTCACGGAGTCGCGAGAGCAGAGACAGCTCATCCACACTTGAGTGTGGCGACGCCAAAGTATCATCAGGGGGTGGCATATTCCGAGGTTCACTCAAAGGATCACTCGATGTGCCCTATCACAAGTCAAGCAAGAGACAAATAAGAAGACTAAGGCGATGCATGGACAAAAGACTCAAGTGCATTCAAGCATAATAAAAGTATCAGCATATACACTCGCCAAAAAGGCATGTTCCAGACAAAAGGAATAGGCTATCTAACTATTACAGACACAACTACTGAGGAGCAACTGGTTTCTTCGGCTTGGACTTTGGTTCTGGGGGCCTCATCGAGTCCGTGGCGGTATCAGATGCCACAGACTTTCTGCCGGCCCCTGACGACGCAACCTTTGCTGCCTTCTTGGCTCGCTGCAGCTCCTCAGAGTACTTTGCAACTGTGTTGATCAGTTGCGGCCCGTACTTGCCACAAGCAGTTGCGAAGGGAGCAAAGACTACTTGTTGGCCATCCGCGCTGACAGGCATCGCCTTGGAGACCGCTACAGGATCAACCTCGACTCCGTGGGCTTGAACCATCGCGAGTGACATTGAAGCGCCAGCCGCACGGAGCGAGTTCTTGAGGCCCGCAGGAATGCCTCCGGCAAGGGACTCCACCAGCTCATCCATGTTCTCGATCAACACAAAATTGGGCGCCAGCTCCTCCTGGAGGCGACTAAGCACGCCCTTAGCCTTGGTGAGCGTCCCCTGAACGGCAGTGCTGCAATCTTCAACTGCCGAAATGGCACCCGCCAGGGTATCATCACGACAGAGTGCCTGGGGGTCGAAGCTCAGAACGTTGGCATCTACACAAAAACCCAAGCATGGGCATGAAAGTCAGCACCAACGACAAATTCGAAAGAAGAGAAACAACGAAAATCCAGACAAGGGAATACCTGAGAGAGCCTTGGCAATCAAGAAAAGTTGTTCCTCGAACAACTTCTCTCTAGCCACGATGGAGGCGTGTAGATCCTCTTCGCGTTTCCGTGATTCTTCACGAGCTGCGACTGCCTCATCGCGACTCTTCACTGCCGCGGCAAGCGCCTTTTCAAGGGAAGCGGCGTCGCGAAGGAGTGCATTATGCTCAGCTATGAAACAAACAAAGATAGGCTATCAGTCAGATATATAACGAGGAGGATGAAGAAGAAGCAAGACACTTACTTTCAACTACGCGATGACGATTATCCAGCATTGCATGCTGGCGACCCATCGCAAGAACTTGCTCCGCCAAGCGAGTGGCTTCCTTCACAATAAGCTGCGACAGAAGAAAACAACAAAGGATAAGCAGATGATAGAAGATGATACATTCGACTGCAAAAAATAGAAGAAACAAATGCTCCACATACGTGATCCTCCAATGACTCCGAAGTCGATTAACACGCAGTCGTCCGGATAACCATCTGGTGCTCCACATCGTGCGGAGAACTTGATGAATTATGGCCGAAGTGGGCCGCCAATGGAGGAGAAGGAGCGCGCTCTGCCATTTTCTTGGCCTTGGAGGTTGCGACTCCAGATTCCTTCAAAAATTCGACGTCGCCGGCTGAGTGCAGAGCAAAATCAAAATCAAGGGAATGCAACACTCAAGAAGAACTAAAAAGAAAATTCGTATACTTACCAATCAAACTTATCAAAATCAAAGGTTTGCTCCCCTGACTCTGATGACGACTCCTTCGGCAGTCGCATCTTCTTGCGAGAAGATGGCGCCACGGCACTCACGGGAATGGCAGGTATCAGCGACTCAGCACCCGTAGCTGCACCTTCCGGAGTCGCAGGGGATGATGCATCCGAATCCTCGTCGCGTGAACGCTTGCGAGTATCCGGACTACTCGACTCGGGGGCTTCCTCCTCCACATCAGATGGGACGGTCGACTCCGACTCGTCCTCTTCCAAGGCTCCAGGAGGATAACCCCCTCAGGAAGAGGTGGCATACAGGGCGACACCCCCCAATCCTGCATACAGAAAACAATTTAGCACAAGTCAAGAAAAATAGAAAAGAAGCATTCGACAATAATAAAGCTACTTCATAGCACAATCGTACCTCAGGAGGAGGATTAGTGGCGTCGAATGGAGGTACGACTGGATCATTGGGGAGCACATCCTTGGCGGTGTACTCGGTGACCAGTCGCACTCTTTTATCTACCTCAGTCGCGGAAATGCCATCGGCAGATACGCGAGTGACATCGTCCATGCCTGCCCACTGGAACATAGGGTGGACTCTGGCCTGTAGGGGCTGGACGCGACGACGCAACCACGTGCGAATGAGGGCGAAGCCTCCCTCCTCTTTCCCCATGCGACTCTCGAGGTCGCAGACGCGCTCGTACAGCACATCTGTCTCCGCGGATTCGCTGGGAATCACCACGTTCTTCCAGGAGCGCCTCCTCTTGCATGGCATCGCAGGATCGAAGGGAACGAGTCCGAAGTGGTCTCCGTCAGCCTTCAGGTCGCGGATGTAAAACCACTTGTCCCTCCATCCTTGGACGGACGCCGCGAGTTTGATGTCGAAGTACGTGGCAGAGGAGTCGAGATGGATACCGCAGCCTCCTACATCATAGACTACAGAGCCAGATGCCGACTGACGCTTAAGTTTGAAGAGACGTTTGAAGAGACGTTTGAAGAGACCGAAGTGTGGCTCGATTCCGAGCCAGCACTCGCAAAGAGTAATGTAGCAAGCTACATGGAGGATGGAGTTGGGGGACAGCTGATGAAGCTGGAGCCCATAGAAATAAAGAAGGCCCCTGAAGAAAGGATGCAGGGGCAACGAGAGGCCGCGAATGATGAATGCTAAGAACATCACCCGAAAACCGGCAGGAGGAGAAGGAATTACCTTGCTGCCAGGGACACATGCGTCCGCAATTGTGGAAGATAGAACTCCGTCTTGGTGTAGGAGACGGAGCTCAGAACACTTGATCACGGATGCACGCAACGCGCCATTGGTGACGTGAGTGCCCGTGCTCTTCCTCTTCGCGGCGGCGACGGTGCTGGTGCCCACAGCGGCGGAGCCGCCCTTGTTCTTCACAGCAACCGTGGCGGCGGCAGAATCGGCCGCGGCACCTCCTTTCTTCTTCCCAATTCTATGATGGCGGTGTGACCGGAGAAAGTAACTAGGAAATACACGGAGCTGGTCCAGCGCCGCGAGAAATAGGAACACAAAGAAGCAGAGGAGCAGCAGCAATGGCGACGGAGGCAAAGGTAGAAAAGAAGCAGATGTGAAAATTACCGTCACAGCACTGCTACTTAACCCCTTGGAAGATGCAATCCAACGGCAAGGAAAAACCCTATCAGACATGTGGCATTCATCGTGATCGACACATGGAGGACCCGAAGCGTGAACCGTCCCCCACTACCCCCATTACGCATGGAAACCGAGGAGGCACAATTAAAACAAAGATTACACAAGCCTGGTCAAGTCAGAGTCAGAAAATGGGACCCACCGCTCGTCACGTCCCGTCAAACCCGCTCACGCGGGCAACTGAGGTAATCACATCGTCAGCACTGATGTCATCTAAAATTGAGCAGCAGAAGACTTCGACTACTTTAGTCCTTGCTCGAGTCTTCGACTCCACCAAGCACTCAGGGGGTACTCCCATAGGGAGCGCTGGTCGCGCACCCTAAGATTTTACCTTTTTCTTTTCTGCAGGAACATGAACATTAAAAGTATACCCAATCACTCGAATCCACGATTTGACTATGGACATGGGTTACTCCCATAGGGAGCGCTGGAAATAAATTCGACTGGAACAAGCAAATAAATTGGACTGGTCGCGCACCGTATGATTATTTCTACATCGTAATGTGTGTTGATAACATCCACATTCGAAGTTTGTGGTGCCACCGCCTCATGATCTTTCCCTATAAAGAGACTACGTCTCCTGGGTCACCTGAATCATCTCCGTGATGAAAAAATTTGGATGTCGCGCTTGCAGCGTGAAGGTAAGACCTGAATAAGGCCTGGCAACGCATTCGCTGCACACTACCAGAAATATATCCATGCCTACAGGTACGATGAACATTCCTTGACGGGTGCGTCGAGTGCTCACACCCATATACTAGAATTCGACTCCTGTAAGACCTCCGCGGCTTGAGTCGAATTACACCAGCACTTTTCCGGATTCGAGTCCGCGGACTCGAGTTCGAGTAGATTGCGTTGTTTTACCCTAAGGTAGTTAACTGATACTGATACATCAGTTAAATCAGGCGCGCACATCAACAATCCCTATGACACAAACAGAGCAGTCGAAAATATACTCATTCATGCACTCGAAAAGCTTCATAAAGTCCCAAGTCGAATCTGCGATTCCACTGGAAACTCGGGGGCTACTGACATGGGTATACCCTACAGGTCTCAAACTTGGTATATACGGCCTGAATACAGCGGAAGCCCACAGTGTCGCCAAGGCCCAAACAGGAAACTCGAGTAGCCCATGGACTCTCGATTGCTTGAAGAACAAGAAGAAGCTAAAGATAGGAAGTTCAAAGGGAAAAACCCTAACATGTAACCGACTCGACCTGCCACCCGAGACCTAGCCCATCTATATAAAGGCTAGGAGGGGCGGCAAGGAGAACACACGCAACCCTAGTTTCCACAACCCTAGCCAGATTGCATCTGCGCACCATTGTAATCATCGATTCCTTTGATAATTCCACGAGCAGACAAGCAGGAGTAGGGACCTCTACGAGGCCTGAACCTGGGTAAATCTTCGAGTCCTCTGTGTGCTTGTTTGCTAGCCGATAGATGCTTCCAGCGCTCCCTCCTTCTCCAAAACTCAAGTCCATAACAATGGGCATTGATGAGTTAAACCCTCGTCAAAAGGAGAATCACATCCTTGTCCGAGTATGTTTGAAAGAAGGTTGAGAGGTAGTAAGTCACCAGCGCTATGTCCTCGGCATCTTTCAGGATGACGTCATGCATGAAGTAGGGATCCACTATCTGGATGCCCGGGATCTTGTCTCTGGTGATCTGCATGGCCATATTGAGGGAGAATAGCCGGACCAGGTTATTGTGCAGCCGAAACCCGTTCACCATGTCGAAGATGTCGGTATGCCATAGGTAGAAGATATCCCCGGGGGGTACACTGACGAAGCACAGCACAGAAGGCACCTTAGCCTTGAAAACGAGGTACGAATTATCGTTCTCGCGAATGCGGTGCTCCTTAATTGTGAGACAGCTATAATGAAGATTGCGCATTTGAGAGCCTGCGACCTCGAGCAACGAGTTACACATCATCGGTACACCTGCCACGTGCTGCTGATTCCTGGCTTGCCCCGCAAGGCCGTCCTGAGCCCGGAGAACAAGATTTGGATCCTTGCCCCGGTCACCCTTAGGCTTCCTTTTTGCGACCTTACTTCCTGCCCTTTGGGGCGTCGGCCACCACATTCACCTCACCAATCTCCTTATGAAGGGTGCTGGGGCTGATCAAAGGAACTGCTGGCCTTGGAGGCTCGGTGAAGGGGGCGGTGGCGGTTTCTCCTGACTAGTTGGGAAGAGACGTACCTGGCAAGGGGGTTTCGCTAGTGCTGGTTTGGTATCGGCAACTTGATATGTGCCTGATGGTCCCGGCTCATACCAATCAGAAAACCTTGTGTTAACGAACTGGTCGCCGAAGTTCGGGTCAATTTCTCCATCATCATCATAGGGATCCTGTGCCATGTTGTCCAAGTCTGCCATCTCGAAGTCTTCATCATGTGCTGGCTATGCTGGCTGTGCTGCCTCTAGGGTGATGTTGAGCTGGTCCTCCGTCCCCAAACGGATCTGGCTCTTCGTCCATAGGTACAAGTAGCTGAATATGGTATGAGGACCGCCGTCATCTCCTCATCATCCCATCCTTGAGGTTGAGACAGAGGTTCCACTTGCTCGTAGCCCGGAAGCACCATACTGTATCTGACCCTCATCATGTTGGGTGGCATTGTGACATTGTGCATTTTGTGGTTCTCCGGTTGAATGATAGTACCCTTGGAAACATCCTTCAACTGGCCGCCCACCCAATGCATTAGAGTGCAAGGAGTGTCTCCCTATAAAAGACATGTAGACCGAGCATCAGTAAAACGAAGATCAAGTCATCGATGTGGTTAAGCCTCCAAACTCTCGCTTTAATTAGTTAGTTACCTTGAGGGCGTCGAACTCGCCAAGGTCGAGGCACCGCCGTTGGCAGGCTTGAGCGCGCAAGTGGCGAGTGGCTGCCTGATGGCACGGTGGTGCGGGTCGGCGCCTTTGTCGCAGCGGGCAAGTTAAGCTCCGGAGCTGGAGGAGTCTCCACCACCACCGGCCCCGCTGGAGGAGTCACTAGTGCCTCCGGCCGCGCCATGTTGTCTGATTGGGCGCTGTCGAGGTTGGGAACCGGTGGCGGCCCTTGTTTACCACCCTTCTGCCACTTGCTGTACTTTTCCATGTAGGCGGGAAGGATGGTGGTGAGCTTATCGTTCACTTGTGACTGGACTTGTGCCTAGACTTGTGGACGAACTTATTCTTGGAAATTTGTCTCGGCAGCCGACACAGCCTTGTTCATGGCATCTTGGAATATATTGGGAAAGGCTTCCACATGTTCCCTTAGGTGTCTTACCTCGGCGCTTTCGGCCTTCCTGCCCTTCCACTCCGTGGTGCCATAGTACTTGGACCATGTTATGCCGCCAAAGCCGACCACACGACCAGGCGACGACGGGGCCACCAGGGGCTCGGCATTCTTGGTCTAGTTCAGCGCCCTGTTAAAAGTGGTGTCCCACTTGGAAACAGGCGCCGACCCCTAGGATGAGGATCTCCTACACTCCTCGTCCTATGCACAAGGAATGCGAAGCATTTGATCAGAAAACTGGACTTCATTGATTAATCGTGAAGGTAATTAATCGACTTGCATGCAAACTACTTACATATTTTCTCATGAAGTCCGTCACCTTCGTAGTGAAGGGGCCGACGGGCTCCGAGGAATAATCAGAACTCCCTTTCAGCTTGGCAAACCGGGCCCTGACAAAGTGCTTTGCCTGTGGCTCTTTTATGTCCTCAAAGGGAGGTGTCACCCCCTTTGCACGAGCGTCAGCGTCCTCCTTCTCCTATTCGAGAATCGCAGCTCTATAACCACCAAAGCCGAGATGGTGGGTACCAATGTTCTTCTCGTACAACTCCTTGAAGTACTGACACTTGGCCTTGCCCATGGCGGATTCACATCTGGCCTTGAACACCTTGAAGTGTTCTTCCGTGATGAGAGGCTCCTTCTTGACAACCTCCGAATAACTTAAGCGTCCTTGAAAATTAGCTTCTTCACCCAGACCTTCCAATTCGACAAGGCCTTGGTCATCTTCTTGAGGGCCTACTTCTTCACCGGATTCCCTTTGAGATTGTCGTTATTGTACTTCTGTTCCTCATCACCCAGGAACGCGTATCTTCCGTGCAGCTTCAGGAAGAGCTGGATGAGGAAACCCATGTTCTCTTCGGCCTTCAGGTTCTCTGTGTTGATTGTGATGATGTTCCGGAGGATTGCCGCGATCTAGTTTGAGTAACCTGTGACAAACTCAGCCGACTCCAAAGGCGCACCTTCAGTTTTCACGCTTGAGATGATGGACCTTTTGATGTCGACCACGATCAGGGTCCGCTCCTTCTGGGCCTTCTTTGATGTGCTACCACCGTCTGTAGTAGCTTCACCGCCGCCATCAGTGGTAGTGGCGTCACCATCGGTGTCCCCCATCTCCTCATCGCCCGATGAGGTACCCTCGTCCGCCTCCATCTCGTCGTCCCATGGAATGAATTCCGGGTCCTCTTGGGATTCCATCTCCGCCTGCTACTCCCAAAAGGGCTTCTTACTAGAAGGGCCCGGCTCCACTGACATTTCTAAACACATAAATAAATGGAACTAATAAGCACAAAAATTCACAGAAAATTTCGGCATAACCTTTGCTAATTTTTATGTCTAGGAGTGCCAGAAATTTGCCGGAACGGAAATGAATCAACATTCCGACGAAACCTTGGCAACTCGGAAAGAAAAACCTACACAAAAAGGCCTAAATAGGCAGAAACACAGCCATTTTGCTGCCAGCATACACAAGCACATCCATACACCACTTGCTGCCAGTAGCATACAAGATTTGCATCATTGGTAGCCAATTAGAGTCCCCTGGATAACTCATCCCAGCAGCCAACTATCAAGTGATAGCTACCACTGTGTACACTCCAAATGGAGGCATCATAGTGGCAGATGTAGTAGCAGCAGCCACATAATTTAGCTAAACCAAAAAAGGGAATTCAAACTATGCATAGTCTACATATAAGTAGAGCATCTGGTCTTATCAAGTTTATCCAATTAATTTCAAAACAGAAAGGAATTAGGCACCAAGATATACACTAAACAGTTTTAAGTACATCCTTTATAATCAACAAGTAAAGCATGAGTATTTATATATATACTAAGTAGGGTATCTACTCTCTAACCGATCTGTAATTAGAACCTATGTAGAGATACAAGTACATGACAAAGAAAACAAAGGCCACAGTTTTTCATACGGTTTAGGGGGTTTAAACACCAAAGGATCCGACTACAAGTAGCCTAGAACATGCAATTTGGCACTAGACCAAATAACTCACAAAACCCCAAATTTTTGCAATCTACATGCACGCTCACTAATAAAGTAGGGTACTTTTCTCAAACTATCAGCATCCGAGAAGTGAACTTCCCCAGAAATTTACTTTGCCAAACAAACTATGTGCAGATTAGTGAATGTTGAAACAGAGTGAATGACTTAAATCAGAGGTATGGACGGCCAACTGGCTGGAATACTTGGAAGCTAAGATATCTAAACAAAGAGGTAGCTTGAACAAGGTATGTAACTATGCAGAGATACAGGTACATGCCAAACAAAACAACCACCACAGCTTCACATGGTTTAGAGGGTTTAAGCGCCAAAGAATATGACTACAAGCATCTTAAAACATGCAATTTGGCACTAAACCAGTTAACCCAGAAAAACACCCCAATTTTTTATATGCTCACTGGGCTAATTTTGATTGAAGGTATAGTGTAGATTAGTTTATTTAATACTCCAAGGCCGGTGGATCAAGCACACATAACCTAATTTTGATCTTTTCTTTTTCTTTGCACCCCATATGATTCATGACTTGGAATCCATAAACATGTCGCTTCAACAAGACCAGAAGCGCTAAGTGACTATATAATGATTATATATAAACACAACTTAATAGCCTCTTTATATTAATATATTTATTAGTAGAGCTTTTAACATGTCATATGAATTCTCGATGGCATCTGGGACCTGGCTGCACATGTCACAGGGCACAAATTTCAATTGGAGATAAACATGATGAATTTATGAACAAATATCTGTTTTGGAAGAAAGTAGTTGTCACAATCTTTTAGGGAGAACTCTGATTTGTTAGCACTGCTGAACCGCTCAAGTCATATCAGAATAACAAGGCAACGTAGTTTTGAAATTATAGGTGAGGTTACATACAACTTCCATCAAAACATTGCTTATGCATTGCCGCAGTAGTTAGCAGTAAATCTCTTATGCACTAGGCGTAAGATCTCACCATAATAAGGTAAGATCCCTGTGGTTGCAGTGCTAGTCCCTGGATCGAAATGCTAGTACCCACAGTTTAAGATGAAGTACATAGAAACAAAGGTCATTATTACATCGCATATCCAGGAATATAATGGTTCTTACAACTCACTTAGCCCAAGGCTAAGATACTTAAGGTTCACATTACATAGCATAATAATAATAGAGTCTTTTGTCTTCATGCGCCACAGGCAAACATGTCGAGTGTAGACCCGCAACCCTACTCATCATCAGAGTATCCTGCAACATAATAAGTTACAGCCAGAAGGTTCAATACATTTGGAATTGTATTGGCAAGTGATACCATAGATACTTAGAATAATCCAACAACTACATGAATATATGGCTAAGTGGGGTTTTGGCTAACTTTGCTAAAAGCTAGTTTAACTTATAGTTTTTGAAGAGTAAGTTTTCTCATTCAAACACTAAGGTACCAATGATAGACATCACTGAATCTCTACCCATGTTCACCCACAAGTTTTAACTTAGAGAAATTTGGAGGAGGAGATTATTGAACTACTTCACTGTCTTGAGGCTCAGAAATTGTCCATAACCGGGGACACGGCTAAGTACTTAGTTTCACCCTCTCGAGAGGTGGTGCACTTTCCCCACAAGACTCGACATGCATCGAGACAAGACTTTTTAGAAGCAATCCCTCAGACCACCACGGACGCGTTCCATCCTATCACAACTACCACCTTCTGTCCGTCTGGCTGAGTTCTTGCAACTTAGTTGGTCAAGGCAGAGCCCATATGCCATGTGGCTACACTAGAAGCTTCATGACAAGAACGTCTCCAATCTCTTTGTTCAAGGGTGGACATACACAAGTGTGATACACCAGCTGACCATAGACATGGCCCCTGAGTAACCACTCAACATAATCTAAGCAAATCCCATTCCACCCAGGTGTTTCATTAATATTAGTTGATTTCTTAGTCAAACAAAATAATATCTTTCCATACTATCTTGATATGTATTTTCCACCCACGAATTCTAATAGCATGGCTAAGCACTCTAGCATACGAAGTCTTTCAACTAGGAGATGCTACCAAGATATAGTCTATAAGGTAGCATAGCATAGTATAGTAACATATAAATAATCCTATCATGCTACGATCTACCAAAATAACACTAGTGCAATAGTGAAAATAATAGGACATGAGATGAAATATCACTTGCCTTGGTAGCTAGGAGAATAGGTACAATCCTCACAGCAACAAACTTCACAATCTACACAAAGAACAATACAGCAACAATAATTCAATCAATAAAACATTACAAAAATATGAATGCATGCAAAATGCAATGATATGATCACAACTCTATAACTTACAGAGTCTACAGTACAAAGGTTAAAATACCTCATCTAAAGGCATAAGAAATACCCCAAAACAATTTATGGAACAATTTTTATGAGCAAAATACTCCTAAAAAGGTTCTGCCTATAATTCCAATTTTTCAGAAGCAAAAGTGTGAAAAAAGGCCTCTATAATAAAGGTCTTATTTTTCTGAATCCATACACACCAAATTTTCATTTTTCGGAATTGTGGAACAAAAGTTATTGAATTTCTAAGTTTAATACAAAATCTGTCTAATTTTCTTTTTAAACAAATAACCTGGGCGACGTGGCGCAATCTCATTGGCCCGTACCGGTTCGGTCGGATCAACTGTTGCGGACCGTTGGATCTTAAGTGACAAATAGACGGATCTGATTAGCCCGTACCATTTCGCTCGCCGATCTAATCCTAGCCGCAGACGATAAATCTAACGGTCCCTAGCGGCCTGGCCGGAGACGGGCGGCGCTGACCAGCAGCGCGCGGCGGCGGAGCGTCGGCCGATGGTGTTCCGGCGGTTCTACAGGGGAAGGGAGTCCGTGGACACGTACCAGAGGTCGAGGAGGTCGTGGCGTTCTCGATGGAGGTTACGGTGGGTTTGGGGGGTGCTCTGGCTTGACCTCGATCCCTCGCCGGAGTTGCGTCGACGTCGGAAGCTCGCGGCTCTGTGTCAGAGACGGCGGCCTAGGGCTCGAACAAGCAAGATAAGGGGTCAGTGAGACTCGCCCGAATCAGCACAATCTAGCATAGGCCAAAAGGGGGCGGCGGAAACCCTACCTTCACCGGAACAAGCGATGGACGGCGGCGGCAGAGGGAGTTCACCGGAGTTGACTGCATTGTCGACCTGGGGCAAGAGAAGCCACGTGGCCAGGGTTAAAACACGTGCTAGTACACGGCAATCAAGATATGACAGAGAGAAGGGCACGGCGTGGCCGGAGCTCACCGGAATTGTCGCCAGAGTAGCTTCGGACGACGGCGGTTTGAGCTGGTAATTGGGGAGCCTGGGGGCTCTCCAGGGGCTGTGGCTGGGGGAATCTGTCGAGGAGGGGGAGAGGATTAATAAGGGGCGGTGGTGATTGCGATTTAATCGCTCTAACGCTCGAATTCAACCGGACTTGGTAACGGCAGAGGAGGGGAGGGGGTGCCAGCCATTCGCGTGGAAGAACTGTGGTGGCGTCGACGTGGCGTGGGGCCAGGTGGTAAGTGGGTGGTGGTGAGTAGAGGGGGTGTGGGAAAAGACAGAGAGGGGGAGAGCGAGGCCCGGGTGGGCTGGTTGGGCCAGTTGGGCCGAAAAGGCCAGAAAACTGTTTGCTATTTAAAATTCTTTTCCCTCCTTTTCTTTTTCCTTTAGAATTTCTTTTCTAGGTTTTTTTGAATTTAGCAAAAGGGCTCTAAAATGTCTCTAAATTTCACCAAATTTTTGGAGGACAAACCTAATGCAAAGTAGTACATGCCATGATGATATGAATGCTATGATGATGATTTTTAGGTAAATTTTTTGGGATGTTACAAATCTAACCCCCTTAAGATGAATCTCGCCTTCGAGATTCGGGTTGGATAGCAAATAGGTGAGGGTGATCTCTCAGAAGTTCATCCTCTCGCTCCCATGTTGCTTCTGATTCAGTGTGATGGTTCTACTGCACTTTGTAGAATTTGATTGTCTTGGTATGGGTAATTCTTTCTGCTATCTCCAAAATCTTAATAGGTTTGTCCTCATAAGTGAGATCATTCTCTAGCTGAACTTCCTCTAATGGTATAGTGTCTTTCAACGAATTTTTTCCATCTCTGGGTGACACTTTTTCAGCTGACTGACATGAAATACATTATGAACTGCTGACAAAGATTCTGGTAATTCTATCTCGTATGCTACTTCTCCTTTGCGGCTCAAAATCTTGAAAGGTCCTACATAGCGTGGTGCTAATTTTCCTTTGATTCCAAATCTCTTCACACCACGAAGTGGTGATACCCTGAGGTAAGCTCTATCACCAATCTCATAGGTAACCTCTCTATGTTTTGGATCGACATAGCTCTTTGGCCGAGATTGGGCTACCTTTAGCCTATCCCTTACCATCTTGACTTTCTCTTCAGCCTCCTTGATTAGGTCTGGCCCGAACAAATTTCTTTCTCCTACTCCATTCCATAGCAACGGTGTAGTACACTTCCTTCCATAAAGGAATTCAAATGGAGCCATTTATATGCTTGATTGATAGCTGTTATTGTAGGAAAACTCTGCATATGGTAGAGTTTCATCCCAACTAGATCCATAATCTAACGCACATGCTCTTAGCATATCTTCCAATATTTGATTGGTCCTTTCTGTCTGCCCATCAGTTTGCGGATGAAATGCAGTACTGAATTCTAATCGAGTTCCCAATGACTCATGAAGTTGTCGCCAAAAGTGCGAAGTGAATTGAGTTCCTCTATCAGACACGATACTCTTAGGTACCCCATGCAAACATACAATTCTATTCATGTATATCTTGGCTAGCTTTGCACTTGTATAAGTGGTCTTCACTGGTATGAAATGGGCCACTTTTGTCAAGAGGTCAACGATAACCCATATAGAATCGTATCCAGATTTAGTCCTTGGCAGTCCGGTGATAAAATCCATACCGATTTTATCCCATTTCCAATCAGGTATTAGCAGTGGTTGTAATAATCCTGCCGGTTTCTGATGTTCTGCCTTTACACGACTGCACACGTCGCACAAGGCAATGTGCTCTGCTATATCCTTCTTTAAATTATTCCACCAAAATCTTTCCTTAACATCCATATACATCTTGGTGTTGCCAGGATGAATTGAATATGGTGAGTTGTGCGCTTCTTGTAAGATCAACTTCTTAAGCTCAAGATCCTGCAGAACACAGATACGTTTTTTGTACCATAAGATTCCTTGTTCGTCTACATGAAATCCTTTTGCCTTGCCTTCACTAACCTTACTTTTGATTTCTTATATTTCTTTGTCCATCTTTTGGGCTTCTTGAATTATGTTCATCAGTGTGGGTTGCACTTCCAAGGATCCAAGGTACCCTTTAGGCACTATCTCAAGTCTCAGCTCTCTAAATTGGGCACATAACTCCTCCGGCAATTCTCCTTTGTTGAGGCCATTTACATAAGCCTTGCGGCTTAATGCATCGACTATGACATTTTCCTTTCTAGGGTGGTATTGCAAACTTAAGTCGTATTCTTTGATAAGTTATAGCCATCTTCTTTGTCTCATATTGAGTTCTTTCTGTGTAAAAATGTATTTCAGACTCTTGTGATCAGTGAACATTTCACAATGTTTTCCCATGAGATAATGCCTCCATGTTTTTAAGGCATGTACAATTGATGCCAACTCTAGGTCATGAGTAGGATAGTTCACTTCATGATTTTTGAGTTGCCTTGATGCATAAGCTACAACTCTACCTTCCTGCATTAGTACACCTCCTAGTCCTTGGTGAGATGCATCACAATAGACCTGAAAGTCTTTCTCAAGGTCTGGCAGACATAACACTGGTGCTGACACTAGTCTCTTCTTCAACTCCTGAAAGATGGTTTCACAAGC
Source organism: Avena eriantha (assembly GCA_910589775.1). NCBI lineage: Eukaryota > Viridiplantae > Streptophyta > Magnoliopsida > Poales > Poaceae > Avena > Avena eriantha. The sequence goes on from OU342745.1 coordinate 20,521,175, forward strand.
TTCTGTCCAATTAAACTTCTTCTCTTTCTTTAGCAGATCAGTCATAGGTTTTGCTATCTTAGAGAAATTTTCAATGAACCTCCGGTATTACCCTGCTAGGCCTAGGAAACTACGGATTTCTTTAACCGATTTAGGAGGTTCCCATTCTGTCCCAGCTGCTACTTTTGCTTGGTCAACAGCTATCCCATTACCAGATACTATGTGCCCAAGAAAACCCACTTCATTCAGCCAAAATTCACATTTGCTGAACTTGGCATAAAGTTTGTGTTCCCTGAGTTTCTCCAGAATGAGGCGTAGGTGTTCTTCATGTTCTTTGTTGCTCTTGGAATATACCAAGATGTCGTCGATGAATACCACTACGAACTTGTCAAGGAATTCCATGAATACCTTATTCATCATGTTCATGAAATAGGCCGGTGCATTAGTCAATCCAAACGGCATCACTGTATATTCATACAACCCATATCTAGTGGTGAATGCGGTCTTGGGTATATCATGTTCTCTAATCTTTAGTTGGAAGTATCCTAATCGAAGATCAATTTTTGAGAACACACATGCTCCCTTTAGCTGATCGAAGAGATCATTTATTCTAGGCAGGGGATATTTATTCTTTATGGTCACTTCATTAAGCGAACGGTAATCTATGCATATCCTTTGACTTCGGTCCTTCTTATCAACAAACAAAACTGGTGCTCCCCAAGACGAAGAACTTGGTTGGATAAATCCCTTTTTCAACTGTTCTCCCAGCTGTTTCTTGAGTTCTTTTAACTCGTCCACCGACATTTTGTAAGGTCTCTTTGCTATAGGCCCAGTTCCTGGCATTAGGTCTATCAGAAACTCCACATCCCTATATGGTGAAATGCCAGGTAATTCTTCGGGGAACACATCTGGGTACTCCTTCACTATCGGCACACTGTCTAGGCTAACCCCCTTAAGAGAATTAACCTTGCTCCCCTTGGGTTCAAAATTAGACTTGAACCTGATCCTTTTCTTTTCTGGGGTGGTGAGCATAACAGTTCGTTTGGCACAATCAATCACTCCTTCATAATGGGTCAACCAGTCCATCCCTAATATTACATCTAATCCTTGGGACTCTAGGATTATTAAATTAACCGAAAACTTGTTCTTTCCAATTTCTAGGATTATCTATCGGCACCCAGAATTTACTATCATTTCTCCACCTGGGGAGCTTACCTTAATGGGACATCCAATGGTTTCAGTGGAGAGTTCGTTTTTGATTACAAATGCTCTTGAAATGAATGAATGCGATGCGCCAGTATCGAAAAGGATAAGTGCAGGAAAGGAATTAATCTTGAACTTACCGATCACGGCATCAGATCCTTCTTGAATTTCCTCCACATTAATGTTATTCACATGACCCTTTTGGAATGGGTTCGGCTTAGCCCCATCAGCCTTCTTCTCTGAGCATTCATTAGCATAGTGCCCTGTCTTCTTGCACTTGAAACATTCCACCTGACTGATGTTTTTCTTTGCTGGCTGACTGTGACGATTCTGACCATTTTGGTTCACATGGCCATGACCATTGTGGTTGTTCCTGAATCCACTTTTGTTATGTCCATGATGATTGTTTCCATCATGGTGGTGGTTATTGTTACGATGGTTATTATGATTCCAATTCTTGTGGAATCCTGAACTCCCACTTCCTTCACCATGAGAGCTCTTGTGAGGTGATCCTGATCCAAACTTATCAAAATGGTGATTTCTCTTTCTACCCTCCACTTGCTTCATCTTGTTTTCTTGGATGGTAGCTTTATCACACAAAGATTGATAGGTTGGAACATAGGCAACAGATAGTTGCATAGAAATTTCATCATTCAACCCATCCAGGAACTTCTCCTTTCTCTTGGCGTCAGTGTCAACATCATCTGGTGCATAACGTGATAGATTGTTGAACTCTTCGATGTACTCAGAAATACTGCGGTGGCGTTGCTGGAGGTTGTGAAACTCCTTTTTCTTCAACCCCATTATTCCAGAAGAGATGTGAGTGGTGTGAAACCCATCCTCAAACATTGCCCAAGTTACTTCCTCAATAGGGTGAGTAACTTGGAAATTGTCCCACCAAGTAGCTGCATGACCTTCCAATAAGTGTGCTGCGAATCTGACATTTTCTGCATCCGTGCATCCAACCGTGACTAGGTCCTTATTCATAGAACGTAGCCAATCATTTGCTACCATGGGGTCAGTAGTACTAGAGAACTTAGCAGGTCTCAGCCTTAGAAATCTGGTCAGCATATCCAGAGGTGGTGGATTCTTCTGGTTGTTGTTATTGTTATTATTGTTGTTCTGATTCTAGTTCTCCATGAATTGAGTCATCATTTGCATCAATTGAGTCTGTGCAGCTATCATTTGCTGCATTCCATTGCCATTGTCATTGTTATCCTCGTTGTTGCGTGGGGGAGGCATCTGTGGGTTTAATAAGGGTAAGTAATGATAGATAACCCAATAAAGTAACAACAATCAAACAAACAAGCACATGCAGGTTCAACAACACAACAATAACAGAGTTTGCGAAAATAACATACTAGCATAGTCACCCACAGGTCGGTATGATCTATGCAACTCGATAATAAATAAATGATAGATAGATAAGTATCACTACTCCTCCATGTCGACTTCCTCCTCCACTAGTGCAAGTCCTGCTGCGGTGAATCCTGCCTTGTATTCCTCCAAGCTTGTAGTCAAAGCATCGATCTTTGTCTATAATTCTCTCTTCTGTGTGCGTAGCCTCTCTATCACCTCGTGATCCGCTTCTAGCTCAATGTCCTCAAGCTCTAACTCGGTCTCCAAGTCTCTGATCTTCTTGTTCTTCTCCTGAACTCTCTTCTCTTGGCTCTTGAATTTCTTCTCTTGGTCTTCAAACTTCTTCTCCATTTCCTTGATTCGATTTTCCTGTTCCTGGAAGGCCTTGTCCTTCTCCTTAAGTTGGACTCGTAGTTCATCGTTGCTAAGCATCACATTATTCCTATCAGTATCAAGGTGTCTGATAAGGCTCTCTAAGTCCTGGAGGTAGTGACGCACGGGCTTGATAGACTCGCTAGTGGCCTCGTCCAACACAATAGGCTCTCCGTCCTCGTCACGCCTCCCAAAGAAGTGGAAGTAGTGGCTCCTGATCTCAGAAGAGTGGCGTCCACATAGGCGTCCCAACAGCTCCTGCATAGCGACGTCGAGGCCCCTCTCCATGTCATCATGGAGTATCTTGAAGGCAATCTCCCTAGTTTGGGGCTCTGTCTCACGTCATGGCTGGGTAACTCTGAATCCCCATAAGTCCTTCCTCTGGAACTTCCTCAGCTGAAGTCCCTGAATGGTAGGGATTGGAAGAGTAAGCACACCAATGAGCTCCAACATACGAGTCCCAAAGCAAGTCCCCTTGAAATCCTCGGCCGTGCTGTAGAAAAAATTCGGCATCTTTTGCATAGTATGGAGAAAATTAGTAACAACACAAGTCTAGAGAAAGAAAACACAAGTCACAAAATAAAAATCAACCAACAAAACATTCCAAGTAGCAAAACATTATTCAACTCAAGCAGTCAAGGTTCTAGACATAACTTATTTTTGCCATACCACATAGGTTGGTATGATCAAAATACTAACGTGATAAAACACCAAGGGTGGTGGTCCAACTAGTATCTCACTCCTTCTTAACCAAGGTAGCAATCTGGGCATCCTTGGCAGCAATCTGCTTGTCTTGGTCGCATAGCTCCAAAGCTAGGCCTATGATATCCTTACTTAGGCGTTTTACAGTGGCCTTTGAGTCTTGGACAAGACGCTTCTCCTCCTTGAGATCCTCCTGAGTATTGAGCATTCTATACTTGAGTCTTTCCCCAAGTTCCTCATGGCTTTCCACACATCATTCCTTGCAGAGTCAAAGAATGACGTGTGCATTTCAGAGTTGGTGAACATGCAGAATCCCGTACTCTTGGGATCATCTTCCTTGTTCTTGTACAAATGGAGTTGCACCCACCAATACTCTTGTCCTTCGTCTATCACAGGAAATCCCTTGTACACGGCTTCACCATTCATTCCCAAGCCGATCATGAGGTTCTTGAGTGCCTTGGGAAATTCGGTCTCACACTCCAGGGTCATAGTCATCAGTGGTCCCTTCTTGACAGATTCATTGATGGTGGACATCTACAAAAATAGATGAGAAAGGATGATTAGGGAAAGTTTTACGAGATGAAAAGACAAGTGTAAAGTTTGAATATAAAGTTATTTTTTCCTAAGGGTTTTCCTTAGTCTAATCCATTCTAGGGTCACGAAACCTACAGGCAACACAGTGCTCTGATACCATCTGTAAGATCTCACCATAATAAGGTAAGATCCATGTGATTGCAGTGCTAGTCCCTGGATCGAAATGCTAGCATCCACAGTTTAAGATGAAGTACACAGAAACAAAGGTCATTATTACATCGCATATCCAGGAATATAATGGTTCTTACAACTCACTTAGCCCAAGGCTAAGATACTTAAGGTTCACATTGCATAGCATAATAATAATAGAGTCTTTTGTATTCATGCACCACAGGCAAACATGCTGAGTGTAGACCCGCAACCCTACTCATCATCAGAGTATCCTGCAACATAATAAGTTACAGCCACAAGGGTCAATACATTTGGGATTGTATTGGCAAGTGATACCATAGATACTTAGAATAATCAAACAACTACATGAATATATGGCTAAGTGGGGTTTTGGTTGACTTTGCTACAAGCTAGTTTAACTTATAGTTTTTGAAGAGTAAGTTTTCTCATTCAAACACTAAGGTACCAATGATAGACATCACTGAACCTCTATCCATGTTCACCCACAAGTTTTAACTTAGAGAAATTTGGATGAGGAGATTATTGAACTGCTTCACTGTCCTGAGGCTCAGAAATTGTCCATAACTGGGGACACGGCTAAGTACTTAGTTTTACCCTCTCGAGAGGTGGTGCACTTTCCCCACAAGACTCGACATGCATCGAGACAAGACTTTTCAGAAGCAATCCCTCAGACCACCATAGACGCGTTCCATCCTATCACAACTACCACCTTCTGTCTGTCTGGCTGAGTTCTTGCAACTTAGTTGGTCAAGGCAGAGCCCATATGCCATGTGACTGCACTGGAAGCTTCGTGACAAGAACGTCCCCAATCTCTTTGTTCCTGGGTGGCCATCCACAAGTGTGATGCACCAGCTGACCATAGACATGGCCCCTGAGTAACCACTCAACATAATCCAAGCAAGTCCCATTCCACCCAGGTGTTTCATTAATATTAGATGTTTTCTTAGTCAAACAAAATAATATCTTTCCATACTATCTTGATATGTATTTTCCACCCACAAATTCTAATAGCATGGCTAAGCACTCTAGCATACGAAGTCTTTCAACTAGGAGATACTACCAAGATATAGTATATAGGGTAGCATAGCGTAGTATAGTAACATATAAATAATCCTATCATGCTAAGATCTACCAAAATAACACTAGTGCAATAGTGAAAATAATAGGACATGAGATGAAATATCACTTGCCTTGGTAGCCAGGGGAATAGGTACAATCCTCACAACAACAAACTTCACAATCCACACAATCTACACAAAGAACAATACAACAACAATAATTCAATCAATAAAACATTCCAAAAATATGAATGCATGCAAAATGCAATGATATGATCACAACTCTATAACTTACAGAGTCTATAGCACAGAGGTTAAAATGCCTCATCTAAAGGCATAAGAAATACCCCAAAACAATTTATGGAACAATTTTTATGAGCAAAATACTCCTAAAAAGGTTCTTCCTATAATTCTAATTTTCAGAAGCAAAAGTGTGAAACAAGGCCTCTATAATAAAGGTCGTACTTTTCTGAATCCATAGACACCAAATTTGCATTTTTTTGAATTGTGAATCAAAAGTTATTGAATTTCTAAGTTTAATACAAAATCTGGGCGACGTGGCGCAATCTCATTGGCCCGTACCGGTTCGGTCGGATCGACTGCTGCGGACCGTTGGATCTTAAGTGACAAACAGACGGATCTGATTAGCCCGTACCATTTCGCTGGCCGATCTAATCCTAGCCACAGACGATAAATCTAACGGTCCCTAGCGGCCTGGCCGGAGACGGGCGGCGCTAACCAGCGGCGCGCAGCGGTGGAGCGTCGGCCGATGGTGTTCCGGCGGTTCTACAGGGGCAGGGAGTCCTTGGACACGTACCAGAGGTCGAGGAGGTCGTGGCGGTCTCGATGGAGGTTACGGTGGCGTGAGGGGTGCTCTGGCTTGACCTCGATCGCCGGAGTTGCGTCGACGGCGGAGCTCGCGGCTCTGTGTCGGAGACGGAGGCCTAGGGCTCGAACAAGCAAGATAAGGGGTCAGTGAGGCGCGCCCGAATCAGCACGATCTAGCAGAGGCCAAAAGGGGGCGGCGGAAACCCTACCTTCACCGGAACAAGCGATGGACGGCGGCGGCAGAGGGAGTTCACCGGAGTTGAGTACGTCGTCGACCTGGGGCAAGAGAAGGCACGTGGCCGGGGTTAAAACACGCGCCAGTACACGGCAATCAAGATAGGACAGAGAGAAGGGCACGGCGTGGCCGGAGCTCACCGGAATTGTCGCCGGAGTAGCTTCGGACGACGGCGGTTTGAGCTGGTAATTGGGGAGCCTGGGGGCTCTCCAGGGGCTGTGGCTGGGGGAATCTGTCGAGGAGGGGGAGAGGATTAAGAAGGGAGGTGGTGATTGCGATTTAATGTCTGTAACGCTCGAATTCAACCGGACTTGTTAACGGTAGAGGAGGGGAGGGGGTGCCGGTCGTTCGCGTGGAAGAAGCTGAGGTGGCGTCGACGTGGCGTGGGGCTAGGAGGTAAGTGGGTGGGGGTGAGTAGAGGGGGTGTGGGAAAAGACAGAGAGGGGGAGAGGGAGGCCCGGGTGGGCTGGTTGGGCCAGTTGGGCCGAAAAGGCCAGAAAACTGTTTGTTGTTTAAAATTCTTTTCCCTCTTTTTTTTCTCCTTTCGAATTTCTTTTCTAGGTTTTTTTGAATTTAGCAAAAGGGCTCTAAAATGTCTCTAAATTTCACCAAATTTTGGGAGGACAAACCTAATGCAAAGTAGTACATGCCATGATGATATGAATGCTATGATGATGATTTTTAGGTAAAATTTTTGGGATGTTACACTAGGCACGATAAACATATAGATATCAAACTCTAATAGTATATTCATAGAACATCACAAAGATACAAAGTTATCGGGTTCTTGTAGAACTCACCCAAAAATCCCAGTAAATGTAGCTTACCGTATATTCACAAAGCATCACAAACATATAAAGTCACTGGGTTCTTGTAGAACCCACCCAAAAATCCCACTAAATGTAGCTTACTAAGTCAAAAACAGTAAATATAGCGAAAAGGTGATTCAAGATGCACCTAATTTCTATTTTGAAAAAAAAATGTTGCACCTAATTCAGGATTGCATAGTTGAATTCAGTAGCTTACATGGCCAATAGGTCCTCCGAAGGCAGAAAAGAACAGTCAAAAAAAGACATTGATGCTTCATTCATCTGGATTCATCTCCTTCCCTAGCTACATATCTTAGCATAAATACCTCAAAACGGTTGGTCCGACGATAACGGCGTACTGAAATACCCTTAGGTTGCAAACAAACATATAGTTCATATTCTCACAATGTAAAAACACTACAATAGAACTGGTGGAGTATTAAATAAAGTAATCTACACTGTACCTTTAGTCAAAATTAGCCCAGTGAGCATATAAAAATTCGGCATATATTTTCTTGAATTATTGTTCTTTGTTGAAACCAAGGTGTGAAATGTGTTCGTGTTCAAGCATAGTAATTTTTTTAATTCCTACTATAGACACTCAGACAGTTAGATCACAAACGGCGGTGAGGGTAGACGACGGCGACGACATCACAAACTCAGAGGGGAGGGAAGAAGGGATAGGGGAAGGGGAGGGAGAGGGGAATGGTGTCACCTCGACGACGGTGGATGGCGGGCGCGGACGGCGGCAGGAAGGGGCGACGATGGCATGGCAGAGGAAGGGGTGGCACGGGCAGGCTCCTCCTCCTGGGCGCGGGCGGGCTCCTCCTCCTCCTAGGCACGGCGGGCGGGCGGGCTCCTCCTCCTCCTCCTGGGCACGGCGGGTGGGCGTGGGCGGAGCGAAGGCGACAGCACCAGCGGAAGGGGCGACGATGACAGAGCGAGGAGAAGCAAGGTCGTTGCAGTTTGTCCGATCCAGAGAAAAATTGAAAGAGAAAAAAGGCTCAATCGACCAGCTTATGCGAGGCGCATATTTGAGTATGCGCCTCGTATAAGTTTACGCGAGGTGCATCTTGCCAGAATGCGCCTCGGGTATTCTGCAGCACTACTCAACTAGCGCAGTGCGTTGTATCTGTCAACAAACACACACTAGCTCACTAGTTTCGACCCTTGTCCTATTCTAAAGTCTAGCCACCTAGGTTCAAATCCTAGTGGCTCAAATTTTTTGAAAACTTTTTTTGAAGGCCATTTTTCATGTAAAAACATTGTCCAAACACAGTATGTACTATAAAATATACTGCAAATATTTTAAAAATTCAAATATGGCCAAAACAACAAAAGTGAGTATTATGAATGTGTCTCGTCGATACATAATATTCTCAATGCAAAAGTATAACATACAAAAATGATAATTATGAATGTGTCGATACATAATAGTAGGCCAAACACACACGGTGGTTCTTGACAATGGTCAGAGCATGCTAGCGTTTCTTGACAATGGTCGTCTTCTTGCCCTTCTTTGTCACGGTTGCATAGGTTAGGTCCGGGACGTCTTCACTACTTCTTTTGAACAGGAGTCCTTTCTTAGGTAGGGTTGTGGTGTATGGTGCTTGGTTGCCGTATCCGTATTCCATCTTTGGGTCACCATTCTGGTTAAAGTCTTGCTTGTTTGCGACTCCGTCCATTCCGATGATGTTCCTTTTGCCTCTCCTGACGACAACCCGGCTAGGCTTTGACGGGTCTGTGATGTACCACCATTGGTCGACCTTGCTAGCTAGAACCCAAGACTCATTTCTCGCGGGTGCGTTCACACTGGTGGACTTTGACGGTATAACCATGGTGGTGGAATATCGGCCTTCTTTCTCAACGCTCTTAGCCCACCTGACACGGAACATCGGCACCTTCTCCGTAACGTAGTCGAGCTCCCAAATCTCCTCGATCCTTCCGTAGTATATTTCTGGGATGTCCCTGGTGTAGAATATCCCCGTAACCCCTGAGTTCTATTAATCGTATTTATTATCCTTTTCCTCTGTGTAGAACATGTATCTATTGATATAGTATGCCTGATAGGTCATCAAGTTGTGAGAGGGGCCCCGTGACAGGGAGAATATGAGTATATCTTCCTCCGAGTACTCTCCCTACGGTGGATTAGCAATGACCTTCTCCCTGAACCACCGCGTGAAACCGGAGTTGTGCTCATAACATCTTCCTCTGAGTACTGGCGCCCCTGGTCAGCGTAATTCTTCTTGATAAATTCTTTGTGCTCATATATGTATGGATCGACACCTACAGGTGCTGTAGCACGACCAAGTTTGCTCTTTCATAGTCCTTGGTTCGGCCCTCGATGTCTACATGCTTTGGGCACCGACCCTCGTGGTGACGCCACCCAGCGAGCCTCCTGAGGTGCTTGTTGAATGGTAAACCAAGAGGGGTCTCGATTTGTAGAAAGTTCGAGCAGAAAGAGATGCACTCTTTGGCCAGGAAGCCATTTTCTATGCTTCTGTCTAGACGGGACCAATTCTTAACGTATCCTTTGATGTGTCCATTGAGCCTTTCGAACGGCATCATGCTTCACAGAAACGGAGGACCGAGCTGGACGATATCCTCCACGACATGGAGAAGGAGATGAAGCATGGCGTCGAAGAATGCGGGGGGGGGGGGGGGGAATAGATATCGAGCTTGCATAGTATCACCACGATCTCGTCATGTAGCCTCGTGAGCTACTTAATGCCTATCGACTTCCGAGGGATGACGTCGAAAATGTTGCAGAGGCCAAACAACATTTCACGGACGTGCTTGTCCATTATACCTCGGATCACGACCGGGAGTCCCTGCATCATCAACACAGCAACGCCGTGAGACTTCATCCCGCTGAAGCATTGCCTCGCCTCTTCTAGCCATCTGCTTATCTTCCCCGCATAGCTGTTCGTAAATTTGACTCCCAGGAGGCACTTCATAAACTGTATGGCCTCCTTCTTACTCAGAGTGAAGCACGAGGCCTTGATCTTGACCACGCCATTCTTGACCTGCTTTTTTCCCTTGCGACAATGGCTATTCTGCATTTCCATCTCCTCCTCGTCGTCGTCCTCCTCCTCATCATCGCTAGGTGGTGGTTGAAGTTCATCCCTAATGCTGAAGGGAATATGCTCGAGAGGCAATAATAAAGTGGTTATTATCTTATTCCATGTTTATGATAAATGTTTATTTTGCATGCTATAATTGTATTAAATGGAAACGTTAATACATGTGTGTTTAATAAACAAAATACAAAGTTTCTAGTACTGCCTCTCATATAAACTAGCCTGTTGATTACCAAGATGATCAAGGTTTCCTGATCATGGACATTGGATGTTGTTAATAACAAGGTTACAACATTGGTGGAATGATGTGATGAACATTCATCCGAAGTATAGCATTACGATCAAAGTCATTATGTTTATATTTCTATAACATCAAATGAAGTAATCTTAGTCCTTACACCATGAGATCATGTTAATTGCTAACACCGGAAGAGTATCTTGATAACATCAAACGTCACACCGTAACAGGGTGACTATAAAGGTGGGTTCAGTACTATGAAGGTGTTATGTTGAGGCTCATGGATCAAGAGTGGGATTTGTCCATCCCAATGACGGATAGATATACTCTAGGCCCTCTCGGTGATATCACATTAAGATAGCTTGCAAGCAAGTGATGTGATCACTAGAATGTTATATCACGGGAACGAGAAAAGAGTGCATGTCGGCAATGAGATCAAACTAGGTATGGAGATATCGATGATCGAATCTCGGACATGTAATATATCGCGAGACAAAGGGATTTAGTTACTAGCATTAAAGGTTCTCACGATCATAGAAGTCATCGTTGAATGTGTAGAAGTCAGTATGGATCTCTAGGTCCCGCTTCTGATTATTGATCTGAGAGGTGTCTCGATCATGTCTGCATTATTCGCGAACCATAGGGTGACACACTTAAGGGATACTGACACCATTTGGAGCAAATATGTTTCAGATAAAGATTTAAGAAAGCGCTGGAATTATTTCAATAGACACCAAAACTGTTTCGGGTGAAATTGCTGAAATTGGTTCTGCATGTAATATTGAAATGTTGCAGGGGGTTTTATGTGAATGTTTGTTAATTAAAGTAATTAAAAAAATTCTGAATAAAATTAATAAAAGAGTTTTATTAAATGAGAGAGCTTTAAATTTGGAGAAATTTAATGCATTTAAAGTTGAGACTTTAAAAGAGAATGTGAAGGGGCATTTTAATGTGGAGGGGGTTACCACCACATGAATGGGGGAGGTGAAGGGACACCCTCCATGGGCGCCGGCCATGGGAGGGGTACCCTCCCCTCCTCCTATAAAAGGCCCCCCTCTCACACCTTCATACTCACACCTCCTCGTGAAGGATCTATCTCCCCCTCTAGTATTATTTCCCCATGGTCTCGGATTAGCGAGATACATGTTCCCAGTGGCTTTATCTAGAAAGGACTTGCTGCTTCCGCTGCTTTGCTGGAGCGAGGGACGGAGTTTGTCGGGGTACCGGACGTGTGTGCGATCAAAGATGCACCGCTGCTTTGCAGTGCTGGACTTGGTGGTGCTGGACTTGCTGGAGCTGGATCTGATGGACGTGTTGGAGCCAGACCTGCTGGACTTCATCACGATCTTGAGATTGGCAAGTGTACGACTACATCATCCACGAGTTCCATCTCGTTAACAAAGCTTTGTTGTCTTCGAGGGTAAGTTCTCTATGTATGTATATCCACCCGTTGCTTGTATCTAGTAGATAGATCTTGGCATATAGTTCCCATCGTAGGAAATTTTTGTTTTCTATGCTGCGAACCCCAACAGATGCCCATATGATTCAAGTCGTTCCTGGCCTTCAGCCCATCTTTGGTGTTGTCGGTGTTAAGGAGGGTGGCAAGCAGACTCTCGCCCACGTTCTTCGTAATATGCATGAGAACAAGGCTATGAGGCACGCAGAGGATCTTCCAGTATGGAAAGTCGTAGAAAACATACCTCGCCTTCCATACCTTCAGCAGTGGCTCTAGCTTCTTCTGGGTCTTTCCCGGTGTAGGGCATTCCTTCGAGTTATTCAACAACTCATAAATTTCTGCGCCGCTCCTCTGGTCTGGGATTCCTCGGAGCCTGATCGCCCCCATCAAACAGATCTCCTAGCATTCTCTAGGCGTGATTCTTGGGAAGCCACCTCCGAGCCCCAAGGAACATGGTTTTCTCGGACCCGGGATATTTCTGTAGCTGGCGGTACGTTGTATTATCTTTGCACCTAACGCACCCATAAAATCCTTGGACCACCTGCCCCGAGAAGTATCCGTAACCGGGATAGTCTTGCACCGTCGTGATGACCGTCGCTCTCATGTCGAAGTATTCTTGTCTCGACGCGTCCCACGTATGGGCTCCTTCTTCCCATAATGTGGCCATCTCCTCTTTCAACAACGTGGTATACAGATTGATCTCTATATCGGGGTGTTTTGGCCCTTGAACCAGCATACTCATGGTTACGCACTTCTTCTTCATGCACAACTAGGGGGAGGTTGTAGATCCATACAAACACGGGCTAGGTGATGTGTGTGCTACTCCGGCTTCCGAACGGATTGGGTCTATCGGTGCTCATGCCCAGCCTGAGATTCCTTGACTCTTTCCCGAAATGTTGATAATATTGGAGGTCCAACGCCTTCCACTAGCAAGCATCCGAAGGGTGCCTCAGCATTTCCTCCTTCTCTGGATCATCGTCTTCTGGCCTCTTTCTTTTCACGTGCCAGCGCATGAGCTCTACTTCCTTAGGTTCTGCGAAATACCGCTGGAGACGAGGAGTTAGAGGAAAGTACCACACCACCTTTCTAGGAGCTTTTCTTTGTCCCTCTCTTGTATCGAGAGGTCTTGCACACCGGACACGTGGTCTTCTCTGTGTCCTCACCCCGGTAGATGATGCAATCATTTATGAAGACGTGGTATTTCACGTGCGGTAGATTGAGAGGGAACGCGACTTTCTTGGCATCAGTGATACTAGTGGGGCATGTGTTCCCCTTCTTGGGAAGAATATCGTGCCAGAATGCAATGTTGTTGTCGAAGCATTCGTCGATCATTTTGTGTTTCGCCTTCATCTCCAGAGCCCTGAGCATTAAATTCAGACAGGTATCCCCGTCGTTGCATCAATAAAACAATGGAGTGACCGCGTCTTTCTTCATTTGCTCCAGCTTAACTTTCTCTCTAGTGGTGGCTCTGGCGTTACTCGTCTCCTTGAGAAGCAGATCTTGGACATGAGGGTCTTGCAGCTAGCTCGAATCATGGTCAACGCCTTAATCTTCATGTTCATGCCTGGCGCCACCTTGATCATCTTCGTGTTCATGCCCGACGCCACCCTGATCTTCATGATCATCACCTGCCCCGCCGTCGGCGTCTTGATCTTTGTGATCATGACTGCATCTTTATATTCACCATTATTGACATCCTCATTATCATCTTCGTCATCACGTATCCAACGAGTGTAGCCATCCATGAAACTACGTCGGAGCAGGTGTGACTCCAGCATTCCGAAATCATGCCTTATTAGATATCAGCTTGTAGTCGCGACACGGACATCTTATCTCCATCTTGTTTGCGCGTGCCATATCGGTCCTTGTGCATCTCATCCACCTATACACGAGGGCTTTGTGGATTATGGTATCCTACGCGTGGTACAAAGAGCAAGAGAATAATTAGAGCATATATGGACGTTTGGATCGCCAGAAAAATTCGGCATGACCTCCCCTAAAAAGCTAAAAAGAGGACATCCGCAAGTGCCATAAATTCACCGGAAAAGAAATGAATGGACATTCTGGTGAAATATTGGCATCTCAAATGAAAGCCCTGCACAAAAAGAAGCATGCACCACAACACAATCATATAGTCACGGTGTCGCCGACAACGCGCTGAAGGGAATATGCCCGAGAGGCAATAATAAAGTGGTTATTATCTTATTCCATGTTTATGATAAATGTTTATTTTGCATGCTATAATTGTAATAATTGGAAAAGTTAATACATCTGTGTTTAATAAAAAAATACAAAGTTCCTAGTAATGCCTCTCATATAAACTAGCTCGTTGATTAACAACATGATCGAGGTTTCCTGATCATGGACATTGGATGTTGTTAATAACAAGGTCACAACATTAGTGGAATGAAGTGATGAAAATTCATCCGAAGTATAGCATTACGATCAGAGTCATTATGTTTATATTGCTATAACATCATACAAAGTAATCTTAGTCCTTAGACCATGAGATCATGTTAATTGCTAACACCGGAAGAGTATCTTGATAACATCAAACGTCACACCGTAATAGGGTGACTATAAAGGTGGGTTCAGTGCTACGTAGGTGTTATGTTGAGGCTCATGGATCAAGAGTGGGATTTGTCCATCCCGATGACGGATAGATATACTCTGGGCCCTCTCTGTGATATCACATTGAAATAGCTTGCAAGCAAGTGATGTGATCACTAGAATGTTATATCACGGGAACGAGAAAAGAGTGCATGTCGGTAACGAGATCAAACTAGGTATTTGGATGCCAATGATCAAATCTCGGACATGTAATATATCGCGAGACAAAGGTATTTAGTTACGACGTTAATGGTTCACACGATCACAAGAGTCATCGTTGAATATGTGGGAGTCAGTACGGATCTCCAGGTCCCGCTGCTGATTATTGATCGGAGAGGGGTCTCGATCATGTCTAAATTATTCGTGAACCGTAGGTAAGACCGTTTCTATCTCGTTGTGGTTTATGTTCGTAGGTAAGACCGGTTCTATCTCCGAAAGCCCTAAGCCACGTAAAACTTGCAATTGATAAATTATTGGCGTCTAGTTTAGATCGTTGCCGGGCTAGTGTCTTGATATGGTAATGGTGTAAGTAGATGTATGATAGATACTCTTACAACACACCTAACGTGTAAGTTCCATAGACCTTGGCCTTACACACAAAGGAATGATAGAGATCATACCACGACGCATATGATAGAGATCAAATGCATGGACCATATCATCCCACTTTACACATTAGATGTTTACATCTTACATTGCTAGTTTGGCGTTTTAGTAGCATTATAAGATGATCCCTTGTGGCATCCCGCTAAAACCACTACTAGAAAATCGCTTGTTATTTTATTTTTGCTGCATCATCTTTAGCATGCTCATGTTCAGCATGCCACCTTGCATGGATCATGTTATAAATTGTTGCATTTGTTATGTTGCATTGCATTGCATTGTACTTGTTGGAACCTTGCTTGTGTGTCTTGATATCACATTACTCTCTTCCCCTTTTGAAACCTCCCTATTTGGTTTTCTACAAAGTTGGGATCCAAGTATAGGATCCACTATTTTTAAATGTACTTGTTCTTTTTCTAAAACCCTAAACCTTAAATACTTGTAAAATGCCCAAATGGATTTTTATTTGTGGGCATCACCTTTCCTCTTTCTCTTTTCCCGCTCTTCTCTCACTTGCTTAAATCCCTCTATTCAACATCTTACAAAAATTTCAAAAGGGTTTATTTATTGGCTTGTTTAAATCTGAAACAAAACAAAAAGCAAAACAATCAAATAAAATTAAAAAAGAAATAAAATAGTAGAGAGGGAGAGAGTAACAGCAGCCAGCCCTCTAACCTGGCCCACCTTTGGCCGCAGCCCAGCTTCTAGCCCACCCGGAGTCCTCCTCCCTCCTTCTTTCGGCCCAGACCATGTACCCCTTCACGCAAGAGAACACCCCGTTACTGTTCGTCATCCTCGTTCCGACCTCTCCTCTCTGTGGGGAACGGAGAGGGCAGGTAGCCGTCCCCGCGCCGTCTGCTCTCATCACCACCCCGTCGACCGCGCGCGATCTTATCCTTGAGCCCCCAGCAGTCGTAGCTCCCAACGCCACATCTTTTCCCCTTCATCTTTCTTCTTCTGCAAGCACACCGAGCACCGCCGGCTCTGCCTCCACATGGACCCACCACCTCCGTCCATCCCCGTCTGAGCCGAGCACACCGGAAGATGCGCCCCGACGCCCTTGTCCTCCTAGACTGATCAATTCACCTTGGGGCGCCTGAAATCGACAACACGGTCGTCGTTTCCTTATTCTGGCCGCCATGTTTCGGCGCTGATTCAGGTGGTGTTGTTGTTTCCTTGACCTCCTCGTCACCTCCAACAGAACCTAGGTGAGAAGGCTCACCTCCTGGACCTCTCCTCTATTGCTCTCGCCCTCTCAGGTGTCCTGCCGACGTGACCATCATGTGCAGTAGGTTCGCGTCGCCGGTACCGATGCTTCAGTGCCCTGGGACTCCAAGGACTCCACTTAATGACTCTCTGGAGCCTTTCGTATCGAACGCGCTGTCTCCCACGCCCCAGTTCAGCCTCAATTGACAGGTCCTTGCTCGACCAGGAACATCTCCGGCGTGTGCTAGGGGATAGTTTACTTCGCTGCGAGCTGCTTCATAAGGTCACGGGCTTTCTCGTCATCACTGTCTGCAAGCTAGCCTAGTGGTTCATGGTCTTCTCCCAACCCTACAGATCTCTGGTTCGAATCTCGTTTAGGCTGATAAGCCAATCTTTTTGCCTGTTTTCCTTAGCCTCTGACAGCCGGGACCCGCCTGTCAGAGACCGATCAGGCCAGGCCAGCAGACCACCAGGTCTTCATCAGACGCCGACGGGCCGGCCCACCTGCTCCCTTCGCCCAGTGCGGTAGGTAGCGAGCTAACTCTCAGACCCGGCCCATCCCCTGTTTTTTTTAATCAATCCCGGAATATATCTATATCTTCTATAAATCATATCTTCCTTTTGGAAACTCGAAATAAAAAGTATTTCATATGAAAGTTTATCAGAAAAATGCATAGAACAATAATATGACATCCTCATATTTGATTGCATCAAGTATCATGTGGGTTGGTCATAGTTTGCATAACACCTATTAAGTAACATATGGAGTAATTTGGGAAATGCTCATAATATCTTCCGGCTCCATTTAACTTTGATGTAGATCACCCCTGCCATGTTTTGCCTTGCTAATTCAACATTTAAATTGCGGGGTTAAATAACTTGAATCTCCTAATTAATTGCCGGGACCCCGGTTCCGCTTAATACTGCCTAATTGCACCGCATCTACAGCATATCATAAGCATGCCGATTCTTCTGCCGTAGTATTAAATATTGCATCCGGTGTTTCTTCTAGTGTTAGCTTCTTCGTGGATTAGGCCGATGAGTTGATGCGAGTATGGACGAGTTCTCCGGATATGATCCGTCGGCAGTGTTTTCTTAGGCGAGCATCTCTCCCCCTTCTACCTATTTTGCATTTATAGTCTTTATTTCCTCCTGTTGATCTTTGCTATCCATGTCGCGATGCTTTAGTTTCTGTGCACCAGTTATATCCCGTGCAGCCTCTATATTGCCATGGACACCTCCTAATACCTGTTGTTTGGTAGATAGCTGGCCTTGCGAGTCGTAGTTGCTTGCTCAGGTGCGATCTCGTGTTGTCGAGTACCATAGTTGTTGGATTGGTGGAGATGTTTATGGTGGAGATGATCATGACTTTAAATACAACTATTAAAATGCTAGATATAACTAATGCAGAGGCATCGGTGGGCAATAGATGTTATTTGGTTCTTCCACGCTCACTTGTGTCCCGTAGGACTCCGAGTACTTGATACCTGTTCCTTGATTTTTCGCACTATCCACATCCGGGAGGCCTTATGGACCCCCCTGAGCCAGAGCTTGATTCATTTCTATTTCTTGGGGCCACAAACTAGTTTGGGGTTTTATTACTAACCTATACATATGCCATGTTACTGCTTTATTTAAGATTGTGCGTGGAGCACCTGTACTGTTTTGGACCGCGCCACGTTTTCGCGGTATTGACAAGACTAGTCACACTTTCGGGTTCCCAGTCGTTTACAGCCGTCGTCGCAAACCCTGGGTCCGTTCCAGAGCCGGCCAACTTCGTTGCGGGTAGCTTAGTGGGGTGGCCCCTTGAAATATTTCTGAATCCTGTGATTGCTTTGTCGTGAAAGCCTCGTTGGGTTTTGAGTTGGTTTTTCCGAGGTTGATCGAGTGTGTGTTGCTATTTGTGCACCCCTGTAGGGTAAAACTTTCTGAAAGCCGTGTCCGTGGTTATGGACGACTTGGAGCACAGTATCTCGATCATAGACAAGCATAACTAAAGTAGTGCTATAAATTTGACTTAATATGTGACTAGTAATCAGCTCAAGTATAACGGAATGGATATTAAAAATGCCAACAACTGGTGGATCTGGGTTGTTTTGTGACATACTATACATGTCTAGTAAGTATTGCAACTCCAATGGAATGTGATAAAAGTGTCAACCACTGCCGGGATTTGGGGATTCCTCGGGACGATTATATCTGACTAGTAAATGTTCCAACTACAACGGAATGGTGATTAAAACTGCCCACTACTTATGCTACCAGGATGACTCATGATATCTATATCTGATTAGTAATTGCTGCAACTATAATGGAATGAGTAAAAATTGCCAACTGTGTGAGTTCCTTGGTCCGACTTCCTCATTTGGTCTCGAGGGGGGGAATACCAGGATGGGTTTGTTTGGTGCTAGCTTCAGGTTGGATCCGAATAGGTCTTTCTTACCCCTCTCTAATAGCCGCCAGGGATACCGAGTCACTATAGGTTGTTTAGTGCCGCTACGCTGCCGCTTTAGCCCACCATACCTATGTAGGTGAGAGCCGCCGAATTCTAGCCTCGCCGTGTACTGGCCTCAGTACTGACGCTCCTCTTTTTCCTTTGCCCTTTGCCGGCACCCCTTTTGTTTTAGCAGGTTTGAGATCGACGCCGTTAGCAGGGTTACCCTTCCGGCTTGGCCTGGGCAGGGTTATGGACGCCATTGGTTATTCTTCGGGGCTCTTAGCCCCATTTGCATCTTGTCCGTAGTCGGACGCTCTATCGTTTCAAGGTGATTTGGATCTTTGTATATTATATTTGTATTCTTGACTCATGGAGTCGCTGATGTATATATATATATGTTCTGTGGGTCCCATCGAAGACTGTTGTGTAATGTTATTACTTTGTTTCCCACCCGCACGAAAGTGCCTTGTGGGCGTCCTTGAATCGTTTCTATGCGGGTTTGGCGGAAAGGGCTAAAACTTGCATAGGGCCGATTTGAGGGTGTTACATCCCTCATTTAAATATCAAGATAAAATGTGTTCTTCCTTAAGTATTTTATGGATCGTGTTTTGAGACATCACGTGATGATCGGGTGTACTCGACTCTACGCTTTCATACAACGGGTGTAAGACAGTTTTACACACGTGAGTACTAAGTTTCTTACTTGGCGAGCCTAGCATGTACAGACATGGCCTCGGAACACGGACCGAAAGGTTAAGCATGAGTCATATAGTTGATATGATGCCCATATTGATGCTCACCTTTGAAGCTACACCGACTCACGTGATGATCGGACTTGGTGTAGTGCATTTGGTTCATGTAATCACCAAAAAGGCACGAGGGATGTCGTTTTTGAGTGGGAGTTCATTTCTAATTTGGATTAGTCGAACTCAATTTGTCATAAACTAAATCAAAGTGAATTTGCATAATTTGTTGTAGTCATTGGCATCTGTTTACTACCTTATGCTTAGTTTTAATTGAGATAATAGAACTATAGAATTCTAGATATTTACTTTACGAACTTGTATCGTATTGTTTTGAATGTCAATTTAAAGTTTAGAAGTCCTATTGCAAACTTTTAGAAAACTCTATTTACTCCATGAAGTTTAATAAGTAGTATTAAATCAAGAGTAAGAATTCCAATGTTAGTATCTAAAGTATCATGTTTGCCTCAATGATTCTTGATATTCAAAAGTTGTTTTAATATCGAGGTTATCTAGGAGCTGAAATAATTGTTTCAGAAACCATCATGTGCGGAAGATATTATGATATCTAAAACAATGTTTTTGGTTGCATTATGATAGAGTATAATTTAGAAAAATACATGTTCTCGTATTGTATGAGAATTTGTGAAGGATGGAGATGCTAGGCATCCGGATCTCCCAAAAAGGTTTTGGGAAGTAACATTATACTGACGATTCTTCCTTATAGGCTATAGTAGCTTGATCATGAAAGTTCTAATGATAAGGATGAATAGAACATGTAAGTAAAATGTTTACTACACTAAAAGATTACTAAAATAATGGATTTTTGAAAGAACACCAAACATTTGATGATGGTGATCCACTTCAAAGTGCAAGTCCAAAGGTATTAGTATTTGACTATACACTCTTTGTACTATGTGTCATGTGAATGACACCACTGTTGATGTTGATAGATTCTTTTAAGAAAAGGAACTGCTGAAAGAGAATCTATAAAATATGTGGCAGAAAAGAAAAAGTTGGAGATGTCCAACTTAGGTATACTGAAGATATACATGTTATGGTTGTATTCTTTGCTTGTTAAACAATGTGGTTCTCAGGTATTGGATACCGAATTGGTTGGTGTGAAGTGTCATACAGAACAACACAATTCATGAACTGCAACGACCTAAGTAACTAGCAAGATAATAAATGATGATGTTCATCGAAAACAAATAAAGTGTTATTGTGTTTTTCGTTGTCGTCAAACCTAGCCTTCAAGATTTGTTTTAATAATTGTTATTTTTTTTGGTATTACGAGAACAATGGTTGTTCAAATAAATAACATATTCCATAAAGGATAGATGAACTTTTACAAGTCAAGTTAGATAAATCACATCCATAAACATTATTGCTAAAATGTCGCAAGACAAATGATTGAAAGATCACTTATGAAGTGACATCGCTGTTTAAATTATATTGGAAAGAAAACATGAAGAAACTTCATGTTGATGGATTTTTGGAGTCTTTGATTTTGATCAACTAACACTTGTGAGACTTTTCTTGAGATAATTGAAACTCCGTCCATAGGCCAAAGAGGAACGGATGACTAACTTATTGGATATCATACATATTGATGTATATAATCCATTATATGTAGCCATATGTGATGGATCTTTTTGCTTTATATGCTTTCTCTAGATATTTGAGTGAATATATCTATATATTTACTTAATAAGGAAGAAGTATGAAACATTTGAAAGTTGTTCAAAGACTTTCAAAATGAAGTGAAAAATCATTGTAACAAGAAAATAAAAGAGTTTTTGATTTGATCATAAAGGAAGATATTTGAGTTACAGGTTTAGCAAAACACCTAAGATTTGAGGAATTGTTCCATGATTTGTGTTTCCCAATAAACCATAGGAGTATGGCATATTCGAGAGATGAAATCAAACCATGTTTGACATGGTAAGATCAAAGGTGTCACTTATTATAAAAATGCCACTATGTTTTAAGGATTAAAGCTTTAGAGACTACCGCTTTTACACTGAAAAGAGCGCCATCGTGATCCGTTGAAATGACACCATATGAGTTATGGTTGGGGATAAAACCCGAATTGTCTTTTCTTAAATTTTGGTAGGCTATGCATAAGTAAAATGTTTACAACCAAAGTCGAATAAGCACCTCTTTGTAGGTTATCCCAAAGAATTTGTTGGGAATTTGTCCATAACACCGAGGAAAAAAGAGTTTGTTACTTGGAACGTCAAGTTTCTTAAGAAGGAATTTTTCGCGAAAAGTTAAGTGGGAGGACAATAGAACTTTGATAAGCTTGTTTAACCTTAGCTATATGTGCTAAGTAGCGCAGCGCCTGAAAGTGTCCCGGTGGCGGCCACTATGCTCAGGGCTCCCGTGATTACAAAGGTTATGATCTCGGAGATTAGAGTTCCTATTGAACCGTCTAGGTCAGTAAGAATCAAATAGTGTGATTTGATAAGCAAGTCATTGTTGTTTTGACAATAATGAACCGATTACATGCAAAGAAGCGATGATGGGCCCTGACTCCATAAAATGACTAGAAGTCATAGAATCCGTGATAGTATCCATACACGAGAAATCAAGTTTCTGAACTTGGAAGACCCTCCGGAAAGGCGTGAAGCCTATCGGCCATGTTTGGATCTATAAAGAAATAGACATGGATGTTTAACATCTATGAAATAGTGGACATGTTGGAAAGAAGTTTACGACAATATTCAAGGAGTTGACTATGACAAGATTTGATCTTTCATAGCGATATTTAGTCTTGACGGATTAATGTAGCAACCACTACATATAATTTGATGTATGGTAGTTGAACAAAAAAACAATGTTCTTCTAATAGAATGGTTACCTAGGACGTGTACAAGACACGGTCCGAAGGGTTTTGTTAATTCAAAGGGTGCTAAAAGGGCATGCAAACTTCAATAGTTGAAGTGAGCATAGCGGAGTTGGAATCTTCACCATGATGAAAATGTTAAAGGAGTTTAATTTCATCGGAGATGATGAAGATGCTTGCATTTGCAAGAAATTAAGTGGGAGCGCTGAGACAAATTTCCAATACATTATGTATAATACATATTGTTGATTGGAAATGATGTATCTTTTATTGACACAAGTTAGGAATTTCATTAAAATAAGATTTTGATGAAAGACTTGGGCAAAGCCGGAATATTTGGCATCAATATCTATATGGATAGATTGAGGCGCTAATATGGTTGTGCCAGACATACATATATGAGATATTGAAAGGGTTCAATATGGAAACAACAAGAAAGGTTCTTGCTGCATGGAAAGGATTGTATCAAGATTCAAGTGTTTCAACACTTGGTGAGTAAAATCACATGAAGATTTTGATCGATTATACCATGATATGTATATATCCAGAATTTCCTATGCTCTAAATGTTACGAGCACATACCAGAATGATTCATCAGATCATCATTGGACGATAGTAAAGATATTCTTATGAGCTTTGGAAGAACTAAGAATATATCATGTATAATTGACAAATAGTTAAAGGTAGTTCATTGTAAAGTGTTACATTGATACTAGTTTTGTCACAAGATACAAATTAAATTTATCTCAGTTTAGACTATGGGTGGCACAATGTAATAGAAAGGATGTTGCATGATGGATTTGGATAAGTTCCAACATTGTGACGGATACTACAACAAAAGGCTAAGTATATGACTGCTGTAGTAGCAGCAAAGGAGGGCATTTGTGTTAAGAAGTTTGCTATCAAACTAGGTGTGGTTCAAAGTGGGCTAATACTATGAAGATATATTGTATGACAATAATATCAACATATTTAAACCCGAACGAACTAAAGGTCTCACCAAAGGACCAAATTTATACAATGCCATCTCATTTGAGAATGAGTGATGTGTAGAGACGCAAAGACATGCAAGTACACACGAACCTGAAAGTGCCAGATCCGGAGATTATGTTAACCACTAGCAAACGCATATATTCAACACCTAGGTGTTGTATATACAAGTTTACAAACTAGATTATTGACTCTAGTGCAAGTGGGAGACTGAAGGGAATATGCCCAAGAGGCAATAATAAAGTGGTTATTATCTTATTCGATGTTTATGATAAATGTTTATTTTGCATGCTATAATTGCATTAATTGGAAACGTTAATACATGTGTTTTTAATAAAAAATACAAAGTTCCTAGTAATGCCTCTCATATAAACTAGCTCATTGATTAACAAGATGATCAAGGTTTCCTGATCATGGACATTGGATGTTGTTAATAACGAGGTCACAACATTGGTGGAATGATGTGATGAAAATTCATCCGAAGTATAGCATTACGATCAGATTCATTATGTTTATATTGCTATAACATCATACAAAGTAATCTTAGTCCTTAGACCATGAGATCATGTTAATTGCTAACACCGAAAGAGTATCTTGATAACATCAAACGTCACACCGTAATAGGGTGACTATAAAGGTGGGTTCAGTGCTACGAAGGTGTTGTGTTGAGGCTCATGGATCAAGAGTGGGATTTGTCCATCCCGATGACGGCTAGATATACTCTGGGCCCTCTCGGTGATATCACATTGAAATAGCTTACAAGCAAGTGATGTGATCACTAGAATGTTATATCACGGGAACGAGAAAAGAGTGCATGCCGGTAACGAGATCAAACTAGCTATTTGGATGCGAATGATCGAATCTCGGACGTGTAATATATCGCGAGACAAAGGTATTTAGTTACGACATTAAAGGTTCACACGATCACAAGAGTCATCGTTGAATATGTGGGAGTTAGTACGAATCTCCGGGTCCCGCTGCTGATTATTGATCAGAGAGGGGTCTCGATCATGTCTGCATTATTTGCGAACCGTAGGGTGACACACTTAAGGGATACCGACACCATTTGGACCAAATATGTTTCAGATAAAGATTTAAGAAAATGCTGGAATTATATCAATGGACACTGAAACTATTTCGGGTGAAATTGCTGAAATTGGTTCTGCATGTGATATTGAAATGTTGTAGTGGGTTTTTGTGAATGTTTGTTAATTAAAGTAATTAACAAAATTCTGAATAAATTTAATAAAAGAGTTTTATTAAATGAGAGAGCATTAAATTTGGAGAAATTTAATGCATTTAAAGTGGAGACTTTAAAAGAGAATGTGAAGGGGCATTTTAATGTGGAGGAGTTACCACCACATGAATGGGGGAGGTGAGGGGTCACCCCCCATGAGGCGCCGGCCATGGGGAGGGGCACCCCCCCTCTTCCTATAAAGTCCCCCTCTCACTCCTTCCACAGACCTCCTCATGAAGGATCTCTCTCCCACTCTAGTTATTCCCCATGGTCTCGGATTAGCGAGATACATGTTCCCGGTGGCTTTATCTGGAAAGGAGTTCCTGCTTCCGCTGCTTTGCTGGAGCGAGAGACAGAGGTTGTCAGGGTACCAGACGTGTGTGCGATCACGGATGCACCGCTGCTTTGCGGTGCTAGACTTGATGGTGCTGGACTTGCTGGAGCTAGATCTAATGGACGTGATGGAGCCGGACCTGCTGGACTTCATCACGATCTTGAGATTGGCAAGTGTACGACTACAACATCCATGAGTTCCATCTCGTTAACAAAGCTTTGTTGTCTTCGAGGGTAAGTTCTCTATGGATGTATATCCACCCGTTGCTTGTATCTAGTGTTGTCGGATTGATAACAAGTACGCCATGAGGGGGTCCTCGAGGCGTGTGGAAGAGAGGGGGGTGAGACGTACGGTATTCCGGGACGGTGAGCACACAAGTTTACCTAGGTTTGAATCCGCCGGCTTTGGACGGATCCTACTCCTGGTAGCAATCCAGTAATACGGCAGAGCCGGAATATGGGTTACAATGGTATCGCCTGTGCGAGTTGAGGGTCTAAAGTATTGGATGTGTCCTAAAGGCTCTCCCTAGGACGGCTTATATAGATATCCGGCCTAGGGTTTACAGGAGAGATCAATCCGGCTATGACTAAGAGTTGGTTACATAGTACATCTTGAACTACAAGTAACATTATGGGCCTAAGTCGGTAAGTATTCTGGGCCTTCCCGTAGCCGGATTGGACTCCGTCTTCTCTCCCGACTGGGCCTCCCATGAAGCAAAGCTGGGCCACCCTAGTCAGTGAGGAACTGTGAGGATACCCGGAAAATATATCCTCAACACCAGCCCCCGGAGGCCTCCAAGATCCAAACTCGGATTTTATCATCGTCTAGCTTGATCTTCGGCTTGTAGAATCTTGAAGGGTTCCTGAAACTTTACAAAAAATACGATCCTGGTCTTAAAAATAAGTCGGACCTATCAATTAGTTACTCGGATTTTCCAGCTCGATTTTAAACTAAGCCGGAACTTGGTTTCCATGCCACCTGACACAAGCATGGTCAAGGCACGTCATCTGACAGGTGTGCCGTCAGCATGACCGTTGGTGGGTCCGCGGTTCGTGGAACCGAGGCGCCGTTTCAATGTGAGCGTGGAGATCGAGGAGACGCAATCATCGCGTGGGTCCTTCTTAGTTCTTTCCACGATGCATGGCGGTTACACTGTAGCATTTGCACGAATCTTGGCGCAGTTAGGTGGATATAAGGGGTTTGGATTTCTCCTTCTCCTTTCCACCAGTCTTTGCCGTTTCCTTTCCTCCCAATCCTCTTGCGCGCTCAGAGCTCTCTCGTCCTTCCCCCACAGAAAACTCCCAGCGCCGCCGCTTTTAGGTCACTTTCTCACCGGAGAAAAAATGGCTTCCTCATCTTCTTCCTCTGGTTTGGCGGCGGCAGCGGCAATGGCGTCGGCGGAAGCAGCTGCAGAGAAGGAGAGCTTCCGAGGAATCTGGATCCCCTGCGCCCTTGACGAGGACGGCCTGAAGAACGTGGAGAAGGAGGGGCTTCTCGCTGTCGGCGACTGGCGGAGCGGCTCCGACGAAACCGTCCCCAACCCGCGCGAGGGCGAGCGTGTCCACTTCGGCACCCATCTAGACCGAGGTCTGTCTTTTCCTCCCTCGGAGTTCTTCTCCGAGGTGATAGATCACTATGGAGTTCAACTCCACAATCTACCTCCCAATTCTCTTCTAGAAATGAGCGCATATGCTGCGCTTTGCGTGGGCTTTCTTGGCATTAGGCCGAGTTTGCTTCTCTTCCGGTACTATTTTCATGTCCGGAGAAATTCCATCACTGCCGGTGTTCCTTACATCACCGGCACCATTAGCTTTTTTGTTAGACGAGACCGGTCATATCCCAAAATTTCTGCCAGTGACTCGGCCAAACAATGGCCAGCCACTTTCTTCTATCATAGGGATATTCCGGCTCCCGGCAAAGCTACTGCTTTGCCGGCTTTTGTTGACGGAGCTACCACGGCGCAGTCTTCCTGGGACGAGGCTGCTCCGGCTCTCACCGACAATCTGATCCTCGCTAAGAGGCGGATCGAATATCTTATTAAGCACATGGGTCTGAAGGGATCTGACTTGGTCCAGTGCTGGGTCTCACATCGGATCCAGCCACTTCAGTACCACGGGGATAGACTATTGCATTCCATCACGTCTTTCAGAAAAGACTCCCTCCGCATCGGCCCCAAATCCTACACCACTCAAGGCTACATCAGCCAGATCAAGTGGCTGATCAAGGAGCGGATCGAGAGGAGGATTCCGGAGATTTCTCTAGATATGCACATAGAGGAAAACCTTGTGGTGTCGGTAAGCTTCCATCAATACACCTTTTATGTGTTTCAATCTCTAAGTTCTATACTTCAATGCTGATATGTTTTCTTGTTTTCAGCTTGTTGACCTACCCGAGTCGGAGCTTGCTCCACTCGAAGGATATCCTCCTGAGTTTTCTCAGGAGACTGAAGTGGTCCCATTGCCGAACCTTGCGCTCAAGAAGCGCAAAGCTCCGACAGTGGCCGTTGGCACAAAGGAAGTTCCTATTGTGAAGAGGTAACTTTCATTCACAATTTCCGCCTTTCTACCTTTCTCGAATTTCTTTCTGAGATGTAATGTTTCCGACTTTACTATTCTCAGAGCAAAGCCTCTCATCAAGGGTAAGGGGAAAGGGATTCCTGCGAAGCCCCTGCGACAGACGAAGCTCACCATAGCTTCTCCTGTCGTGGCTCCTCCAACTCCTGCCCCTCAACCTTCTGCAACTCCGGCGATTATTCCTTCTCCAGTGGTCGCAGAAGATCCGGCTCCTCCAACGGAGCCTGCGATCCTTGGGTCGCAGACTGACGTCATCGTGGGTGCGTCAGCTCAAGATAACGGTGAACCCTCTTCGGGTAATGATCCCTCGGCTAAAGTCTTCGCCGAAAACCTCCTTAGCAATCCGGGACTTGCCAAGTTTGGCCTATCCCGGAAATCTGTAGAGGAAATCTAGCGGTTGGCCAGGCAAGCCCTGGACAAAAGCCATCTATCCCCCGAGGAGGAAGCGCAAGAAGCAGAGGACGTCAAGTTCTCTGACCTTCTCGCTCAAGTCCGCCTTCGCGACGAGAGGATCAGGACTGGCGAGCGTCCAATAGCCCCAGTAATCCCTCTTACCCTCGCCGAGAAGGTGGCAGTGGAAGTGAACGCGGGTTTAGACAAACTCACCCGCGAGCAATATGTAAGTCGGAATTCCAACTCTTGCTTTTACATTATGTTATATCATATCCTCTAGCTCCTAAGCATGAAGTAGGATATAGAAACCGAGTGTATGCTTCATTAGGATGCCAAAGAATGAACTAGTGTACCCCCCAAGGCTCGTGCTGATATTTAGCAAAAAATATTAGCCCGATTCTTAAGTAGCTTTCTGACTTTGGGTATTCTGACTTACAGAAAGTATGTTCCTATAACCAAGAATTATTATCCAATGTTTGTGATAAGAGGAGAAAGATCAAAGCTCTCCGGCTTAAAAATGCTGAGCTCAAGGTAGCCAAGGATGAAGCCGAAGGTAAACATTTCGAGATTCAAACCTTGTCTTTTTCTTTTTCAATGTCGAATTTTTCTGAACTGTTGTTCTTTTTGACTTACAGCGTTGGTGAAACAATCCATCGCTATGATTGAAGAGGCCGAGAACCTCAAGACCCTGGTGGTGGAGAATAAGGGACTCCGCCAAGAGCTGGATAAGCTCAAGGCGGATCATGAAAGGAGCATAGCTCAAGTCCTAGAATCCTCCTCCATGGCCACCGAAGAGCGTGATCGCAAGATTGCTGCTCAAGATAAAATTATCTCGGACCTCAAGGATGAGCTTGGCAGAGAGAAGGATATCTCTGAGGCGCTCCGGGCTGAACTCTAGAGTCTTCGGGAGGAGAAGACCAAGATTGACGACGTCATTCTTGGTACGTTCCATCTGTCTGACTTATCATTTCTTCGACTTTCATCAATGTCGGATTTTTCTTGACTTGTTTTGTATATAGGTCCTCTGAACTTGACGGACTCTTCCTCCTCCGAGCCCCGCACCCACCGGCTTACCCAAGTCGGTGATCTTCTGCATGACTTCCGCTAGTCTATTGAAGACATTGGCGAGTCTCTCAGGATTCCGGACATGCCAAGCATGTCGGATTTTCAGGTACGGGACAAGGCCAAGGAGATGCCGCAGCTTGTCCGGGACTAGAACATGTCCTACGGGCGGACTGCTGCGCAGAACGCTCTCACCGTGGTCATGAGCCACCATGGAAACATGGAGATATGGCAAGTGACCAGAGGGTACTGCAAGGTAGACGAAGATGACCAGGAGAAAGACCTTCAAGCCATCATGCACTCCTGCGCCGGATACGGGTGCCACATAGTTGATCTGACCATCTAGGAGATCCCCTTCTTCACCCGCGTGTCCACTCCGCCACCTCCTCCAGAAGAAACCGAAGAAGTTTCCGACGATGAACGGACCATCTCGGATCCAGACATCTCGGAATGATATCAAGGCGGAGTAACCAGCGAGTCAGCAGCTCCTTCATCTCCTCCTGCATCATAGATCAGAAAACTATGTATTATTCTGGAAAGACATAATGCGTTTTGTAAATATTAAGTACTATTTGACTTTTGCTAGTGCTAAGTTTTTTATCTATTCAACACTTTTGGCTTTTGAATTTTTGCGTGCCTGAAATGTTCACATAAGCACTTGAAATTTTCCGTCTCTACTTATCGTTTATCTGGCTTTCCGCCTCGTCCCTTTCGAGAGCCGGCTAAACCTTCAACCGGAAACTTTGCCGAGCAACGGAGCTTTTGCTAAACCAGTTTAAACTCGGAAACAAAGCCGGCTTCCAGTACCAACAATTCACTACTCGGAAGATACCCGCATCCAACAATCAGATAAATAACCCAAGTAAAGACTAGAATTTTTTAGAGTTATACCCGAAGGTAGCAGTTTTAGAATCGGAAATCTAAACCAGAACGAACATGAACATAAAGTACTTTCAAGCATTCTGGGATTTTCGACTATGACATGATCATTTAGGAAATAAGATGGTAAAAATTTCTCAGAAAAACTTTGAGGTAACCAAAACTTTTATTTCTCACAGAACATGTACATATGTATGATTACAAAGAAGGATAAACTAAGAATAAAAGGGACGTAGCTGAGCGATATTCCACGATCTGTCTAACTCATCCGGATTTGTACTGCCTCTAGCTCTCTTTCTCTTCTTAGTAGCAGGTCTTTCTTTGACTGGCCTCATGTCAGTTAAGTAGTACGATCCATTGTGTAATACTCGACTAACTAAAAAGGGCCCTTCCCATACTAGGGAAAGTTTGTGCTTTCTTTGTTGCACAAGCCGGAGAACCAAATCACCTTTATTGAAAGATCTAGTTCGGACTCTCTGGCTATGACACTTGCGTAACTTCTGCTGATAGGCTGTAGATCTCATTTCAGCAATGACGCGAACTTATTCGACTAAGTCGAGATCATTTTGTCGAGAAATCTCGGCATCCTCTTCGATATACGCGGCCACTCTAGGAGAAGTATGAATTAAATCGCTAGGAAGAACTGCTTCTGCACCATAGACCAAGAAGAAATGTGTGTATCCTATTGACCTGTTCGGAGTTGTTCGTAAACTCCAAATTACAGAGGGTAATTCCTCTGCCCAAGCCCCCGTAGCACGTCGTAGTGGTGCTTCGAGTCTTGGTTTCAAGCCTTATAGAATTAAACCATTTGCTCTTTCCGCGCTGCGCTGAAAAACCCCAGAAACACTCCGTTTATGGAGCTCACCTTTAACAATAGTATAGGCTTTTGCTCGTCGGATAATCTGTCGGCTCAGTACCTCGTCTTCGGGTAATTTGCCATCTACCAAATAATCGAGGTAGGGTTGAGTCTAGCTGGGGATTACAGCCAGAACTGCTATCAAAGGTGAGTCGGATTTGGTCGGATATTCCTCATCTACTCCCTTTATCAAGGGAACTTTGAGGTGCTCTAAAAATGCGCCATCCAGGACCTCTTTCCGCGCAGAGCCAATTCGACATAGTGCATCTGCTTCCTCATTTTCTGCTCGAGGGATGTGTTGAACTTCAAACCCCTCGAACGATTTAGATAGATCATCCACGACAGCTTTATATGCTGCCATGTGCTTATTTGCATTAAAAATATCCGAGACTTGCTGAGCAACAAGATCCGAATCTCCATAACACATCAAACATCGGATGCCAATATCCTTAGCAATCCGAATTCCATGCAGCAGTGCTTCATACTCGGCAATGTTGTTTGTCGCTGTGAAGTGGATCTGTAACACGTATAAAAGTTTTTCTCCTTGGGGTGATTTGAGCACCACGCCAGCCCCCGAGCCCCGTCGAGCCTTAGACCCATCGAAAAAGAGGGTCCAATATTCCGACTTAGGAAGGACCATGTTCTCCTTGGTCTCTGTCCAATCAGCGACAAAGTCAGTAAGGACCTGGGATTTGATTGTTGTCCGGGGTTTGTACTCAATATCGAAAGCTGCAAGCTCTATGCCCCATTTGGCGACGCGTCCTGTGGCATTGCTATTGTTGATTATATCTCTCATGGGAGATTTTCTCACCATGGTAATTGGATGCTCCTGAAAATAGTGTCGTAACTTACGAGATGCTAGAAAAACACCATAAGCCAACTTTTGATATTGCGGATACCGCTGTTTTGATTCTGTCAGGACCTCGCTGACAAAGTACGTCGGACGCTGCACCAGGTGTTCCTGATTTTCTTCTAGTCTCTCCACTACCATAACGATACTGACAACCTTATTTGATGCAGCAATGTAGAGCAACATTGGTTCCTGAGGTTCCGGCGCTGCAAGGATAGGAGCAGATGAGAGTACTTTCTTCAGGTCTTGTAGTGCAGCTTCAGCTTCGTCAGTCCAGACAAAATCCTTGGTCTTCTTCAGGAGTTTGTATAATGGTGTGGCTCTTTCACCAAGCCGGCTTACAAATCGACTGACCGCAACAATGCAACCAGTTAATCTTTGTACGTCCTTCAGGCGAGTTGGCCTGGAAATATTGAGAATAGCCTTGATCTTGTCGCGGTTCACCTCTATGCCTCTTTGAGACACGATGAAACCTAACAATTTTCCGGCTGGTATTCCAAAGAAACATTTCTACGGGTTAAGCATGATGTTGTATTTTCGTAGATTGGCGAACGTTTCCTCCAAGTCGGAAATCAACATTTCCTTCTTTTTGGACATGATCGCATATCATCCACGTATGCATGTACATTGTGTCCGAGTTGATCATGGAGGCAACGCTGCATCGTGCGCTGGTACGTAGCTCCTGCGTTCTTCAGCCCAAAGGGCATCGTAACAAAACAGAAGGTTCCAAAGGGGGTTATGAATGAAGTTTTGACTTTGTCAGATTCCTTCATCCGGATTTGGTGATAACCGGAATATGCGTCGAGAAAACAGAGGAGTTCTGAGCCTGCCGTAGAATCGATAACTTGATCAATTCTAGGCAGAGTGAACAGATCTTTTGGACAAGCCTTGTTCAAGGCAGTATAATCAACACACATCCTTAAATCAGTGGTGTCCTTTTTAGGGACCATTACAGGGTTGGCCGACCAATCAGTATGGATGACCTCTTCTATGAATCCGGCTAACTCGAGCCACGCTAGTTCCTTAGCTATTGCCTTACGCTTTTCATCGCCAAACCGTCGTAAGGACTATTTGACGGGTTTAGCGTTCGGGTTTACATTTAGAGAGTGCTCGGCAAGTTCCCTAGGTACTCTGGTCATGTCAGATGGCTGTCATGCGAAGATATCTTGATTTGCTTGGAGGAACTTGACGAGCATGCTTTCCTATGGGCCTACGCCTATCTGGGTGACCTTGGAGGGGTCATCATCCTTCAACCGCGTTGTCTTCGTCTCTTCTGATGCCTTGAACTCCGGATTTGGCTTTGTGACCTCCTTCTTTGTTGCGGGCATCTCGGACGGATCTATGCTCTTCTTGATCTCCTGGTACTCCTGGGCGTGCAGCACGGCTTCGGCAAAGGCGGCATTTCCATCTTCGCACTCTCGCGCCTTCTTCGGGTCTCCCCTGATGGTGATCACGCTGTTGGGACCTGGAATTTTCATCATACTGTAAATGTAACATGGACGAGCCATAAAACCGAGTAAGCCGGACGTCCGAATATAGCGTGGTATGCGCTCTTGAACAGGACCACTTCGAAGGAAAGTGCCTCCGTCCGATAATTCTTTGGAGTTCCAAATGTAACATCCAAAGTGATCTCTCCCAGGGAATTAGCTTGTCTTCCTGGGACAACTCCGTGAAAGACCACAGAGCTATGGTTCAGCTGTGTTTCCGAGATCTTCATCCGGCGTAGCGTTTCGACATAGAGAATATTGATGCTGCTACCACCATCCATGAGGGTCTTGGAGAAACCATAACCGTCAATAAGTGGATTAACGATTAAGGCGTACTTTCCTCGCCTGTGTAGTTTAGGAGGATGATCAGCGCGATCAAACGTGATTGCCACTTCTGACCAGTCCAGATACTGAGGGACAGCCAAAACTGTTGCATTGAGATGGAGAACTGCTTTCTTGACCTTGCTGGTTGAGATCCGAGGAAGGTGACGTAAGTGTCCTTCTTGGTGGGAAAAGTCTTCTTCCCTTCCGACTTGGGATTTGAAGCATCAGCTTCCTCCATGTCGAAATCTTCCTTGGTCTCCTTGTCTTTTTTGGGATTTTTCTTTCCCTTCTTCCGCTTAGCTTTGTATCCCGTGGTATCATCTCTCTTGATGTCGTCATTAAAACGACATTCAGCGTTGGTGTGGGACGAGCCCCCATTGGCGTCTAAATGATGCACACATGGGTTATTGGCAATGTCGGCCCAAGTGTAGGTTTTGCCTGGTTGTTGCTCTCCTCTGCCTTGGACCCTTGACGTCCCACGGCCACGCCTGCGGCCTCCGCCACGTCCTCCTCATCCTCCAGACCTGGAAACAGTAGTGACCACTGCTGTCTCCGCGTTGGGTTTTTCTTCCGAGGTATTTTTGCGCTTCTGAGCTTGTTGATTTGGTTGTTTTGCCGACTGAGGCACAGCCAGGGCATTGAGTAATCCCTCTGCATCATCGTCAGCATCTGCATACTTGCTCGCTGTTTCTATCATCTCTCCCAGATCAGTAACCTTGTCACACTTCAAGCGATGGCGCAGTAAACCAATTGGGAGACCTGCGATGAAAGCTTCAATTGCAGTTTGATCATTTACTCATTTGCAAGAGTTTTTTTGTGTCGGTCCATCGTCCGAGATAATCCCAGCAAGT
The DNA here is from genome assembly GCA_910589775.1 of Avena eriantha. Lineage (NCBI taxonomy): Eukaryota > Viridiplantae > Streptophyta > Magnoliopsida > Poales > Poaceae > Avena > Avena eriantha. Next base: position 20,555,503 of record OU342745.1, read on the forward strand.
TTCTATGGCTTTCTGGGTGCAACGTTGTAGGTCTCCAACCATACAGGGCCTCCGATATGTGCCTTTGAAATTCTGAAAGAACGCACTTTGCAAGTCATACCAGTTGTGGATGGTGTTTGCCGGAAGTTCATTGAGCCATGATCGTGCCGTCTTCCGCAACATAAGTGGGAGATATCGGGTTGCGACCAGGTTGTTTCCGCCTTTAGCGATGCAGCAAGCTTGGAGAAATCCTGTAACCAGGTGTCTGGCCGAGCAATGCCGTCGTAGGCTTGGATATGTCTTGAGATAGCAAATCCTTCAGGGAATTTTGTAGCTCTGATGCGTGGTCCGAAGCACTTTGGGCCCACGTGCACGTCATTGTTTTCATAGCGCCGAGCCTCTATATTGGAGTTGATCCTGTGCCTTGCGTTGTTCGGGGATAGAGATCGTCCCGAATGTCGGTTGTGGCTGCGGTGCCTTGGAGCCGGACTTCGGCTTCTGCCACCACCTCCTCCGCCATGTCGTCCTCCTTGACCTCCTTGGGGGCCGTTGTGATAACTGTATGGCGGAGAGGGTGGTGCAGCTGGATAGTTTTCGGCTGATCGCCAGCCTCCGTCCGGAGCGTCATTATTCTGGTTCCGGGGAGGTTCTTCACTATGACGAGCCCCCTGCCGGCTTGTTCCAATGTGGTTTTTGTCGTTCCTTCGTCCGTCGTTCCCACCATGGTGAGGCTCAGCCGGACGGCTCTCATGTCTAGGAGGTGGCATTCTCTGACGATCCTCCTCCCGACGTTTCTCCTTATCTTCTCCCTTTCGATCGTTGAATTCTTGTCGGGGAGGATTCCTCGGATTCAGTGCAGCGATCGCGCCTTTCTCGGCTGCTGGAGCGACATTGCTCTAGTTATGTGTAGCTCTGCGATGCTGTCCCGACGATCCGGTCCTTGAATAATTGTCTTCCCTGCATTCGGGGTGATGGTACTACGCCCGAACATAATGGGATCTTACGTCAGCCCATGCCGGATCTGTGCAACATTGGTCAGAATCCGAGACCAGTTTTTGACTTTCGGACAGGGCGACCTTCTGTTGTTCCAGTCCCTTGTTGAGTAGCTTGATACCCAAGCGTATCTCCTCTGGCCCTGGATTAGCTGATAGAATTTCACGAGCTGCCACGATATTTTGCACTGGTGTTGGGTATACCCAATCTCTGTTGCTATCCTTCCGTGGCTTCCCCATCTCATCTCTAAAAAGGACGGCACGGACACGTGGGAATTGGTTGTCATCTATGTGACGCTTCCGTGTCTTCTGATGTAGATGGGACATGTACTCCTTAGTTGACATGTGCTTCTTCTCCACCTCGATGTTTTTGGCTTCATCAAGGAGTTGTTGACGATGCGCTTCTAGGGCCTGGGCCCTTTCGTCCAGCTCATCTGCAGTAAGTTCTGCAGCTGTAGGGATAGGTGTGGTTAAGGCGGCATCGATGAGTTTACGCGCACCTTCAGTGATCACGTGTCCATCCACCGATGCTTCTTTTTTCGGCTCGTCTGGGATAAGTGCTCCATCCGAGTCTTCCTCGTATTCCTCGGCAATCACCTCCTCTGTCAGAGGGTCTTTTGCCGGGGTCTTGTTCTTCTTCTTTGCCTTCTTGGCAGCGCCGGTAGCAAAGACGGCTTTGGGTCCGTTTCCCGGAGTCAAGCTCTGATCGGTACTTTTGGACATCTAGACCTCGGGATTATCTCCGACGTCCATGTCATCCTGCGCTTTGGGAGAGTGTTCCCCGGATCCTTCATCCATGGCTTCTCCTTCTTCTGCAGCTTTGGACTTGTACTCCTCTTCATATTCCGCGGAGAACTTTCGGAAATCTGCCGATGTCATAGATTCATCCGAGGATGCGGGAACATCGGCGTTTGTTCCAATTGCCTCCAGCACCGAGTCGGTGTTTTCTCCAGCATCGACAGAGCCGGATCTGGATCCAACATATCTGACGAAGTGCGATGCGTGCTTCCTGAGGTACCTGCGGCTTTCGCGATCAGCCATATCGAAACTTTTAATGGTTTTGAGGATTGCATCTACGCTTGCACCTTGCAGTATCATACGTCTTAGTGTGTACCTGAGGAAGGGCCTGTCTGTCCCAGCATCGTCAGAGCCAGAATCAGTGTCATTGATATACTCCTCCTGGATTTCGACTTCCACGGGTGGGTCGATCTGGGATCCGGCTTCTCTAGGGATATCCACTCCAGATTCGACTTGGACCGTGAGGTATTCTTCAGGCTTGGATTTCTCCACTATCTCCGCAACTGGTGCGGGCTGGGTGGGATTAGGGTTTTCTAAGATCTGGAACTCTGCCGCCTCCGTGGAAAAAGGGGACCCAGAAGATTCTTCTGCCTCAATCATCACCGCTGGGGTGGGTTGGGCAGTTTCAGCGAAACCGATGTAAACATCGATCTCGCCAAAAGACATGATTGTATAGGCAGTCACGGCTTCCCTAGCCGGAATCCAAGTCTCGTCGAGAATGATGAGAGGGACATCGCTGGCGTAGAGGATGCGACCGACGGTGATGGTCTCGCCGATTCCGATTCTTGCAGATTCCGCTCGGAACGCAGATCCGAAGCTCACTTGCCCCACGGTGGATGCCAACTGTCGTCGGATTGATGACAAGTACGCCATGAGGGGGTCCTCGAGGCATGCGGAAGAGAGGGGGGGTGAGACGTACGGTATTCCGGGACGGTAAGCACACAAGTTTACCCAGGTTCGAATCCGCTGGCTTTGGATGGATCCTACTCCTGTTAGCAATCCAGTAATACGGCAGAGCCGGAATATGGGTTACAATGGTATCGCATGTGCGAGTTGAGAGTCTAAAGTATTGGATGTGTCCTAAAGGCTCTCCCTAGGACGGCTTATATAGATATCCGGCCTAGGGTTTACAAGAGAGATCAATCCGGCTACGACTAAGAGTTGGTTACAGAGTACATCTTGAACTACAAGTAACATTATGGGCCTAAGTCGGTAAGTCTTCTGGGCCTTCCCGTACCCAGATTGGACTCCGTCTTCTCTCCCGACTGGGCCGCCCATGAAGCAAAGCTCTAACCCGAAGTGGGCCACCCTAGTCAGTGAGGAACTGTGAGGATACATGGAAAGTATATCCCCAACATCTAGTAGATAGATCTTAGCGTATAGTTCCCATCGTAGGAAATTTTTTGTTTTCTATGCTGCGAATCCTTCGCGCGCATGAGCATGCAAGCAACGCCTTCACGCTTCCTCCAATGACGACTTGCGCAAGAGAGCCAGAGGAGAATTAAAGGGACATGTTGTAGATCTAGAGGAGCAAGAGACTTCACTTACATATGAGTGTCAACCAATGGAGATTGAGCAAGCTTCTAAGGTGAATCAATGTGGGAAATGAGGTGGGGAGAAGGAGGGGGCGACCAAATCTGTCTTTCGGTGGAGGAGGAAGAAGTGAGGCAAGTGAGTGGGGTGCATGTGCCAAAAAGGTGCAAAAAAAGTGAGCCAGGTTATGCGAGGCGCATATTGCAGTAAATGCGCCTCCTATGTTGTGAACTATCTAAGGCGCATATGCTAACATGCGCCTCGCCTATGCGGCCACCTGGGCCCGCAGGGGTTACTTGAGGCGCACCCTTCTTAATGCGCCTCACCTATTGTCAAGTATCGGAGGCGCATGTGACGATATGCGCCTCGCATATTGGACCACCGATCTCCTTCCGGGCCCACCCAACATATGCGAGGCGCATTGGTCACATATGCGCCTCGCCTATCTAACATGTTGGAGGCATATATTACCAGGATGCGCCTCGCATAATATGGGGGTGCCAGATTTCGTCCGTACAGATGCTAGAGGAGGCACATCCTACAAATATGTGCCTCGCCTATTTAAGTACTAGAGGCGCATGGTAGGCTGGTGCGCCTCGCCTATTTTATCAGAGGTGCATATAGTATAAATGCGCCTCAAATGAGCATGTCTCCTATAGCCTTTTCTCTAGTAGTGTAAGAATCTTTTCATACAACTTATTTGAAGAGAAATCATTTGTTCAACTTGATTATTCATCATTTTGCAATGCTTAATAGTCATCTTAAGAGAGTCAACACAAGAGCCTACTCTTTTATGGAGAACATTTATCTTATGTGAGTTCTCTATTATTTCCCTTTCAGTATTGTGATCATATGTTTCTTGATGAGGAACAAAGTTGCTAGAATGATCAACATAAGATATTTCAGCAGGGTAATTGATGCATGTAAAATGCATACATGAACTTTGCACTTTATTACTTGATATTCCAACATATTTGCATCATATATGGGTTATATTCATGTTTTATAATGACTATTGGGAATAATTCACACTTCCCATATTGCTTTGGAATTAACCCTGCCGAGGCAGAAAAACCCTATTTCAATGTTTTCGACTTACACGTACCCAAATGACGTCCAATTGACCTGAACCTTCATGGGACCTGATACGTCCATTTTGCATCCCTATTCTATGTCTTAATTCACTATTATTCATTGATATATTTCGTATTGAGAGGTGATACTTATGTTATTTCATCTGTTTTTGCATGGTTGATGACTTTTGGAGCATGGACCGCTGCAATCAGGATTCTGATGGAAAAGGTGCTGTTTGGAGGCAAAATCCGCGAAGATCAGAAAATCCGAGAAAATATATGGAAAATCCTATTTTTCCAGAAGACTAAGGAAGCCAGAAGACGGAGTGGAGATGGGCCACAGGGGGCCCACACCACCCCATGGCGCGGGCAGCCCTAGGCCGCGCCAGGAGGTGGTGTGGCCACCCTGGCCCACTCCAGCCTCTCTCCTCTGGCGTATATCATCCTCCCGAAACCCTAAGACTCGGGGAGCAACCAAGAAATATTCCGCCGCCTCTGCGGGGCGGAAAACACCGAGAGAGAAAGATCTCTCCGGCAGACAGATTTCTGCAGGGGGAATTCCTTCCCGGAGAGGGGAGATCATCGCCATCAACACCACCATCAAGCTGGACTTCATTGGGATCATCATCATCATCACCACCACCATCATCACCATCAGCACCCTCATCACCATCTCCATATTGTTGTAACAATTGCGTTGAATCTTGCATAGTTCATAGGGGAAACTTTCCCGGTGTTGATTACTCTTTGTAGTTGATGCTATTGAGTGAACCATTGAATTATTGTTTATGTTCAGATTCTTATACATCATTATTCCATCTCTGATCATGATCCATATGATGTCTTGTGAGTAGTTCGTTTTGTTGTTGAGGACATGGGATAAGTCTTGTTGTTAGTAGTGGAGTTGCGTTGAGAAAGATTCAATAGATTGTTATTTAAGTTGCGGTGTACTTCTTCTAGTGGTGTCATGTGAACGTCGACTACATGACACTTCACCTATATGGGCCTAGGGGAATGCATTGTGTATTTGGCTACTAATCATAGGGGTTGCCAGAGTGACAGAAACCTGAACCCCCATTAGGAAACCATTGCACAAGGGACGTAAGGGTTTTAGAGTTTAAAGCTGTGGTTAGGTTTCTACCTTAATTACTTTCTTGTACTTACGGATATTTGCAAGGGGTATAATCACAAGTATGTATTAGTCTTGGATGGGGCGGTACATTAGCACAGGTTCACCCACACAACACTTAGCAAGCTAGAGAAGATTCATCAACTATATGAAGCGAAAGCACTTGACAGTCTTCCCATGTGTCCTCGAGAACGTTTGGTGATCTTAAGTAATATAACCGACTTGTCCTTTGCTGCATAAAGGATTGGGCCACTTGCTGCATTTATTCCTACTGTCTTTTGTTTATTCGTACTTTGTTTACTTGCTTTATCAAAAAACCCTTACTTATCGAAAATACTGCGATACACCCTCTACACTTGTGGGTCATCAAGACTATTTTCTGGCGCTATTGCCAGGGAGTGAAGCGCTATTGGAGAGTGGAACTGGTAAAGGAAACTTCTAGTGTGAGTATTGTTTACTTCTGTTAGTTGCTTTATTCTCGTTATGGATAATTCGCTGAGTTTCTTATTTGGTAATGCTACTACCACTGCTAAGGTAGTAGATAAGCCACCACCTGCTGAGGGTGATGTTTTTAAAGTACCTACAAGAATTATTGATCGTGTTATGGATAACTACTATGTTGGGGATGGAGCTGTCCATCTCGGTGATCATTTACTCTTTATACATGAATTATGCGGGTTGTTCAAGTGTGCAGGTATTACTATAGATCAAGTTAAGAAGAAGTTATTCTCATTATCACTGAAAGGAAGAGCTGAGGAATGGTATAAGCTGCTGAAGAATGGTCAAGCTCTGGAATGGGAAGAAATAGTGCCTCTCTTTTATTCAAAGTTTTATCCTCCTAGTGAGATTCATAAAGATCGGAATCAAATATACAACTTTTGGCCTCTTGATGGAGAGAGTACAGCTCAAGCTTGGGGGAGATTGAAGTTACTAATCCTCAAATGTCCCATTCATGAGCTCCCCAGCAATATTATTATCAATAACTTTTATGCAAGGCTCCCTCTACATGATAAAGATTTATTGGATGCTTTTTGTGCTGGATCATTCACTTGCATGGAAGAAGAAGCTAAATGGGATCTTCTGGACCGTATTCAAGACAATGCTGAAGCTTGGGAGAATGACAAAGGTAGGAAGTCAGGTATAAATTATGATTATGAATGCATTGAATCTTTTATGGGAACTGATGGGTTTCAAAATATTAGTAATATTTATGGTCTTGATTTGCAAGTTATTACGAATTTCTTTAGAGCTTTTGCTTCCTATATCGAAATTCCAAAAAGGGGATGGAACAAATACCATGCACCTTACAAAGATATTGTTGACTATGCTCCTATTGGAAGTGCTGAGTATTGCATTATTGACCCCATCTTACCCGAACCTTATATCGAGAAGATTCCCTTCCCCGAAAAGGTAAAGGACCATCCTATGATAACTAATGTAATCACCAAAAGTGAAAAAAGAACTGTAAAACCTGATGAACAAATAAACATTGAACCTGTGGTAGCAATTGTGAAAGACCTTGTCACTAAAAGCGTAGAAGATGGGCACATAGTCTTTTGTGAGGATGCTTCTAATATTGTTTCACATCCCAATAGAACTAAAAAGGCTAGTGTTCCTGTGCTTTCTGTTAGAATTGGTGATCATTGCTATTATGGTTTATGTGATATTGGTGCAAGTTCCAGTGCTATTCCTTATGAGCTTTACGGAGAAATTATGCATGAAATCAGTCCTTGCGAGTTGGAAGAGATTGATGTGGTTATTCACCTTGCTAATAGAGAGACCATCTCTCCAATTGGTATTGTACGAGACGTGGAAGTTCTTTGTGGTAAGATTAAGTACCCTGCTGATTTTCTAGTACTTGGTTCGGCTGCTAGTAAAACCTACCCTATCATTTTTGGTAGACCTTTCTTGAGTACTTGTGGAGCTATTATTGATTGCAAGAGGGAGAAAATCTTGACTAAGTTTGATGGGGAGTCTTATGAGTTTAATTTTTCGAAATTTGCTAAAGAACCTTGCGAAGAGGAAACCCATAATGAGGATTTTAGGGTTGAACAACTTGCTTCTATTTCTCTTGCTCCTAACAATGCTTTGCAGCAATTTATGGAAGATCATGAAAGTGAAATCTTCATGGAAGAAAGGAATGAGATTGACAGGATTCTCCGTGATCAACCTATGATGCTTAAGCACGACTTGCCTGTAGAAGACTTGGGTACCACGATGCCACCTAAAAAGGATCCGGTTTTCGATCTAAAACCTCTCCCTGATGATCTTAAATATGCTTATATTGATGATAAGAAGATAAATCCTGTTATTGTTAGCGCTAAACTTTCAGGGAAGGAAGAAGAAAGGTTATTGGAAGTTTTGAGGAAACATCGAGGAGCTATGGGCTATACTCTGGATGATTTAAAAGGGATTTCACCTACTATATGTTAGCATTCTATCAACATAGAACTAGATGTGAAGCCAGTAGTGGAGCACCAACGACGTTTAAATCCTAGGATGAAGGAAGTGGTAAGGAATGAGGTATTGAAACTCCTTGATGCTGGTATTACTTACCCTATTGCTGATAGTGAATGGGTTAGTCCTGTTCATTGTGTTCCTATAAAGGGAGGTATTACCGTTGTCCCTAATGATAATGATGAGCTTATTCCTCAAAGAATAGTGCTAGGCTATAGGATGTGCATCGATTTTAGGAAAGTCAATAAAGTTACTAAGAAAGATCACTACCTGCTCCCTTTTATTGATCAAATGTTGGAAAGGTTGTCTAAAAAGACCCATTTTTGTTTTCTTGATGGTTATTCTGGTTTCTCTCAAATTGCTGTTAAACAACAAGATCAAGAAAAAACTACTTTTGCTTGACCTTATGGAACTTATGCCTATAGACGTATGCCTTTTGGTTTATGTAATGCTCCTGCTACTTTCCAAAGGTGCATGTCTGCTATCTTTCATGGTTTTTGTGAGGAAATTGTAGAAGTGTTCATGGATGACTTTTCTGTCTATGGAACTTCTTTTGATAATTGTCTGCATAACCTTGATAAAGTTTTGCAGAGATTTGAAGAAACTAATCTTGTTCTTAATTGGGAGAAATGCCACTTCATGGTTAATGAAGGGATTGTTCTTGGGCATAGAGTTTCTGAAAGAGGCATAGAAGTTGATAGAGCTAAGGTTGAGGCAATTGAGAAGATGCCATGTCCAAGAGACATCAAAGGTATTCGTATTATCCTTGGTCATGCTGGTTTCTATAGGAGGTTTATTAAAGACTTCTCTAGGATATCAAAACCTCTCACTAATCTTCTTCAAAAAGATGTACCCTTCGTTTTTGATGATGATTGTAGGGAAGCTTTTGAGACTCTTAAGAAGGCTTTAACTACAGCCCCTATTGTTTAACCACCTGATTGGAGTTTACCCTTTGAAATAATGTGTGATGCTAGTGATTTTGCTGTAGGGGTTGTCCTTGGGCAACGTATTGATAAAAAGTTAAACGTTATCCATTATGCTAGTAAGACTCTAGACGCTGCTCAAAGGAATTATGCCACTACTGAAAAGGAATTTCTAGCTGTTGTTTTTGCCTGTCATAAGTTTAGGCCCTATATTGTGGACTCAAAAGTAACCATTCATACTGATCATGCTGCTATTAAATATCTTATGACGAAGAAGGACGCTAAGCCTAGGCTTATTAGATGGGTACTGCTTTTACAAGAGTTTGATCTACATATAGTAGATAGGAAGGGTACTCAAAACCCTGTAGCTGATAATTTATCTCGTTTGGAAAACATCTCTTTTGACCCTATGCCTGTTAATGATAGTTTCCCAAATGAACAGTTAGCTGCAGTAGGGGTGAGCTCACGAGGAAGCCCTTGGTATGCTGATTATGCTAACTTTATTGTCTCCAAGTATTTGCCTCCAACTTTTACAACTCAGCAAAGAATAAAGTTCTTCTATGATTTGAGGCATTATTTTTGGGATGACCCACACTTATACAAAGAAGGAGTGGATGGTATTATGCGAAGATGTGTTCCAGAATATGAACAAAAGGAGATATTGCGTAAATGTCATGGTAGTGCCTATGGAGGACATCATGCAGGAGATAGAATTGCACAAAAGGTACTACAATCAGGTTTCTACTGGCCTACCCATTTTAAAGATGCAAGAAAATTTGTTTTATCTTGTGATGAATCTCAGCGTGTTGGTAATATTTCTAGACGCAATGAAATGCCTATGAACTACTCTCTAGTTATTGAACTTTTTGATTGTTGGGGATTTGACTTTATGGGTCCTTTCCCTCCTTCGAAAGGCTACACTCATATTCTTGTTGCCGTTGATTATGTTACTAAGTGGGTAGAAGCCATTTCTACAAAGAGTGCTGACGGGGAGACTTCTCTAAAAATGCTTAAGGATATTATCTTTCCTAGGTTTGGGCTACCTAGGTATCTCATGACATATGGGGGTTCTCATTTCATTCATGGTGGTTTTAGGAAGACCCTTGCTAAATATGATGTTAATCATAGAATTGCTTCAGCTTATCACCCCCAAACTAGCAGGCAAGTAGAGTTATCAAATAGAGAAATTAAATCTATCTTGCAACAGACTGTTAATAGGTCTAGAAAAAACTGGGCTAAGAAGTTAAATGATGCTTTATGGGCTTATAGAACTGCTTACAAAAAACCTATGGGAATGTCTCCTTATAAAATGGTTTATGGGAAAGCTTGCCACCTACCCTTAGAATTAGAACACAAAGCTTACTAGGCAGTGAAAGAACTAAATAGAGATTGTAAGCTCGCTGGTGAGAAAAGATTATTTGACTTAAGTTCTTTAGATGAATGGAGGAGTGAAGCCTATGAGAATGCTAGGCTCTTTAAGGAAAAAGTTAAAAGATGGCATGACAAGCGAATACTTAAGAGAGAATTTCATGTTGGTGAGAAAGTTCTATTGTATAGGTCTCGTCTCAGATTTTTTGCAAGTAAGCTACTATCAAAATGGGAAGGACCTTTCATCATTGAAGAAGTATACCGTTCAGGAGCAATAAAAATTTCTTCTCTAAAAGATAATACTACACAAGTAGTGAATGGACAGCGACTCAAACACTATATTGCTGGAGATTCTTACAATGAAGATGTTGATGCCTTTCAAGTTATAACTCTGGATAAATTCATCGAGGACCAAATTCAAAGACCTGCAGAGTCTGTTTTCAAATAGGTAACAGTTCTGGTAAGAAAATTTCCGCGAAAATACAATACAACTATATTTTTGCGGTTTTCAGTCGATAAGGAAAGTTACGAAGCGAAAAAGGGACGGAACCGGAGCCGGGGTAGCCCACACCACCCTGTGGCACGGGCCCACCCCTGGCCGCGCCACCAGGTGGTGAGGCCACCCCATACTCCGCCTCCGACCCGTTTTCACCCATTACCTCCCTTTTGATATGAAACTTCGTAATATATAACCCTCCGGATCCCCCGAGGTCCGTATATCGTGTTTTCGTCGTGTTTTTGTTTCGATCTATTTCTGCCAGGTAAAATCTCAGATTTGTAACCTCAATGTCTTCCACTGGATCAGTTAAGGGAGATTCCTTGGAAGATATCATCAACCCATACATGAGAGAATTGAAGATTCATCCCAAGGAGTTATTGCTCGAAGGTGGGGAGGTTCGGATTAAAGAGGTTCAAGGCCCTAAAGGTGAAGGAAGTCTGGAGGACAGGATCGAAGCATTGGAACAAGAAGTCTTTAGGTACAAGAAGATGGCAGAGCGCGAAGTGGATATCATCCATAAGATTTGTTCTGAACTTGTCACCAAGCACCAAAAGGAGACTGCTGAACTCAAAGACGAAGTCCTCTCACTCCGCCAAACAACCAACGAACTGCAAGCACAGTTCTCTGACGTTCAAAATCAAAACTGTGAGTATGAGGCTAGATTTAAACTCATAAGTGCTGCTGCAAGTTTCAAGATGTTGGAAACCACGATGTCCTTTGTTGATGGGAAGCCTTTACCTTGGAAGACGGACGAAGATGAGAGGATACCACCACCACCAAAGGAGTAATTCGTCATAAGGTTTGGCATCCGCTTGGTTTGTTCCAAGCTTGGGGGAGTGCCGCGGTATCATATCATTATCTTCTATCTTTTTACCTTATTAGTAGAGTCATATCATGAATAGAGGAATTATTATGAAGGATGGTTTGCATTATGGAAGTTTCCCCTCTCTCGTTAGATATGTATCCCTTGGTGTGAGTTGCCGATATGGAATATTAATGAGAAGTTATATCATCCACTCTTTTGCATAGCTTATATTAGTTTTCAGTTTGTGGTTATATGACTGATCTTGTTGCTAGTATTGGTATCACTTTGGGATCATTGAGTTAATTTAGTTGGTTTTGGCAAACCTGGCTCGGTCAGTAGCAACACTTTTTTTTGAGAGTTGAAAGAAAAGATAAAAGTACCTTTAAAGAAAAAAAATCATCATCTTTCTTTCTTGATTTGCTCATAAGTCTAGTATTCTCTAGTTAAGATCTTTTGTGCTTCCAAGGAAGATTGCATGTTTGTCTTTATCACTTGTATGTTTGTTTGTTTTCTTCAACTCTTATACTTGCTACCCAACCTTGCTAGCCAAAAAACCTGTACTGAGAGGGTATTCTTCTCATGCATCCACCTCCTTTAAACCAAAACCTTTGCCATTTGTGTCCACCATACCTACTTATTAGCATTATTGCTATTCCAAGTAAATTCTTGTTTTATCTACCTCCCAAATTAAACTTGTTATGTGAAAATTAGTGATTAAAGCTCTCACGAACTTGATGGCACACTCTACTTTCTTGCATTTAATAAACTTGAACCATTGGGTCCTTCTTTGTTGCGTATATGCTTGCGCTTTATGAGTTGAAGTTAGCCGAACCATGTATCATGGGGACCGCTTTCAACACTTCATTTGGTACTTTGCACCTAGTTGATATCATGTTATTTTGCTTATGGATCCGGACGGTGTGAAATAAAACTGGAACTTATAAAATCATGGAGTTTATATGTGTGTTAGAGAAACGCCTGCGCCGCTAGCCTAAGCCATGCCTAATCATGGTGGAAACTTGCAGCATAACTATAGTGAGCATTCTATGAAGCATCCTCAATAAAAACCTGTGCAAATAGCAAATAAAAAGATCGCTGAGATGCTCACTGTCTGCTTGCCTTGTCATTTTGATTATGGGATAGCTCCTGTGTTGGCGGTTCTCAATGATACACATGTATTTACAATGACAAGAGCTTGCTCGTGACTGAAGTTGAGTAGCATGAGGATCGATACTCATAAGTAAGGGTCATGAGATTTCAACTTATAACTTGTCAAGCATATCCTCTTAGTTGTGTCACTTTAACCTTAATCACTGATACATTGCAAATGTATCTATAATTTTTGATGTTACATGCTTGGTTTTATCTACTTTCTTGTGTTTTGTCCACACTTTGGAGTACTTTTCATATGATTTCTTGGACTAACCTATTAACAAGAGCCACAGTGCCAGTTGCCTGTTTTCTGCTGTTTTTGGTTCCAGGAAAGTAAGAAAATCAATATTCTCGAAATTGGACGGGACAAAAGCCAAAGTTCCTATTTTACCGGAAGACTCACGAAGCCAGAAGCAGAGACAGAGGAGGGACAGGGCCTGGCCACACCATATGGTGGCGCGGGCTACCCCTGGCCGCGCCACCAGGTGGTGTGGGCCCCTCTGGCCTCCACCGACCTTGCCCTTTCGCCTATATATTCCTCCCGATGCGAAAACCCTAAATCGTCAAGCCTCTAGCCACGAAAAGTTCCGCAGCGCCGCCGCCACCAAAGGGGAGATTCGGGGGACAGAAAGTCTCTGTTCCGGCACCCTGTCGGGACGGGGAAGTGCCCCCGGAGCCATCTCCATCGATCTCCACCACCATCTCCATCACCATTGCTGATTCCCATGATGAAGAGGGAGTAGTTCTCTCTCGAGGCTAAGGGTTCTACCCTGCAGCTATGTGTTCATCTCTCTCTCTCTCTCTCTCTATGCATGATCTTATTGAGATCATGAGCTTGTAATCTATAGATCTACCTTGCTACTCAAGTGCTTTAATAGATCTTTGCTCTCCCCATGTGTGTGAAAGTGCCAGCGTGCACACCATGGTGGCATTTAGGCTAGAGATTACAAATACTTATTATGAGTTATATTTGAAGTTGGATGTCTTTATGAAGTTGTGGTGTTTGTTGGACTCATCTAGTACTCAGTGTGACAGTGTGGGGTTATCTAGATGGGAAAGACTTACTTTGAGGTGTGTTGTTATAGCCCTACCATCGATTAGAGTGTTCAACCGGAGAGTAGTTAAGAGTAGTATCATAGAGAGAAGATATTTATATGAGAGAGTGTTCGCTAGTGAAAGTATGATCCCTAGGCCTTGTTTCTAAGCATTGATACACCGTTTGCAACTAGATCTGTTACATGTTTGCTTGCTTCCTTCTTTAGTTCAGTTTGCCTTTAGTATTTTCCCACGTCAACCACACGCCATCAAGCTATTTTCTAGCACCGTTACCACTTATAATTATCTATACCACTTGTATTTTACTATCTCTTTGCCGAACTACTGCACCTATACACCTGACAAGTGTATTGGGTGTGTTAGGGACACAAGAGACTTCTTGTATCTTGATTGCAGGATTGCTTGACAGGAATACCTTTGACCACTTCCTCCCTGAGTTCGACAAACCTTGGGTAATCTACTTAAGAACTTGCTGCTGTTCTACAAACCTCTGCACTTGGAGGCACAACAACTGTCTACCAGAATAGAAGTGCGTAGACATCAAGCTATTTTCTGGCGCCGTTGTCGGGGAGGTTCAGGTAAAAGGTATTCACACCGGAGGATTAAAGAAGAAGAACCTCCCACGGCAAACGCCTATTTTCTGGTGTGAGTGCTCGAAGTTATTTCCTTTAGATTCTGCAATTTTGTCTTTTTGTTTCTTGTTTTCACTAGTTAGGCTTAATGGAAAACAACAACAAAATTAGAGAGCTTTATAGTATTTATCTTGAGTTAGGACATGAAGTGTTTGAAGAGAAAATTTAAAAACCTGTGGAACTTTATTTGCATGCTAATAGCAATGTTGTTATTATGAATTCTTTGGACACCATTATTTCTAATGCTATGGAAAAGTCTAAGCTTGGGGAAGCTAGTTTTGATGAAAATGATCTTTTTAGTCCCCCATCTTTAGAGGAGAAAATTTGCTTTGATGATACTATGCCTCCAATATATGATGATTACAATGATGAATATGATATTTTCAGTCCACCTACTATTGAGGAGAAAATTAATTATGATTACAATATGCCTCCTATGTTTGATCATTATGGTGATGAGAATAATAATGATAGCTATTTTGTTGAATTTGCTCCCACTACAATTAATAAGAATGACTATGCTTATGTGGAAAGTATTAATTATTTTATGCATGTGTCTCATGATAAGAATTTTTTATGCGATAGTTATATTGTTAATTTTATTCATGATGCTACTGAAAGTTATTATGAGAGAGGGAAACATGGTTTTATGTGTCTCAACAATATTAAGTTTCCCCTCTTTATGTTGAAAGTCTTGAAGTTGCACTTGTTTTGCTTTACTATGTTTGTTGCTTTGTGCTTTCATGACTTGTTTATTTACAAGATTCCTATGCATAGGAAGTGGGTTAGACTTAAATGTGTTTTGAATTTGCTTCTTGATGCTCTCTTTTACTTCAATCCATATTTCCTATGTGAGCATCTTCTCAAACTATCATGCCTAACTTAAAGGCGTTAAAGAAAAGTACTTATTGGGAGATAACCCAAAAGTTTTAGATGTGTTCTGTAATAACCGCTCCTTATCCTTTTTATTTGGTTTTTGTGCCAAGAGTAACTTCTAATGAGAGAGAAGTAATGATTGGGAAAGTTGTTGTCCCGACACTGATTTCTATGCTTCACCGTAAAAATTCTTGTAAAATCTCTGCACGTCCTGAGGCGTGAATTTTTGTGCTTCTGCCCCAGGTTGTTATTTAACTTTCTTTAGTTCAACACTTTTTGATTTGAGCAACAGAAGGTCTTCGAAAAAATTTGTCTTTACATGTTGGTCTGTTTTGACAGATTTCTGCCATTATTTGCATTTGCTTCTTGTTGGTTCCTTTTTGAGTTATTTTGGGGAATTGAGATTTTTGAGGGAAGTGCTAAAGTAGCTAGTGTTCTAATGGAAGTTTATTTGGTGTTAGAACTGAACCTTAAGACTTATTTATCTTGAGTACACTAATGTTGCTAATAAAGATTGTGTGAAGTTTTGTATGAAGGAAAATATTTTAGGTGTATGGAAGGAATGAGTAATGAGATGAAGGATGGACTAAAGCTCAAGCTTGGGGATGCCACGCGTCTCACCCCAAGAAATATCCAAGAAGTACAAGCGTCAAAGCTTGGGGATGCCCAAGGCATCCCCTCTTCATCAATAAAAATCTCAGGTTTCTTCCAAACGCTTCATTTTTATTGTTTCATGCACAGTTGTGTTGTTCTTGGAGTGTCTTCT
This sequence comes from Avena eriantha, assembly GCA_910589775.1. NCBI lineage: Eukaryota > Viridiplantae > Streptophyta > Magnoliopsida > Poales > Poaceae > Avena > Avena eriantha. The sequence continues at coordinate 20,571,541 of OU342745.1, forward strand.
TTTTCGTTTTCGTTTTTGGTTTTCGTTTGCTTTGTTTGCTTAGTTTGCTGAATAAATTGGTTGGACCCCCTTTTTCATGCATTGGTTTTCAAATAGTTTGGTTTGATTTGGAAAAGAGTAGGAAAGCTCATGCTTAAGTGGTAAAGAGAGCTTGTTTTTGACTGTGTCCTATGCTTTGTCATGCCATGCTTGATATTGTTTTGGCTTTATGCTTAGTATTCTTTGCTGCAGCATGAGTTGTTATAAACAATTGAGATTGCTTAATGTGCCTTGGATGAATCATGCATTGTTTTAGCATATTAAAGCATAGTATAGTGGTATTCTCCTTTGATGCTTTATTTGGGTTGACTTGGCGTATGATCACACCATGTTATGACTATCACAAGTCACCAAAGCCTTTATGATCCTTTAGTTTTCAACTTTTAGTATCACTTTATGCTTTGATCAATGATGTTTTGTTGCTCTGCATGATTATGGCCATTATTGCTCTCTTAGTTTGTCGCTCCCAGTCTTTTGCTAGCCTCCACAACCAAGTATGAGTTCCACTCATGCATCCAACTCCCTAAACCAAGTTATCCCAAAGAGTCCACCATACCTACCTATTAGCATATGCTATTCCCAGTGTATTCATGTTTTTGTTTACCTTCCAAATTAAACTTGTTATGAGAAAATTAGTGATTAAAGCTCTCACGAACTTGATGGCACACTTTAATTTCTTGCATTTAATAAACTTGAACCATTGTGTCCATCTTTGTTGCGTATATGCTTGCGGTTTATAAGTTGAAGTTAGCAGAACCATGTATAATGGGGAACGCTTTCAACATTGCACTTGTACATTGTACCCCGTTGATATCATGTTCTTTTTCTTATGGATCCCGGCGGTGTGAAATAAAAGTGGAACTTGTAAGATCATGGAGTTTGTATGTGTGTTAGAGAAACGCCTGGGCCGCTGGTCTAATCCATGCTGACATGGTGAAAACCTGCAGCATAACCATAATGAGCTGTCTATGAAGCATTCTTCTTATAAAAAAAAGAGTCATATATTGAGAAAAAAGAGGAAAAGAGAAAAACAAAAAAAAGATTATGAAAAGAGGAAAGAGAGAAAAAAGCACCATGTTCCCATGGTAAATAAGAAGAATGCTGAGATGCTCGTTGTCTGCTTGCCTTGTCATTTTGATATGGGGATTCTTCCGTATCATCGGGCAAGGGGTACCCCGTTGGCGGTTCTCTATGATACATATGTACTTACAATGACAAGAGCTTACTCGTGACTAAAGTTGAGTAGCATGAGGTCGGTCTTCGTAAGTAAGGGGCATGAGATTTCGGCTTATAACTTGTCAATCATATCCTCTCAATTGTGTCACTTTAACCTTAATCACTTCAAGATTCTTATGATAGGGGCAATGAGAGCTGAAATCTATAAGTACCATAATTTTTGGAAGCTCTATATGAGACTTGAATCCCTACTTCCTTTTATAAAGGCCTTTATTCCACCATTATATTGAGTCTCCACCTTCTACCTTTATGCACCTACTTTGAGAGCATAGTGGCCATTCTTAGTTCTATGTGCATTGTCCCAAGACTAGTTGATTGATGCATAACTTGATATTGCTTGTTCTAAACTATTGTATCTAGTCACTCTTATGAACTTTGAAGGTGTCCTATGCATTTATATTTGCTACTCTATGAGGGACAAGCTGAATACTATTATGTTATGTTTTATTTATGTGAAACCAACAAACATCTTGCAAAGCATTGTTATTCATTAATCTTTTGTTTGTATCCTTTAATGTTACAACATAGTTTCTTTGTCTTATTGCTAGAACTTTGTCTTTCATTTTATGATTGAAGTACTATGATCCTAGCTTTCAATGTTTTACAAATACTTTGATCAAGTTTATGATGGTGCATGTCACCTCAAAAATTATTCTTTCTTTTTATCACTTACCTACTCGAGGACGAGCAGGAGTTAAGCTTGGGGATGTTGATACATTCCAAATGTATCTATAATTTTTGATGTTCCATGCTTGGTTTTATCTACTTTCTTGTGTTTTGTCCACACTTTGGAGTACTTTTCATATGATTTCTTGGACTAACCTATTAACAAGAGCCATAGTGCCAGTTGCCTATTTTCTGCTATTTTTGGTTCCAGGAAAGTCAGAAAATCAATATTCTCAGAATTGGACGGGGCAAAAGCCAAAGTTCCTATTTTACCGGAAGACTCACGGATCTAGAAGCAGAGACGGAGGAGGACAGGGCCTGGCCACACCATATGGTGGCGCGGGCTAGCCCTAGCCACGCCACCAGGTGGTGTGGGCCCCTCTGGCCTCCACCGACCTTGCCCTTTCGCCTATATATTCCTCCCGATGCGAAAACCCTAAATCGTCAAGCCTCCAGCCACGAAAAGTTCCGCAGCGCCGCCGCCACCGAAGGGGAGATTCGGGGGACAGAAAGTCTCTGTTCCGGCACCCTGTCGGGACGGGGAAGTGCCCCGGGAGCCATCTCCATCGATCTCCACCACCATGTCCATCACCATTGTTGATTCCCATGATGAAGAGGGAGTAGTTCTCTCTCGAGGCTAAGGGTTCTACCCTGTAGCTATGTGTTCATCTCTCTCTCTATGCATGATCTTATTGATATCATGAGCTTGTAATCTATAGATCTACCTTGGTACTCAAGTGCTTTAATAGATCTCTGCTCTCCCGATGTGTGTGAAAGTGAGAGCGTGCACACCATGGTGGCACTTAGGCTAGAGATTACAAATACTTATTATGAGTTATATTTGGAGTTGGATGTCTTTATGAAATTGTGGTGTTTGTTGGACTCATCTAGTACTCAAGGTGATAGTGTGGGGTTATCTAGATGGGAAAGACTTACTTTGAGGTGTGCTGTTATACCCCTACCATTGATTAGAGTGTTCAACCGGAGAGTAGTTAATAGTAGTATCATAAAGAGAAGATATTTATATGATAGAGTGTTCACTAGTGAAAGTATGATCCCTAGGCCTTGTTTCTAAGCATTGATACACCGTTTGCAACTAGATCTGTTACATGTTTGCTTGCTTCCTTCTTTATTTCAGTTTGCCTTTAGTCTTTTCCCACGTCAACCACACGCCATCAAGCTATTTTCTAGCACCGTTACCACTTATAATTATCCATACCACTTGTATTTTACTATCTCTTCGCCGAACTAGTGCACCTATACACCTGACAAGTGTATTGGGTGTGTTAGGGACACAAGAGACTTCTTGTATCTTGATTGCAGGATTGCTTGAGAGGGAATACCTTTGACCACTTCCTCCCTAAGTTCAATAAACCTTGGGTAATCCACTTAAGGGAAAACTTGCTGCTGTTCTACAAACCTCTGCACTTGGCGGCCCAACAACTGTCTACAAGAATAGAAGTGCGTAGACATCAATCACCTAAAGATGCCTATGATAGGGGCAATGAGAACTGAAAGCTAGTAAGTGTCATAATTTTTGGGAGCTCTTTATGAGACTTGCAATCCCTTCTTCCCTCTTTGAAGGGCCTTTCTTTTACTTTGTAGTTGAGTTAGTAAACCTACTCCCTTCTATCTCAGCAAGTATTTTGAGTTGTTGTGTTTCATTCATTCATATGATGATTTATTCACTCATGTTTCTTATGTTCCTTGTTTTGCACATTGCTCTTATCTTGATGTTTACTACTTTTAAAGCCATCATTGAAAAACCAGCTATTTGTGAACTCCAGCAAATTATCAACTATTCTTCAACCAAGAGCTAAGTTTGCCATTACCAATTATGATTCACTTTATGTATCTTTATTGTGTTTCCTTTACTTATTACAAGTTGAGTTATATAATAGTGAGTTGTCTTCTATTATGATCTATGTATTTGATGAATGTGATGCTTCTTGTCCGTATTCTTTTATCGACTCTTCACTCCATAAACCTGAGGCCATGTTTATTGAGCTCAGTTTTGCTTGGGGACAAGTGAAGTCTAAGCTTGGGGGAGTTGGTACGTCCATTTTGCATCACTATTCTATGTCTTAATTCACTATTATTCATTGATATATTTCGTATTGAGAGGTGATACTTATGTTATTTCATCTGTTTTTGCATGGTTGATGACTTTTGGAGCATGGACCGCTGCAGTCAGGATTCTGATGGAAAAGGTGCTGTTTGGAGGCAAAATTCGCGAAGATCAGAAAATCCGGGAAAATATACGGAAAATCCTATTTTTCTAGAAGACTAAGGAAGCCAGAAGACGGAGTGGAGATGGGCCACAAGGGGCCCACACCACCCCATGGCGCGGGTAGCCCTAGGCCGCGCCAAGAGGTGGTGTGGCCACCCTGGCCCACTCCAGCCTCTCTCCTCTGGCATATATCATCCTCCCGAAACCCTAAGACTCGGGGAGCGACCACAGAAAGATTCCGCCGCCTCTGCGGGGCGGAAAACACCGAGAGAGAAAGATCTCTCTGGCAGACAGATTTCTGCCGGGGGAATTCCTTCCCAGAGAGGGGAGATCGTCGCCATCAACACCACCATCAAGCTGGACTTCATCGCGATCATCATCATCATCACCACCATCATCACCATCAGCACCCTCATCACCATCTCCATATTGCTGTAACAATTGCGTTGAATCTTGCATAGTTCATAGGGGAAACTTTCCCGGTGTTGATTACTCTTTGTAGTTGATGCTATTGAGTGAACCATTGAATTATTGTTTATGTTCAGATTTTTATACATCATTATTCCATCTCTGATCATGATCCATATGATGTCTTGTGAGTAGTTCGTTTTGTTCTTGAGGACATGGGCGAAGTCTTGTTGTTAGTAGTGGAGTTGCATTGAGAAAGATTCAATAGATTGTTATTTAAGTTGTGGTGTACTTCTTCTAGTGGTGTCATGTGAACGTCGACTACATGACACTTCACCTATATGGGCCTAGGGGAATGCATTGTGTATTTGGCTACTAATCGTAGGGGTTGCCAGAGTGACAGAAACCTGAACCCCCGTTAGGAAACCATTGCACAAGGGACGTAAGGGTCTTAGAGTTTAAAGCTATGGTTAGGTTTCTACCTTAATTACTTTCTTGTACTTAAGGCTGTTTGCAAGGGGTATAATCACAAGTATGTATTAGTATTGGATGGGGCGGTACATTAGCACAGGTTCACCCACACAACACTTAGCAAGCTAAAGAAGATTAATCAACTATATGAAGCGAAAGCACTTGACAGTCTTCCCATGTGTCCTCGAGAACGTTTGGTCATTTTAAGTAATACAACAGGCTTGTCCTTTGATGCATAAAGGATTGGGCCACTTGCTGAATTTATTCCTACTATCTTTTATTTACTCGTACTTTGTTTACTTGCTATATCAAAAACCCCTAAAAATCCGTTTGCTAACTATTTGCAGAGAATTCCTGATCCATACCACTAGCCAGCACCTTCCGCTCCTCGTTGGGTTCGACACTCTTACTTATCGAAAATACTGCGATACACCGCCTATACTTGTGGGTCATCAGGACCCACCCCCTGGCATTTATCAGAATGAAGAACAATGGGCAAAAGATACGCGAGAAAAGAAGACCGAGGAGGGAACAGGCACAGCAGCCATGACCCACCCCATGGCCGCAGCTGGTATGCTCTTTCCTCCCCTGAATCTCCGATGCCATCGATTCTTTCGCCAAACGACTTGTCTTGACCTAAAACCTACTATATATACCCCCTTTCGGCGATCCTCGACACAAACGGAGGCGGAGTTCAAAAACACAGAAACAGAGGGTCACCGGTGAAGATCGGAGGGGGAAATGCCACAGGAATTGCCTCTGGAGGGCTCCACCCCCCTCCGGCGTGTTCATCATCAACACCTACAACAAGATCCTATCCATCTCCCTACGGTAATCTCTTGGCAAACATGATGTGGGAAGTAATATATTATTATCCCTTGGTCTATTGTGTTTCCATGTCTTTGTTTGAGTAGTGAATTATTATGTCAAAAGTGAAATAGTTCGTTTATTGGTTGCATACAATGTTGTTATATTTTATGACTGTCTTATTGTACAATATATGAGTTCATGCATATGTTGGGAAATGCATGTAAGGTGATGGTGGGACAATTATGTCTTAATAATTCCTATGTTTGCTCAGTAACATGGCCTTAGGATCCATCATAAGTGTTGTGTATGCACATTTATTTGGCTACACCTAATTAAGGCTCCGTCCTGGAAGAAACAATAAACAACCAAACAAACAAATGAAATAACATTTTCCTAAACATTTACTCCCATAGAGAAACTTGCTACTTGATAAAATTCTCCACCACTCCACTCCACTTCATCAGATCAATTTAAATTTCACTAGTTTACTTGTAGTTTCCACTAACACATACTTTATTTATTTTCCACCTAGTACCAAAACAAAACACACACTTAGATCCTATATTTGCATATAAGGCCATATAAGAGGGTTATAGGGCTTTAGAGAATAGATAGTTTACCTTCAGCTCGTCGTGGGTTCGACACTCAAATACTTACGAATTGTACCATGGTGATCCCCTGCACTTGGGGGTTATCAAGATACTTTTCTGGCACCATTGCCAGGAAGCATAGTGCTAGAATTCTATTATTACTTGCATTTCTAGTTTATTTTTAGTACCTTTTCCTTTTATATAAAACTAAAACCCCAAAAAATTATATGGATCCTTTTCCCAAGAATAACCATGAGATATATGATTTTTATGTCAAATATATTCTTTTGGGCACTAACCTTTTGGATGCAAGAGATAATGTTGAAAGTGCCAATAAAGGATATGACAAAAGCCTAAGCTTGGGGATGTCCATGCCACCTCAAAAATAAGAGGAAAAGGAAGAACAAGTGGAGGAAGAATGGACTAGCTACCCATATCCTACACCCAACAATGGTAATGAACACATTCTTATTAATGATGATGATCTTTCATTGTCTAGTAGTCCTCTATGTGGAACAATTATGACTAATATATGGGAGGATGAAAGTGATATATTTGAGTTCGATGATCCAATATGCTCATTAGATGACTTGTCTTTATATGGTGAATATATTCAAAACTACGAGATTAAGTTTTCTTTTGATGCTTGCAACTATTATGAGAGAGGAAGAGATAAGAGCCCTGTTTATATTTCTATGTTATTTAAAATGCAAGCTACTAATAATTATATGCATTGGATACCACAGCCTTGCTACTATTTATTCACATATAAAATGTCAATGCATAGGAAGAGAGTTAGACTTAAAAGTTAATGTATGTGTGCTTTGTGGTGTTCTCCACATGCTTTCAAATACTATTAAATTTGAGCACACCTTGATATCCATGTAACATGTAAAATAACTTTACCTACCGATTTCTAGCAATTAGTTTAAGATTTTCACTTTTTATAAATTCTGGGAAAGTAAATGAGAAAGATTAGCAATGGAGAAGTTGGGGTCAACCTTGAACATGTGTTGTTCATGCCAATGGAACCATTGCAAAATCTCTATCATTAAAACTTCTCCCATTATAAAACAAAATAAAAAAGAGTGTTTATTACTACTGAAACATAACCTTTGTATCTTACTTTCTCATCTATGTGCCAAGAATAACCTCTTTTGAGAGGTAAGATCAAACAATTGTAACTTGCTGTCCAGAAAACGGATTTCCGAGCTTCACTACAAAAAATGTTAAAAATCACAGAAGAGGAATTTTGACCTGAAATTTCACGTCAGAAATATTCATCTCTTTACCCACATTTCATTAGTTCAAAGTGTTTTTATTTGAGCAACGTAAGTGCCTCTGAAAATTCGCTCTTCACAGACTATCTAGTTTTTGACGGATTTTATCTCTATTATGTATTAGTCTTATTATCTTTGTTTTGTGTGGTTCCTTTTTATCAAAGAGCAATACAAACCACAAGTAACAGTAAATAATGTTTACTTCATGATATGTATTTGTTGTACTTATTGGTATTTAATTTATGGAGGCACTAACCACTCTAATCAAGTTTTATGATGAGTTTTGTGTGAAAAGAGTTTTCAAGTGAAAGAGTAGGGTGATCAATGCAGATTAAGAGGGGCGAACGCTCAAGGTTGGGTATGTTACCCCTGGGAGCACCCCACATGTATCAAAGGAATACAAGCATTCAAGATTGGGGATGTCCATGTTATCTCATAAACTCAAACCATCGTAATATCAAGTAAGCCTAGCTATATGGCTATAAAGAAAGCACTTTGCGGGAGGCAACCCAATTATTTTGGTTTTGATTTTATTTGTGTACTCTTTCTATAACAAGAGACTTTAGTTTTTGTTATGAAAGTTTTAATAAAGTATCAAGTTTTACCCATTTTTGATTGAAAAAGTTAAACATATATATGGAGTTGAAAATTCTTGCACGAGTCTCTGTACCATATGATTTTTCATATTTTTTATGTAACTCCGATTGAGCTCATATTTTAACTGTAGTTACAACTTTTCACCCTATGTATGTTCAAGAAATTTCTTCATTTTAGGACATGTCTAAGTAGGGTAATTAATTATGTTTTTCTGCTGCTAAAATTCTGGACAGATTCTGTCCTATTTTGTTTTATGTGTTCTTTGAGCTTTTAAGTTGATTTTTTTGATTAATTTGAGTTCATGAGAAAGCATAAAACATTATATATACCTACTGGACACTTCATATATACATTTGTTTAACGATTTATTGCAGCAAATATTATGTTTTTTATGCCCACTAATGTCACCCCACAGAAAAGAGATGGGAGAAAATTTTGTGTTGATGTTTTTTCACATGGATTAGAGGATATTCACCAAGAGCAATCAAAGGATGGTGAAAACCATAAGCTTGGAGATGCCCAAGGCACCCCACTGGACCAACCACACTCTCTGTTTGCACACGTCTACTTTCTGTTTTTCGAGCAACACATTACTATCGCATAAACTTGGAGCATTTGTATCTTACTTCCTTTATTTTTAATTTTCGTTTTATTCATGTTTCCAAGACCATTATAAATATATTCTTTCTTTGGAAATAAATTAAGTTGTATGCTATAAAATAGTTAGAATAGCGATGTTGAAGTTATTCAAAAAGGATACATATAGTTGCATGATTCATATGCTTCGAATGAATATTAATTTTCAAGTGAGTTATGTAGAGCTATATTTTATTCATGTTTTGATGCTTGCTATTAGTTTACATTGTTTGACATGGATTGATTAGAACTATGGACTCTTATACATGCATGTAGATGGTCAACTTTCTCCCTCTTACTAGCCCAAAAATAAATCCAATATGTTAAAACTTGTTATCCAACTCCTTTGAACCAAGTTTTTCTAGAGTGTCCATCATACCTGCCTATTGGCATAATTTCTATTCCAAGTATATTTCTCAAGTTTTATTAATTTATCTATCTTCCAAATTAAAATGCTTATGATTGTGTTTGCTATGAGAAAATTGGTTAGTAAAGCTCTCACAAACTTGATGGCACACTTTTATTTCTTGCACACAATAAACTTGAACCATTGTGACTAATTTATGAAGTTATGTGCTTGAAAAATTATGAGTTGGGAGTTATCATAACCATGCTTTCATGGGGCACGTTTTTAACATTGCACTTATTCATATCTAGTTGATATCATGTTCTTTTGTTATGGATTCCTATCATTGTGAAATAAATTGGAACCTTGGTAAGCTCATGGAGTTTGTATATGTGCTAGAGAATCGCCTAGGTCACTAACCCAAGCCTTGCATCATTCATGGTAGAAATTTACAGCATCCCATAATGAGCATTCTATGAAGCATCTTCAATAAAAAAATCTATGCCAACAGTAAATAAAAATAATTGTTGAGATGTTCATTGTCTATTTGTCTTGTCATTTTGGTATGGGAAACCTTCCATACCATGGGGCAAGAGGTACCCCGTTGGCGTTCTCGATGATACATATAAACTTGCAATGACAAGAACTTGCTTAGGATCCTAAGTTGAGTAGCATGTGGTGTAGGTACTCGTATTCAAGGGGCATGAGGCATTCAACTTGTACTTTGTCAAGCATATTACTCATATTGGCCATCACATTAACCTTAACCACTCAAGATGCTAATGATAGAGGCAATGAGGGCTCAAAGCTAATGAATACCATATTTCAAACATAATCATAAGAGGAAGCGTTTGGAAGCTATATAAAACTTATTCATGACTAATCTCTGATTGTTATCTATCTTTCCAAAGTGTCCACTTTTATATTCAGAGTTTAGAAGAAAACTCTATGACCACTATAGGATATTTTTACTTTACTTTTTCTTTTGCATTTTGCATTCATTTGGTCCATAGCTCTTTCTTCTATGTTACACTTTGTGAATTACTATTGATCATCCTTTTATTGTATATGAGATATCACTTCATTATCTATCTTATATATTGCTATTCCTTTGAAGAATGAATCATTTGACTTTGTGTAGAAATAGTAATCAGTTTTGATATCCAAAATAGTATTAAAGTACAAAGTCCATGTTAGTTTTATCACCTTCATACTCGAGGACGAGAATAGGTGAAGCTTGGGGATGTTGATGCATGTAAAATGCATACATGAACTTTGCACTTTATTACTTGATATTCCAACATATTTGCATCATATATGGGTTCTATTCATGTTTTATAATGATTATTGGGAATAATTCACACTTCCCATATTGCTTTGGAATTAACCCTGTTGAGGCAAAAAACCTCTATTTCAATGTTTTTGACTTTCAGGTACCCAAACAACGTCCAATTGATCTGAAACTTCACGGGACCCAACAGTTATCAGAATGAAGAAGAATAGGCCAAAGATCCGCGAGAAAAGAAGACATGGGAGGGAACAAGCACAGCAGCCGCGGCCAGGGGGTGGGCCGCGGCTAGTATGTTGTTTCCTCCCTCGAGTCTCTGATGACATCGATTCTTTCACCAAATGACTTATCTTGACCTAAAACCTACTAAATATACCCCCTTTCAGCGATCCTGGACACAGACGGAGGCGGGGATCAAAAAACACAGAAACAGAGAGTCACCAGAGAAGATCGGAGGGGGGGGGGAACACCACTGGAATCTCCTTCGGAGGGCTCCACTCCCTTCCGGCGTGTTCATCATCAACACCTACATCAATATCCTCTCCATCTCCCTACTGTAATCTCTTGGCAATCATGATGTGTGAAGCAATATATTATTTTCCCTTGGTCTATTGTGTCTCCATGTCTTTGTTTGAGTAGTGAATTGTTATGGCAAAAGTGAAATAGTTCATTTATTGGTTGCATATAGTGTTGTTATCTTTTATGATTGTCTTCTTATATAATATATGAGTGCATGCATATGTTAGAGAATGCATGTAAGGTGATCACCGTAGTGTAGTGGCATGGGGAGGACCGTGGAGGACAGAAAACCATGGTCCAATTCATAAAGTTATATTAGGGGGACATATACCGGGGACCCTCGAGTTTATAGCTATGGTGGGACAATTATATCTTAATAATTCCTATGTTTGCTCAGTAACATGGCCTAACTGTATACCGTACAACCACGTGTTGGTTCTCTCCTACCTGTACTTGGTTTTCACATCTTGACTGATATTTTCTATCTGTTATTACAATTAATCAATAAACCAAAACACTTTTCTTGCAACTACACAACGTACTATAATTTCACATGTTCTCGGGAAAAGAAAATGTATGATTTGATTGGGACACTTCATGCTACGCACGTACGCATCATGATGGTATTCGACAGGCGCTCCGATCTACACAGTGACATGCATAACATGGTCCAAGCCATGAACAGACATACTACGTACGTAGGTACCAAGTGTCCCGAGACAGGTAATAGCCACATCATCCGTATTCAGAAAAATACCCCAAGGTACACCGACCTTCAGGACCTACAAAATGACTGGCCCATTAGTCAGACTCCGTGCCAAGCCAGCTGCCGTAGCACAGCGAGAATATACCAGCAGCAGCTAGCGGCTAGCGGCTAGCAGCAAAGCACCCTGGAGTCCTGGGCTGGTGGCATGATATCCTAGCTACCTGCCATGGCCGCCCTGCCTGACTGGTATGGTCTGTGAGCTGGTCTGGTGCAAAGAGAATCTGGCGCTCCGCCAAGAGCTCCGGACAAAATCCACTTCACCGGTCAGCTGCTTTTGTGCGTGCGTGCGAGCGAGCGAGCGTGTGTGTGGTAGGTTAGCTAGATAGTAATAGCCCGTGTTGGGGAATTGGCGTTTGGCTTTGTATTCCTCCCATGTAGTATAAGTCTCTATCTCCATGGCGAAAGCTCTGTATGATGAAGCCGGAAGAATAATCAGAGAGAGAGAGAGAGTGGGGGAGAGAGCGAGGGGGGTGGTGGGGAAGGAGAGAGAGCCCATAGGTAAGTAGTATGATGAAGCCGGGAGAAGCTTGAGACATTCTTTTGCATTCAATTGGTTGCTTTTGGAGGTGCTGCCTAGAAGATTGGTAGTAGTAGTAGTACCAGGCTAAGCATTAGGCCAACACTTTGATTAGTACTAGATGATATATTAAACCTGGAAAGACACTGAGATTGCAGCTAGTGTGCTGGTCTAGGCTAGCTAGGCATTTCTCAAAAGCTACATCTCCTTGGGAAGTATCCTGGTGTCCTTTGCTCTTTGCTTTACTCGCTTTATGGTGAGAATCAGCACGCACGCAGCTGCAGGACAGGCAGGAGAGCAAGCTGCTAGCAACCGTGGATGGATCATGGATGGAGTTGTCGTGGACTTGTGGTAGAGAGAGAGAGCAACCAAACGCCTCTGGCTCCCTGCTGCCATCTCTCTATAAATCCAGCCTCACCTCCTTGCTCCTTCCACCATCCTTCGCACCCGCGCACCGTTCTCCGCTAGCTTACTTCCTCCCAAATTACCTATAGCTTTCTCTCTCTCTCTCTCTACTAGTAGCAGCTGTCTCCTTGTCTTTGCTTCATGTGTCTTTGGCATAACCATCAAGATCTAGAGAGACACACAGAGAGATGAACAATCCCTTTGGTTTCCTTTGCCTTTCTTCCTCAACTATTTGGTGGCCGAGAGAGAGGTTTATTTGATGATCTTTCTAATCAAGATTGTGCTGTGCCTGGCTCCCTGTATGCCACACATGTAGCCCAACCCAAGAATGTGGTTGCCTGCTGTGGGTGGCGTGCAAGGTGCCAAGCATGCATATATGTATATTTCCTCTCGATCTCATTATTCGATACCTTTTATTTTCGTTCGATCATTCGATGCGTTTTTTATCCCAGCATACAATTTATTTTACCAATATTTTGATGTTCTTGCAGTTACAAGTCCGTGGAATGTGTTTAGTTCATCTACAGGTCTTCTCCTCTCAAAGTTATTAATGATTTGCATGGCCCAAAGCAACCAGCTGGGGGTTAATTATAGTATATGGTATTTGTTTGGGGATTAATTATATATGGTATTTGTTTGTTCAAATGCTTTTGAATGCGACCATGATTAATTGATCTCCCTGTAAAGATAAAGATATGCATGGTATTTATATTTCGTGTCCCCTCCCCCTTTTGATTTTCTTTCATCTAATCTCATACATGTACTTCCTCCGCTTCGCTTTCTGGGTTTAGACAAAGTCAAACATTTTCAAGTTTGACAAAAAATATATAGCAAAAAAATTAACATCCGTAATACCAAATGCATATAATATGAAGATATACTTTATTGTGATTCTAATAATATAGATTTTACGGTATACATTGACTAAACCCATAACACGAATTATTTATGAACGGAGAGGGAGTATTGATCATTGCTTCATTACAATTGCTTACTTATTGTTGATGAAAGTGGCATTTATGTATGCATTTAGATAGGATTTGTGCTAAGAATGGCATAGATACAAGCAATTAAAAGAAAGCGAGCCTCAGTAGCCACTCTACATATTATTTGACCAAGAAATGTAGCACTCCCTTCGATCCAAATTAATGTTCTTATATTTGTCTAGATTCAGATATATCTAGTACTTAAACATTACAAGATACGTTCGAATCTAGACAAATTTGAGAATACTAATTTGGATCGGGGGAAGTACTAGCTAGTGTGCAAGATATTTTTCCATTTCACTTTGTCCGTTTCAATTCCAACACACTTGTATTCCATTTTGGAGAAGTTCTTTCCAATGTGCTTATCATATGCTCACGGTCGCCAATTTCTGACAAGGGGTGTCTCCGTACAGCAAGCTGAATCTATTAAATTGTGTAATAATGTGTTTCCGGTAGAAGGCTTTGGAGTGCTTATAGATGCAGAAGCTATATAGTTCCTTAAACAGTTAAGCTTACTTTGAGGTTCTACAACAATGGGCAATAATGTGTTTACTTCTGTTTGACCGCATGCTGGTTAAATTTTCCTTCTGAAGTGATACCATTGTTATCTAGCAGTAAGTATTTTTTCTTTCCTTGTCACTGGTTTACATTAACAGAAGTACTGACTGCACTATGTACGTAGTCTGCACTCAGGAGTCGAGAATGACAAAGATACAGTTTCTGGGAATCTTGTACGTCAGAATAAAACTCCTATATGTAGCTAACCAAATAGAGTACACGTGTATGCATGCTATGCACACAAACATCTTCACACAAGCAAATAATTTCAACTCAATAGCATTTGATTTGTATAATCATTTTACTCCATTTGAACAATTTAATTTAAAGCAGTAGACTAGTACAGATGTGTAGTATCAAGAAACGAGTTATTTTGGATCAAGATATAATCAAACCCTGAATCAAAAGCCCGTAATGCCCATTTAGACGTATACGCACTGTGCACCGTGTGTCTCCAGGAGGCCAAAAGCTGAAAGGTACTCCAAAATATAAGATGTTTTACCTTTGTGAAGTTAATATATATATCTAGATCTCTTTTAGTTCGTAGGTTCGGAGAGATCCGAGTGAACCTACACACTAATAGGTTCTAGATTCATTAGCTTTACAAAGCTAAAACATCTTATATTTTGAAACAGAGGGAGTATATAGCAACGGCAACACAATTTTAAAACACGGCACCCAGTTCAGACCGGACCGCTCGCTCTCGCGAAAGAACCACGCGCGACCGCGTCGCTCCCGTGAGCAGCCGGCGCAACCCCCTCCCTTTGCCGCTCCCTCAACCCCCACCCCTCCGCCGTCGCCGGCATGCGCCCAGCAAGGCCCGCACGGTGCCAGCAGCGGCGGCAACTTCTCCTCTTTACCTGCTCGGCAAGGAGGCGGCGGGAGTCCGACGGTGCGCCCAGGTGCAGCGACAGGCCCGGTGCTCCCGGGAGGTAGGGATGCGGCAGCGCCACCACTTGGCAGCGGGGCAGAGCCTCGAGCGACGATGGGTGGCTTGTCCCCTCCCAGATCTGGGCCCGTTTGGGCTCCATATGGGTATGGGCAGGCCAAGTCGGGTCTAACTCAGGTGATGCCTCCTACGAGTTGGAGCTGGGACTACTCGGACCAGGGGCAGCGCCAGCAGCGTGCTGACAACGGCTTTACGGGACCGATATGGGATTGGCTGAGCCTGTTTAGGCTTGGTGTGCCTCTGTTGTTGTGTCCGGTCGGCTACTGCCGCAAGGCAGTGGAGGTCAGTCCCTCCCGCGAGGCTGCGGCGATGCCACCCTCGTTTCATGTGGTTTCTTCTCTCAGCCTGGCAGGCCTCGCATCGGGAGCCACAATGAGACGACGATGATGGCGGCAAGAGACTAGGATGGCATGTTGGGGTGGACGGTAAGTCTGGCGGAGCGCGATGGATATCAATCGAGTGGTGGGTTGGGGATCGGGAGAAATCCCCGTCGGCTCGTCCGACACTGATGCGGTGACACCTGCCTGGTGCCGCATTCTTTCCTGAAGGGTGTTGGGTGTACCTCTTCCCCACTCTCCACGACGTATTGGAGGAAACCCTAGGAAAAGTCTGGGCAACAGCGTTGTCGACGTCGCATTACTTCTTGAAGGTGTTACTTAATACACGGTGACTCGAAGCGAGTGGGTGGGACAACTACGGAGGGCGAAGAGGTTGCGGTTCATCTTCGTTTCATTGATCTGCCGATGGTGGCATATGTTTCTCTTTTCTTTCTCTTTTTTTTGGGCTAGATTGTGCTGATGCCCGAGCAATATCGTCGGCCATCCTATGGTTGCTATATTAATATAACGAGGCGAAAGACTATTTTGAGAGAGTATACCCAGCTCGTACACCTATGTTAAGGTGTACATGGGCTGGATATATGTTCGATACTTAAGTTTGGGGGCAAAGCAACCTGTGGTTGGGTGGCTAGGAGGGTGGTTATACCCCTAGCCCACCAGAGTTCAAACCCCAGATTTTACAATCTGTGTTGCATAAAAAGCGGAATATTCTTTTAGTAGGAGGCGACGTTCCCGTCGACAGCGAGGCGTCCGTGGTGACTTCGTCAATCTTAAGACCCGCTCCACCGACTCAGTCTCTCGGAGGTGTCTCTCGGAGGTGTTTATAGGGACAGGTGTGCGTGTGTGCCTTCATAAAAGTGGTGCATGTACGTATTATGAGCGTCTACGATTGTACTGTGTTGTTTCTAAAAAAATATATACTTAAGTTTGGGGAGACCGGAGGTCTGGAGCACACCTCTATTAAAATCTCCTCGTCACACAATTTTTTTTTCCTAAATTCCAGCTAGCTGCTCCGCCGCCACACCAATCACCTCACCTTTTCTCTCTACCAAGACCTTGGTCGTTCATCATTAGGTTTTCAGCCAGAGTCTGCGGCTCTTGAGGCGAATATGATACGGCGAGTTCTTAATTTGTTGGTACATAACACTCCCACCGGCGTTCGTTCGCTGCGCCAAATCGATCCGTACGAGCATCTATTCTATCAGTCAGCATCGGAAGCGGCATCATCAAACGCAAACAAGGGGGATGAATCTACGACTATAGGATCAATGCAGACTCTTGCTCTGCCCGACCCAGTCGCGAGCTTCGCTCCATCCCCGACCTGTCTGCCGAAGAAGGGGGCCCTGGATTTGTTCGCGCTCCTGGGCGGCGAAGGCAGGATCGTGAGCGCCGACCTGGCCGGCGAAGCCGTGCTGTACGCCGCCGACGAGCGTCTCTTCCTTAGACTGCCGCGTGTCAACGAGCCCAAGGGGTGCAACCCCGCGTGCATCTCCGTCGCCTTGCCCGGCGCGGCCGAGAACAGCCTCTTGTTAGGTTATAAACCACACTAGCCGCATGGGATCTTGCCAGGGTAACATCTAGAACACCTAATGAACATGAAAAGTGGATTGATTAGAACTTTACGAGGTGCTGGAGTCGAGGAAGACGCCATTGCTGGCCGGTTGATGCAGGCTTGTGCAGAGGTTGGGGAAGACGATGCAGGGAAGGTACGGATACCCTCCGGCCTCCAGCGGCACTGCCCTGGCACCGGGCGGGTGTAGGCTGGCCTTCCCGTCGCTGCTGTGCTGCCCTAGATCGGTAGGGGTTTTGGGATATCGGGGAGTAGGGAAAGCAGATTGTGGACTAGGTAATAGATCGTCGCCAGACTCCCCTTCTTTATATGGCGCAGGCGACAGTGGACCTAGAGCCATCGGTTGGTTCAGGTGCCCCGATCAGGGCGCGTAAGTTAGCGTACTAGACCACCATCTCTTTGGTTTTGGTGGGCCCCTCTTTGACTTAACGTTAATCTTATCTTTATCCCTTTATTTGACTCTGTCGTCCTGTTAAACGTGACAGATCAACACCAGCATTCTCCCCCTTGATCGTTAGGTTTAACTTCATCTGCCCATTTTCCATAGGAATAATACACTAAAGTGAGGCGTTACAACAACCAATAAAATGCTACTGAACTTCAACACTTATAGCATACCAGCCTATTTCGAAATGGATAACATTTTACTTAATGGGAGTGGTTCTTTAAATGGTCCCTTTATTCCAGAATCATAAGGCTTCCAGTAGTCCCATGCCAGCAACATGCTCATGAAAAATACTGGGTGGTAAGCCTTTCGTTAGTGGATCCGCAAGCATACGAGTACTACTAATATGCTTAACATCAATAGTATGATACTGGATTCTATCTTTCACAACATGATACTTTATGTCAATGTGCTTGGCAGCAGCACTTGACTTGTTGTTACTCGTATAGAAAACCGCGGGTTCATTATTGCAGTACAACACAAGTGGTTTAGAGATGCTATCAACCACTTTAAGCCCGAGAATGAAATTCTTTAACCATACAGCCTGCCCAATGGCCTCATAGCATGCTATAAATTCTGCTTGCATCGTATATGAGGCATTTATTGTTTGCTTGGAGCTTTTCCACGATATGGCTCCTCCGGCAAGTGTGAACACATAACCTGACGTGGATTTCTTACTGTCCACACAAACGGCATAATCAGCATCTGAATAGCCAATGACTTCTAGGCTACCAGACCTTCTATATGTAAGCATGTAATCTTTAGTACCTTGCATATAACGCAAGACTTTCTTTACGGCCTTCCAGTGGTCTATTCCTGGATTCGATTGGAATCTGCCAAGCATTCCCGTTATAAAAGCCAAGTCAGGGCGCATACAAACTTGTGCATACATGATGCTTCCGACAGCTGAAGCATAAGGAACCGACTTCATCTGATCAGTTTCAATTTGATTCCTTGGACATTGAAATGTCCCAAACTTTCGCCCTTGACTATTGGAGCAGGTGAGGCTGAGCACTTATGCATATTGTATTTCTTTAGTACTCGCTCAAAGTATGCCTTTTGTGATAGTCCCAATACACCTTTAAACCTATCTCGATGAATCTCTATGCCAAGGACATACGAGGCTTCACCGAGATCTTTCATATCGAAATTGGAAGACATAAATTTCTTGGTCTCATGCAGCATATCCTTATCACTGCAAGCCAATAATATGTCATCCACATATAGGACTAATAGTGTGAACCTACTGCCCTTAAACTTGACATAAATGCAGTTGTCCACAACATTTTCCGTAAAACCAAAAGTTCTAATGATCTTGTCGAACTTAAGGTACCACTGTCTCGAAGCTTGCTTCAAGCCATAGATGGGTTTCTTTAGGCAACACGCCAAGTGTTCACTTCCTTCCACGACAAAACCTTTCGGCTGAGTCATGTAAACATTTTCTTTCAGTTCTCCATTCAGGAAAGCTGTTTTAACATCCATTTGGTGTAATTCTAGGTCGAAATGAGCTACTAGAGCCATGACGATCCTAAAGAAATCTTTAGATGACACGAGAGAGAAGGTCTCATTGTAATCGATTCCTTCTCTCTTAGTGAACCCTTTTGCCACAAGTCTTGCCTTGAACCTTTCGACATTCCCTTTGGAGTCATACTTGGTTTTGTAGACCCATTTGCAGCCTACTCTTTTAGCTCCATTGGGAACTTCTACTAAGTCCCAAACATCATTTGAGGCCATAGACTTCAACTCATCTTCCATGGCAACTTGCCACTTAGACGAATTCATACTTTTAATGGCTTCTTTATATGAGGTTGGTGATGACCCACAAGTGTAGGGGGTGTATCGTAGTATTTTCGATAAGTAAGAGTGTCGAACCCAACGAGGAGTAGAAGGTGCTTGCTAGTGGTATGGATCAGGAATTCTCTGCAAATACTTAGCAAACGGATTTTCAGGGGTTTTTGATAAAGCAAGTAAACAAAGTACGAGTAAACAAAAGACCGTAGGAATAAATGCAGCAAGTGGCCCAATCCTTTATGCAGGAAAGGACAAGCCGGTTGTATTACTTAAGATGACCAAACGTTCTCGAGGACACATGGGAAGACAGTCAAGTGCTTTCGCTTCATATAGTTGATTAATCTTCTTTAGCTTGCTAAGTGTTGTGTGGGTGAACCTATGCAAATGTACCGACCTTCCTAGGACTAATACATACTTGTGATTAAACCCCTTGCAAACATCCATAAGCACAAGAAAGTAATTAAGGTAGAAACCTAACCACATCTTTAAACTCTAAGACCCTTACGTCCCTTGTGCAATGGTTTCCTAACGGGGGTTCAGGTTTCTATCACTCCGGCAACCCCTACGATTAGTAGCCAAATAGACAATGCATTCACCTAGGCCATATAGGTGAAGTGTCATGTAGTCGACGTTCACATGACACCACTAGAAGAAGTACACTACAACTTAAATATCAAACTATTGAATCTTTCTCAACACAATTCCACTACTAACAACATGACTTCTCCCATGTCCTCAAGAACAAAATGAACTACTCACAAGACATCATATGGATCATGATCAGAGATGGAATAATGATGTATAACAATCTGAACATAAACAATAATTCAATGGTTCACTCAATAGCATCAACTACAAAGAGTAATCAACACCGGGAAAGTTTCCCCTATGAACTATGTAAGATTCAACACAATTGTTACAGCAATATGGAGATGGTGATGAGGGTGCTGATGGTGATGAGGGTGGTGATGACGATGATGATCCCGATGAAGTCCAGCTTGATGGTGGCGTTGATGGCGAAGATCTCCCCTCTTTAGGAAGGAATTCCCCCGGCAGAAATCTGTCTGCCGGAGAGATCTTTCTCTCTCGATGTTTTCCGCCATGCAGAGGCGGCGGGATCTTTCTATGGTCGCCCCCCGAGTCTTAGGGTTTCGGGAGGATAATATACGCCAGAGGGGAGTGCCAGGGGTGGACCAGGGCGGCTACACCACCTGGTGGCGCGGCCTAGGCTGGCCCGCGCCAGGGGGTTGTGTGGGCCCCCTATGGCCCATCTCCAGCCCCCCTTATGGCTTCCTTCGTCTTTTGGAAAAATAGGATTTTCCGTATATTTTCCTGGATTTTCTGACCTTCACGAATTTTGCCTCCAAACAGCACCTTTTCCATCAGAATCCTGACTGCAGCGGTCCATGCTCCAAAAGTCATCAACCATGCAAAAACAGATGAAATAACATAAGTATCACCTCTCAATACGAAATATATCAATGAATAACAGTGAATTATGACATAGAATAGTGATGCAAAATGGACGTATCAGTTGGATCCTCCACCTTTCCTATATCATTTACATCCTCACTCATGTAAGTGACATAATCTTCTAGGATGGCTTTCTTCCTTTCTTGCAATGATCTTCTCAGAGGTGGTGGTGAAGGGGCATCATTATTTTGTGGATCATTTTCTTCATCTGACTGGTGAGGCTCTTCATTGTTATTTTCGTTAGTCTCAGCATCACCATTAGGTGGAGGGCCTAAATTATCAGATTCAGAAATATGAGAGGTTATTCTCCTTGACATTGGTAGAACGATTTCTTGGATAGTCGGGCATGGTGCACACACCCTCTTCTCCTCAAGATTAATCTTCCTTATTTCTGTTACATCATTATCTTAAAAAATACCGCTTGTCGGGTCACCACATACTTAGTGGTGTGACCTGGATAATAGAAACGATATCACTTTCCCTTGTGAGGGTATCCAATGAAGAAACAGCTAACTGTTTTTGGATCTAGCTTCTTTAGTTGTGGATTGAAAACTCTAGCTTCAGCAGGACAGCCCCACACACGTAAGTAGTTCAGGCTTGGCTTCCTTCCCATCCACATCTCGTAAGGTGTGGATGGTGTAGCTTTAGTAGGAGCAAGATTTAGTACATGTGCGGCTGTCTTCAAAGCCTCCATCCATAGGCTTATTGGCAAATCTGCATGGCTGAGCATGCTTCTCACCATATCCATGAGTGTGCGATTTCTACGCTCAGCTACACCATTCTGCTAAGGTTCGCCAGACATTGAATACTGGGCAACAATTTCATTTTCAGATAGGAACTTAGCAAAAGGTCCTGGAATTTTCCCATAAGGAGCATGCCTTCCATAATACTCTCCCCCACGATCAGATCGTACAACTTTAATTTTTGCATTTAGTTAGTTCTCAACTTCGGCTTTGAACACTTTGAATTTGTCCAAAGCTTCCGATCGATCGTGTATGGGGTAGATATACCCATACCGGGAGTAATCGTATGTAAATGTGATGAACGAATCAAAACCATCTATAGACTTAACATTCAGAGGTCCACATATGTCAGTATGAATAAGTTGGAGAGCCTCTGTGGCTCTAACGGCTCCTTTCTTAATCGTTTTCGCATATTTTCCTTTAATGCAATCTACACAATTGTCTGCATCCGAAAAGTCTAATGGAAGGAGTACATCATTTTTAACAAGTCTTTCCATTCTCCCCCTCGAAATGTGGCCTAAAGGACGATGCCACAATTTCAAAGAAGTGCTAGTATCCTTCCATTTCTTTTCATTATTCGAAACATTACTCACATGCATCACATAATCATTGAGAGATAACATATATAGTTTGCCTCGTCTGACACCGAGGCCAACATCCTTATTACAATATTTCAAAATAAATTGTTTATGACCAAACAAGCATTCGAACATCTCATCATCTAAACAAGAGATAGAAATTAAATTCCTACTCAAAGTAGGTACATAAAGAACATTATTTAAATGAAGACTAAAGCCGGTGTGAAGCTCCAAGGTGAGTGACCCTATTTCTTCAACGTCGACTTCAACTCCATTCGCTACTTTAAGCTTTCTTGAACCTCTTGTTGTAGTTTGGATCATGAGCAGTTGCTCCTGAGTCAATCCACCATGAAGTACAAGAGAAATTCGCATAATGTAATTCATTAACAAAAGTAATTTCATCTGTATCTCTCTTCATCATCCACTTGAGGTATTCTGGACAGTCCTTCCTATAATGACCTCCTTGCTTACAATGGAAGCACACATTCTCATTATTTGTGCTTCCAGAGGACTGTGCAACCTCCTTTCCCTTAGGCTTTGTCACTTCTTTCTTGAAGGGCTTCTTGGGAGGCTTTGGGGAAGTTGGCCCGTCATGCTTTCTCTTTTGAGAGCCAACATGAAAAGCTTGGTCCCTGTTCTGCCTCATGAACCTTTCCTCTTCCTGGACTACTTTAGAGGTTAGCTCAGGAAGAGTCCACTTTTCCTTCATGGCGTTGTAGTTGATCTTAAATTGATCAAATTCATCAGGAGGGACTCCAATATCATTATCACTAGGAGATTGTCACTAAGCTCACACTTCAATGTCTTCAGCTTTTGTGAAACAGATACCATCTTCATAATGTGGCTCCTGACTTCTCCATTACATTTATACTTTCCAAGTAGCTTGTGAAGAAGCTCATGCGCATAAACCTTTTCGGAGCCTTGAAACTACTCCTCCAAGGATGCCATAAATTCCTTAGGAGTATCCTTCTTGGGGAGAGCCCCAATAATCTCTGGTGAGATGGAAGACTTCATCAGTAGTATAGCCACATGATTAGATCTTTCCCACTTCTCCATCTTGAAGTCATAAGCTTTCTTTAAGTCTTCATACCCCTTGGCACCAACAGCGGGTGCCGTGGGCTTATCCTCCCTTAAGGCATAATCAAAATCACTGAAAGCCGAACTTAACTCGATGGAGTTCTTCCAACGAGGAAAATTACTCTCCGTCAGTGGCTCGACAGTGTCATAGCATATCATAGCGGAAGCTGACATTTTCACATGGAAATTCATTAGTAAATTGCATGAATAGAAATTAAAACATGCCATAAACATGAAATTTTTAATTATATGTCGAAACACCGTTGGGCAGAATTGACACAAGACTAAAACAACATTAGGAGAAAGACTTGCAAAATTAACACAACGTTGGTCAGAATTAATTTGACAGTCATGACATTTTCATAATAAGCATCGAAATAAAACATAAGAAAATTTAACATTATTCGATGCCTAAAATGGGCATACAACATTAAAACACATTAAATATTCTAGACAAAAATTCTCGTTGGTTCGTTTTAGTCCAGAACAATAACATGTTTTATAATCATATTTTAGGCAATTATTTTCTGTATTTAAAACAGTGCAGAAAACTTTAATACATAATACATAAAGCACTAAAAAAATATACAGAAAAAACAAACAGAAAACCAGAAATAGCCCAGTTTTCTCTACCTAAGCCGCAACCCAGACTCAGAAAACGGCCCAGTTGAGCCCAACCGACTCCCCTCGTTCATGTGGACCGTTGATTGAAATGAACGTCCAGGGAGCCAATCCTAAGAGCAAGTTTAATGGTGAAGCCGGTTGTTGGCTATAAGATGTTGTCACATCAGCTATAGTCAGTCATATAGCTAACACGTACAATAGTTGGACATAAGGATGTACTACTTTATTAAAGTGTGAACCCATATTTCACTCTCATAAAGTACCTAGGAACACGTGCTAGAGCTGGCTCTTAACTTACAGCCGGCTCATCTTCTCTCTCCTCTTCTCTCTTCCAACTCAGCATAAATATTATATTTTATTTCTTATAGTCAGCTGACATGATGCTATTGTACTTGCTCTAACCCTATGCTTATCCACACTCCTTCCCGTTCCTCTCTGTGAGAGACAGTCGTGTGGCGGCAGCGCGCGTGCAGAGAGAGCAGCGGCAGCCGCATCCGCGCTCGTACACAGGCAAGCAGCAGCCGCGCTCGCAAACACAGCAAGCAACAGCAGCCGCGCTCATACACAGGCAAGCAGCAGCAGCCACACGCGCATGAGCAGCTACGGCAGCAGCTAGCTCTCCCTGGCAGTCTTTATTTCTTCTCGTGCGGAACAACATCCGACGGCCGGCAGCCACGAGGGCGCGCGCGGCGCCCTTCCCGCCGCATCGCGCGCAGCAGCCGCAGTAGCGTGCGCATCCAAGAGCGTCAGCGAACAGCGCGAAACGCGAGCGCTGGCCGACGTGTGTCGCGTGCTCTCCCCGCGCTCCGCCGAGTTCCCTTATCTCCATTCCGGTGCGGTGGCTGCGCTTGGCAGAGAAGCCTGTACTGGACCATGTCCCGCGCGCTTCTCTGGCAAGCATGGCTGCCGGCGTCGTGTTCGTTATGCGGCGGTGAATCAGCGAGCAGCGACGACGTCAATTGGCGCGCTCTTATCCATTCCGCGCGCTCCTCCGACGGGAGGGTAGCGGCGGCGCGGGATCCTTGCCCTCGCCGGAGCAGTGGGTGCTCCGGTGGGCCCCGAAGGGAAAAGACAATGACCCGGCGTCATCATTAGGTAAGAAAATGTATCCCCAAACTCCTGCTTAAGTGCTCATGTATTTGATTTGCTAAAGATTAGTGCGAAATTTAGGGAATAAGGGTTAGGGTTTATGCCAGAATTTTTTTTTTGGGATCTTCCTGTTAACTTTTCCGTGTCCCCCTCTCTTAATAGCTTGCATATGAGTACCAACAGATCAATAAGAATTAACCTAAATAACATGATCAACATTAAAAAACATTAATCTCACTTAGGTTTCTAGTGCTACTCAGATCGGCGTCTGATACCATTGTTAGGTTATAAACCACAGTAGCCGCACAGGATCTTGCTAGGACAACATCTAGAATACCTAATGAACATAAAAGATGGATAGATTAGAACTTTACGGGGTGTTGGAGTCGAGGAAGACGCCATTGCTGCTTGGTTGATGCAGGCTTGTGCAGAGGTTGAGGAAGACGATGCAGGAAAGGTATGGATACCCTCTGGCCTCCAGCGGCACTGTCCTGGCACTGATGGGGTGTATGCTGGCCTTCCCGTCGCTGCTGCGCCGCCCTAGATCAGTATGGGTTTTGAGATTTCGGGGAGTAGGGAAAGCAGATCGTGGACTAAGGTACTAGATCGCTGCCAGACTTCCCTTCTTTATATGGCGCAGGCGACAGGGGACCTAGAGCCATCGGTTGGTTTAGGTGCTCCTGATCAGGGCGCGTAAGTTAGCGTACGAGATCACCATCTCGTTGGTTTTGGTGGGACCCTATTTGACTTAACGTTAATCTTATCTTTATCCCTTTATTTGACTCTGTCTTGTCTTGTTAAACGTGACACATCAACACCAACACCTCTACATGATGGAAAGGCGCTCGGGGGAGGCCACATATCGATACCATCGCCTCAGGGATGACCACCGTACCTCCTGCTTCGAGGTCCTCGAGTTCGGGCCTAGGCGCGGCGGCCCGGAGGTGCGCGACATGCACAAAGGATGGCGCTGGCGGTTCCTCCCGCCGCCACCTTTCGTCTTCCGGCCCGGCGGCTACGAGACGTCCCAGATCACCTCCTGGACGAGCGTGCCGAACGCCAGCAACGACTGCTCCACCATCCGCGTGTCGTGCGACGGCATGGGCGGCGCCGCCGACACCTACTGCTTCGACACGTCGAGGCACCTGGAGGAATGGCGGCACGCCGGGGACTGGAGATTGCCCTTCACCGGGAAGGCCGAGTACGCCCTGAGTTCGACCTGTGGTTCGGCTTCTCGGCGCAGAGCCCTAACCACCTGTGCGTCGTGGACCTTTCTGCCATGGTGGAGCAGGGCCAGCTGCAACAGCAACGACCCACTATGCGGTATAGTTTCAAAAACCTCAACCCGCCTGTCCTTCAGCTGGTGAACCTTGGCGCCGGCAAGTTTTGCGTTGCTAAGTCCTTCGACGCCCATGAAACAATTGGGCGGCAGTTTGTCGTGCTCGCCGGGATTGAGATTGTGTGCGGCGATGACCAGAGCCTCCACATGGTCAGGCACAAGCGCACGTGTTACACCTTTGGCAAGGACATAATCGAATGGGTATTCTGAATTAATGCTACTCCCCTCCGTCCCAAAATAACTGACTAATCTGGG
Source organism: Avena eriantha (assembly GCA_910589775.1). Classification (NCBI taxonomy): domain Eukaryota; kingdom Viridiplantae; phylum Streptophyta; class Magnoliopsida; order Poales; family Poaceae; genus Avena; species Avena eriantha. The sequence continues at coordinate 20,598,160 of OU342745.1, forward strand.
ACGGAGGGAGTACATAGTAATCTTTGTTTTCTTATGCATTCGTCTCTTCCCTAATTTCCTACTACCTAGATTATGCAATCATATGCAATGTAAGGTACAACTAGGGATTTGATTTTCTTCCACCCGATCCCAGAGATCGAATTCCATTATCCGAGGATGACCAAATACAGTGCAAGGCAAGCATCCAGGTGCAACAAGCAAAAACAAAGACGACTCAATTTAAGCTACAGAGTGTTGCTCGAAAGCTAACGCTCTAGAGGAAAACAAAAACCTGCGTCATCCTCCCGAGGGCGACTGGGGGGCGATTAGGGTTCGCCGCCACCAGCCCCCCTCCTTCATGGTCTCCTCCCTCGATGCCGTCATCGGCGACCGCCGGCCGGCCTGCAGCGACGGCGGGGCCCCTCCACCTCCTTATCCTCCACCCTGCTCTCACTACAGGAATTTAATGCTTTGTCGTGTGACCGAAATACACGACAAAGTCACCAAATCGCATGGCAAAGCCATTGTCGTGAGACCGGCAAAGCTGCTTTGCCGTGAGCTTTGGCAGGCACGAACGACAGTGCCCTTTTTGTGAGTTTCGCCTGGGTATCGGCAAAGAAAAGGTGTTAACGGGCAAGAAAGGCTAGACGGCGTTGATACATTGCAAATGTATCTATAATTTTTGATGCTCCATGCTTAGTTTTATCCACGTTCTTGTGCTTTGTCCACACTTTGGAGTACTTTTCATATGATTTCTTGGACTAACCTATTAACAAGAGCCACAATGCCAGCTACCTGTTTTCTGCTGTTTTTGGTTCCAGGAAAGTTAGAAAATGAATATTCTCGGAATTGGACGGGACAAAAGCCAAAGTGCCTATTTTTCCAGAAGACTCTAGGAGCCAGAATACGAGACGGAGAAGAGCCAGGGGGTGGCCACACCACCTGGTGGCGCGGGCCAGGCCAGGCCGCGCCAGGGGGTGGTGTGGGCCCCCCAGGCACCCCCTCGGTCTCCCTCTTCGCCTATAAGAAGCCTTTTGACCTAAAAACTCCGGGGGGTTCGATATTTTTCCACGAAAAGTTCCGTTGCGCTGCCGCCACCGAAGGGGAGATTCGGGGGACAGAAAGTCTCTGTTCCGGCACCCTGCCGGGATGGGGAAGTGCCCCCGGAGCCATCTCCATCGACCTCCACCATCATCTTCATCGACCATCCATGTTTCCCCCATTTATGAGTGAGTAATCCCCCGTTGTAGGCTATGGGGATGGTAGGGATTGGGTGAGATTGTTCATGTAATGGCATCAGATTGTTAGGGCATAGTGCCTAGTATCTCTTATTAGTGCTTTATGACTTTGTTGCAACTTTGTTGTGCTTAATGCTTGTCACTAGGGCCCGAGTGCCATGATTTCAGATCTGAACTTATTATTGATTCATATGGTAGTATTGTCTCTGGTCTTATCTACAAGTTGTATACACACGTCGTTGTCCGGAACCTATGGCCCCGAAGTGACAGAAATCGGGATAACCGGAAGGGAAAGGCTTTGATGTGAGGATCACATGTGTTCACGGAGTGTTAATGCTTTGCTCCGGTGCTCTATTAAAAGGAGCACCTTAATTGCCAGTAGTTCCCTAGAGGCCCCGCTGCAAACGGGATGGCAGGACAAAAGATGTTGTGCAAGTTCTCATTGCGAGCACGTATGACTATATATGGAACACATGCCTAGAATTGTCTAGTACTTCGATGCTTTATCTTATTTATCTGCAATTGCCCTATGTTATGATTGCTATGTGAATTGTCTTGTCTATGCAACGCCCGTCCATCCATCCTTATGCCTACCGCACTCGAATCCCATTGTTTACTGCTTTTGTTACTACTGTCCTTGCTTTGCTACTTCTGTTACTTTACTATTCCTACTACAGAACTGTTGCTACTGATAAACTGCTGTGAGCAAGATTGTTTCCAGGTGCAGCTGAATTGACAACTCAGTTGTTAAGACTGATAAGTATTCTTTGGCTCCCCTTGTGTTGAATCAATAAATTGGGTTTCACTTCTCTCGAAAATACTGCGATACACCCCTATACTTGTGGGTCATCAAGACTATTTTCTGGCGCTGTTGCCGGGGAGCATAGCTTTATTTATCAATTTCACTTGGATTCACTATTGTTCAAGCTAAGTTTATATTTCTCCTTGTTTGCTTGTTTTTTATCAAAAATACAAAAAAATTAGTTCCTACTCTAGTTGTTATTTTCGTTGGTCTGTTATTGTCTTGCTTTATCATGCTTGTTGTCAATGGTTGGTTTCTTTGAAACTGAAGCTTATTGGCAAGGTGGGTTCACGGAAGATCAAAAATATTATTATAAGGAACACCGCTTGTCACAAAAAGGAAAACACTTATGGGAACAAATTGATAGATTGTATAACATTGCTAGAAACGTGTGCTCTACTTATAATGTTACTTATTGCTGTGATGAGTCTTGTTGCAGAAAGAGGTATAAACACCTCACTTTTCAATGTGAGTATAGTGATAATGATACCATATCTTCCTATGCTAAAGGAATTTATGACTTTTATGATGCGGAACAAATTGAAGAATTTATTGCTTGGAAGGGTGCTTTTGAACTTGCTAGTTTGCTTGAAAATATTGATGATTCACCTTACCAATATGAGGTGTATGGTATACTTAAATTTTGCTTTGATAATTACAAGGATGAAAATGGCTATATTCTTGAATATTTTAATAGATGCTCTCCACAAATGGAAGAGACTAATGCCTTGCAGGATCCTATGGAAGAAGAAATTGATGAACCTGAAATCCCATTAGATGAAAAAGAGGAGGAGAGTGATGAACAAAAGGAGGAAGAATGGATTAGCTACCCATGCCTACCTTCTAATGAGAGTAACTCTTTATCCCTTACATTATTTGATTGTCCCCCTTGCTTACTAAAGGAGAATGAATGTTATGTTCCTGAGGTTTCTCTTGAAACTGTTTATAATAAAGCTCTAGTGCTTGTAGATCATGAAGAGCATGCTTTATGTGATAGTTATATTGTTGAGTTTCTGCATGAGGCTACTAAAAATTATTATGAGAGAGGAAAATATGGTTGTGGAAGTTTTCATGGTATTGAAACACCTCTCTATGTGCTGAAAGTTTTGAAGTTCCTCTTGTTTTATCTTCCTATGCCTGTCACTTTGTTTTTTGTGAATTTATTTGCATACATTATTCCTATGCATAGGAAGTGGGTTAGACTTAAAAAAATGTGTTATGAATTTGCTTCTTGATGCTCTCTTTTACTTCAACTCATATTTCTTATGAGAGCATCCTCTCAAACACTTATGCCTGAAGATGATAATATGTCTATTATTCTTGAGAGACCTTTTCTTAAATACTGCAGGAGCTGTTATTAATTGTAATCAAGGGAAGGTGACCTTCAATGAACACATTGTCTATTTCCTCAAAAAGATTGAAAGGACTTATGGTTTGAATTCAATTGAACATGTTGAGGGCATTCGAGTTGGAGAAATATATTGTCCCATACGAAGAGAAAAATTTGAAACTATTATGATTGGAACCATTGCTATCAAGGTTGATGTAACATAATCATTAGTGAGATACAAAGTTTTGTCTCATATGGAATTGTTTTGGTAACAAGACCTGATCAACCTTGTTAACAAAAGGATTTCATTGAACAAAACAATGTTTTCACTATGATTATTTCTGTTTACTTCTATTCTATCCATTCTAGTTTTTGCTTATGCCTAACTTAAAGGCATTAAAAAAATACTTGTTGGGAGATAACCCAAGAGTTTTAGTTGAGTCTTGGAAGTTATTACCTCTGTAATAACCTCTCCGTATCCTTTTTATTTGCTTTTTGTGCCAAGAGTAACCTCTAATGAGAGAGAAGTAATGATTGGGAAAGTTGTTGTCCCGAAACAGATTTCTGTGCTTCACCGTAAAAATTCCAGAGAGATCTCTGTACGTCGGATTGAGCTGTAAGTTTTTTTTTCTTCTGCCGCAGGTTGTTATCTAACTTTCGTTAGTTCAACACATTTTGATTTGAGCAACAAAAGGTCTTCGAAAAAATTCGTCTTTGACTGCTGGTCTGTTTTGACAGATTTCTGCCATTTGCTGCATTTGCTTCTTGTTAGTTCCTTTTTGAGTTCCTTTGGGGAATTGAGCTTTTAAGGGAAGTGATACAGTAGCTAGTGTTCTAATGGAAGTTTATTTGGTGTTAGAACTGAACCTTGAGACTTATTTATCTTCAGTGCACTAATGTTGCTAATGAGATTGTGTGAAGTTTTGTATGAAGGAAAATTTTCAAGTGTATGGAAGGAATGAGTAATGAGATGAAGGATGGACTAAAGCTCAACCTTGGGGATGCCACGCATGTCACCCCAAGAAATATCCAAGAAGTACAAGCGTCAAAGTTTGGGGATGCCTTGCATCAATAAAAATCCCAGGTTTCTTCCAAACACTTTATTTTTATTGTTTCATGCACAGTTGTGTTGTTCTTGGAGCGTCTTCTTTTTCATTTTTGTTTTGGTTTTTAGTTTGCGTGGTTTGCTTAGTTTGCTGAATAAATTGGTTGGACCTCCTATTTCACACATTGTCTTTCATATAGTTTGGTTTGGCTTGGAAAAGAGTAGGAAAGTTCTTGCTTAAGTGGTAAAGAGAGCTTGTTTTTGACTATGGCCTATGCTTTGTCATGTCATGCTTGATATTGTTTTGGCTTTACACTTAGTATTCTTTGCTGTAGCATGACTTGTTGTAAACAATTGAGATTGCTTAATGTGCCTTGGATGAATCATGCGTTGTTTTAGCATATTAAAGCATAGTATAGTGGTATTCTCCTTTGATGCTTTATTTGGGTTGACTTGGCACATGCTCACACCATGTTATGACTATCTCAAGTCACCATAAGCCTTTATGATCCTTTAGTTTTCAACTTGTAGTATCACTTTATGCTTTGATCAATGATGTTTTGTCGCTCTGCATGATTATGGACATTATTGCTCTCTCGTTTGTCTCTTCCTTACTATTGCTAACCTTCACTTTCACTAAGTATGTTTTACTCATGTTTCCAACTCCCTAAAACCAAATATTGCCAAAGTGTCCACCATACCTACCTATTAGCATCATTTGCTACTTCCGTGCATATTCAATATGCCTTGTTTTCTTCCGAATAAAATGTTTGCTTGTTATGAGAAAGTTAGTTAGTAAAGCTCTCACGAACTTGATGGCACACTTTATTTTCTTGCATTTAATAAACCTGAATCATTGCGTCATTCTTTGTTGCGTATATGCTTGCGCTTTATAAGTTGAAGTTAGCAGAACCATGTATCATGGGGAATGCTTTCAACATTACATAGGTACTTAGTACCTCGTTGATATTATGTTCTTTTGCTTATGGATCCCGGTGGTGTGAAATAAAAGTGGAACTTGTAAGATCATGGAGTTTGTATGTATGTTAGAGAAACACCTGGGCCGCTAGCCTAAGCCATGCCTAATCATGGTGGAAACTTGCAGCAAACCATAATGAGCATTCTATGAAGCATCCTCAATAAAAATCTATGCACATAGTAAATAAAAAGATCGCTGAGATGCTCATTGTCTGCTTGCCTTGTCATTTTGATTATGGGATAGCTCCTGTATCATGTGCAAGGGGTACCCCGTTGGCGGTTCTCTATGATATGTATATACTTACAATGACAAGAGCTTACTTGTGACTGAAGTTGAGTAGCATGAGGACCGGTCTTCGTAAGCAAGGGGCATGAGACTTCGATTTATAACTTGTCAAGCATATCCTCTTAGTTGTGTCACTTTAACCTTAATCACATTTAAGATGCTTATGATAGGGGCAAGGAGAGCTCAGAGCTAATGAGTACCATACTTTCAGCATTTGGAAGCCTTTTAAACTATTCAAAACCTGTTCATTTCCTTGTTGAGTCTCCACTTATTCTATGAGCACTTTCTTGAGAGCATAGTGGCCATTCTTAGTTCTATGTGCATTGTCCCAAGACTTGTTGATTGATGCATACCTTGATATTGCTTGTTTTAAACTATTTGTATCTAGTCACTCTTGTGAGATTTGAAGGTGTCCTATGCATTTATATTTGCTACTCTATGAGGGACAAGGTGATTACCACTATGCTATGTTTTCTTTATGTGAAACAAACAAACGTCTTGCAAAGCATTGTTACTCATGAATCTTTTGTTTATGCCTTTTCATGCTGCATCATAGTTTCTTCGTCTTATTGCTAGAACTTGTTCTTTCATGTTATGATTGAAGTACTATGATCCCAGCTTTGAATGTTTACAAATACTTTGGTCAAGTCTTTGATGGTGCATGTCACCTCAAAAATTATTCTTTCTTTTTATCACTTACCTACTCGAGGACGAGCAGGAGTTAAGCTTGGGGATGTTGATACATTCCAAATGTATCTATAATTTTTGATGCTCCATGCTTAGTTTTATCCACTTTCTTGTGTTTTGTCCACACTTTGGAGTACTTTTCATATGATTTCTTGCACTAACCTATTAACAAGAGCCACAGTGCCAGCTCCCTGTTTTCTGCTGTTTTGGTTCCAGGAAAGTCAGAAAATGAATATTCTCGGAATTGGACGAGACAAAAGCCAAAGTGCCTATTTTTCCAGAAGACTCCAGGAGCCAGAATACGAGACGGAGAAGAGCCAAGGGGTGGCCACACCACCTGGTGGCGCGGGCCAGGCCAGGCCGCACCAGGGGGTGGTGTGGGCCCCCCAGGCACCCCCTCAGTCTCCCTCTTCGCCTATAAGAAGCCTTTTGACCTAAAAACTCCGGGGCGTTCGACATTTTTCCACGAAAAGTTCCGTTGCGCTGTCGCCACCGAAGGGGAGATTCGGGGGACAGAAAGTCTCTGTTCCGGCACCCTGCCGGGACGGGGAAGTGCCCTCGGAGCCATCTCCATCGACCTCCACCATCATCTTCATCGACCATCCATGTTTCCCCCATTTATGAGTGAGTAATCCCCCGCTGTAGGCTATGGGGATGGTAGGGATTGGATGAGATTGTTCATGTAATGGCATCAGATTGTTAGGGCATAGTGCCTAGTATCTCTTATTTGTACTTTATGACTTTGTTGCAACTTTGTTGTGCTTAATGCTTGTCACTAGGGCCCGAGTGCCATGATTTCCGATCTGAACTTATTATTGATTCATTATGATAGTATTGTCTCTGGTCTTATCTACAAGTTGTATACACACGTCGTTGTCCGGAACCTATGGCCCCGAAGTGACAGAAATCGGGATAACCGGAAGGGAAAGGCTTTGATGTGAGGATCACATGTGTTCACGGAGTGTTAATGCTTTGCTCCGGTGCTCTATTAAAAGGAGCACCTTAATCCCCGCTGCAAACGGGATGGCAGGACAAAAGATGTTGTGCAGCACGTATGACTATATATGGAACACATGCCTAGGATTGTCAAGTACTTGGATGCTTTATCTTATTTATCTGCAATTGCCCTATGTTATGATTGCTATGTGAATTTTCTTGTCCATGCAATGCCCGTCCATCCATCCTTATGCCTACCGCACTCGAATCCCATTGTTTACTACTTTTGTTACTACTGTCCTTGCTTTGCTACTGCCGTTACTTTACTATTCCTACTACAGAACTGTTGCTACTGATAAACTGCTATGAGCAAGATTGTTTCCACGTGCAGCTGAATTGAATACTCAGTTGTTAAGACTGATAAGTATTCTTTGGCTCCCCTTGTGTCGAATCAATTAATTGGGTTTCACTTCCCTCGAAAATACTGCGATACACCCCCTATACTTGTGGGTCATCAGGCGTGCGGCGGTACGTTGCCGTGCGGGTGTCTTTGCCGTGCGCCTGCCCTTTGCCATGCTGTCGCTCCATGCGTCAGGTCCCTACTGGAGCAGGACAGGCAGGCCCCAAATTCGTCATCGCGCAGCCGTCCTCGGGGCTCACGGGATTCCTGGAGAAGCGCAACAAAGTGGGATGGCCTAGCGCACGCCGGTTGCCGGTGCTGCCGCTCCGCCGCGCAGATCTGAAGGGTACAGATCTGCCGAGCTCCGTCGCATTGACCTCTGCCTCCTGCTGGGGTGTAGGGGATGTGGTGATGGGTTCGTAGCATGGAAAACAAAAAAATTCTACCGCAAGAACGAACAAAACCCAGATCTAATCTAGATAAAAGCCAAGATATAATCTATTAGACATGTGCAACGAGATAGATAGGAACTAACCCTTGTAGATCCGAAAGCGTTAACGAGATTAGATCTCCTGGTTGATGTAGTCGATCAGTTGCCGATCTCAAGATCGCGTGGACGATCCTTTCGGCGTCGCGTTCCGGCAGCGCTTCCGCAGTCGGTCAAGTGGACGATCCTTCCGGCGCCACGTTTCGGCAGCGCTTCCGCAGTCTGTCACACGTGCGGAGTCGAAGCAGACCTTCCTCTCCTCGTTCTAGCGAGCAGCGGAGGTAGTAGATCTTCTCCACGGAATCCCAGCAGCACGACGGCGTGGTGGTGGTGGTGGAGTAGAGAATTCGTGAATATGTAGACATGATAGAGACACATCTCTTATCAATAACCATCAGCGGGACCTGGAGATCCATAATGGCTCCCACATACTCAACGATGACTTTGCGATCGATTGAACAATTTACATACGAAACCAATTCCCTTTGTCACGCGATACTATACTTATCCGAGGTTTGATCGTTGGTATCTCCATACCTAGTTCTACCTCGTTACTGATAAGTACTCTTTACTCGTTCCGTGATATGTCATCCCTTGTGACCCAGTCACATGCTTGCAAGCTAACTTGATGACATTCCACCGAGAGGGCCCAGAGCATATCTATCCGTCATATGGATGGACAAATCCCAATCTTGGTCCATGTGCTTCAACACATACTTTCAGAATACCCAATGACACCTTTATGACCACCCAGTTACGAAGCGGTGTTTGATGTCATCAAAGTGCCCATCCGGTGATGGTGATTAACACAACCTCATGGTCAAAGGATTAGGTTACTATGCATTTAAAAGCTTACAGCAATACGAACTTAATGACTTGATCTTATGCTACGCTTACTATGGGTGTGTGTCCATCACATCATTCTCCTAATGATATAACCTTGTTATTAATCACGTCCTTATGTCCATGATCAGGAAACCATGATCATCAATCAATCAACAAGCTAGTTCAACAAGAGGCTTACTGGGGACTCTTACATGTTTACAAAACACACATGTATTAGTGTTTCCTAATAATACAATTATAGCATGGGATGTAAACATTCATCATAAACACAAAGATATAATAATAATCACTTTTATTATTGCCTCTTGGGCATATCTCCAACAGTCTCCCACTTGCACTAGAGTCAATAAAATAGATTACATGGTAATATACCGAAGACCCATGGCGTTCTGGTGTTGGTCATGCTTTGCCCTAGGGAGAGGTTTAGTCAATGGATCCGCCACATTCAGATCAGTGTGTACTTTGCAAATCTTTATGTCACCATCTCGGACATACTCACGAATAGCGTGGAAACGTAGCTTGATGTGCTTCAGCTTGCTATGTGACCTTGGCTCCTGTGCATTAGCTATGGCACCTGTGTTGTCACAATAGATGGCCATCGGGTCCAACGCACTGGGAACCACGCCAAGTTCAGTAATGAATTCCTTCATCCATACGGCTTCTTGTGCAGCCTCCGAAGCAGCTATGTATTCCGATTCAGTTGAAGATTTCGCCACAACGCTTTGCTTCGCACTCCTCCAGCTCACTGCAGCACCATTCAAAATAAATATGTATCCCGACTGTGACTTTGAGTCATCCGGATCGGTGTTCCAACTAGCATCGGTGTAACCGTTTACAACAAGCTGTTCATCACCTCCATAAGAAAGAACCATATCCTTAGTCCTATTTAGGTACTTTAGGATATTCTTGACCGCTGTCCAGTGCTCCATTCCAGGATCACTTTGATATCGGCTAGTCAAACTAACAGCATGTGCTATATTCGGTCTTGTACACAGCATGGCATACATGATAGAACCTATGGCCGAGGCATAGGGAATATTATTCATTTTCTCTCTATCTTCTGCTGTAGCTGGACTTTGAGTTTTACTCAAGGTCTTACCTGACAACATGGGCACGGACCCTTTCTTGCTATCTTCCATTCTAAACTTCTTTAGAACTTTGTCCAAGTATGTACTTTGTGAAAGCGCTATTAGGCGTCTTGATCTATCTCTATAAATCTTGATGCCTAGAATATATGCCGCTTCGCCAAGATCCTTCATTGAAAAACTATTATTCAAATAGGTTTTGACGCTACTAAGAAGTTCTATATCATTCCCAATCAACAATATATCATCTACATATAGTACTAGGAATGCTACAGAGCTCCCACTCACTTTCTAGTAAATACAAGCATCTCCATAAGTTTGTATAAATCCAAAGTTTTTGATTACTTTATCAAAATGATGATTCCAACTCCGGGATGCTTGCTTTAGTCCATAAATGGAGCGCTGAAGCTTGCATACCTTGTCAGCATCTTTAGGATCGACAAAACCCTTGGGTTGTACCATATACAACTCTTCCTCAATGTCACCATTAAGGAACGCCGTTTTGACATCCATCTGCCAAATCTCATAATCGAAATGTGCAGCAATTGCTAACAAAATCCTCACAGACTTTAGCTTCGCTACTCGTGAGAAAGTCTCATCATAGTCAACTCCTTGAATTTGTCGGAACCCTTTCGCGACAAGTCGAGCTTTATAGACGGTAACATTACCATCAGCATCTGTTTTTCTCTTGAAAATCCATTTGTTCTCGACAGCCTTACGGCCATCCGGTAAGTCCACCAAAGTCCACACTTGGTTTTCGTACATGGATCCCATTTCGGATTTCATGGCTTCTAGCCATTTGTCGGAATCTGGGCTCACCATAGCTTCTTCATATGTCGCAGGGTCATCAGCGTTGTCCACCAACATGACGTTCAAGGAAGAGTCATACCAATCAGGAGTGGTACGAACCCTCGTTGACCTGCGAGGTTCAGCAGTAACTTCGTTTGAAGTTTCATGATCATTATCATTAGCTTCCTCTCCAATTGGTGAAGGCGGCACAAAAACATCTTCCGGTGCTGCGCTACTCTCAAATCCCAGAGAAGGTTCAATAACCTCATCGAGTTCTACTTTCCTTCCTGTCACCTCTTTCGAGAGAAACTCCTTCTCAAGAAAGGATCCATTCTTTGCAACGAAAACTTTGCCTTCGGATCTATGATAGAAGGTATACCCAATCGTTTCTTTAGGGTATCCTATGAAGACGCATTTCTCCGCTTTGGGTTCTAGCTTATCAGGTTGTAACTTCTTTACATATGCCTCGCAACCCCAAACTTTAAGGAACGACAACTTAGGTTTCTTACCAAACCACAATTCATACGGTGTCGTTTGAACGGATTTAGATGGTGCCCTATTTAAAGTGAATGCGGCTGTCTCTAATGCATAGCCCCAAAATGATAACAGTAAATCTGTAAGAGACATCATAGACCGAACCATATCTAAGAGAGTTCGATTATGATGTTCGGACACACCATTACGCTGTGGTGTTCCCGGCGGTGTCAACTGCGAAAGTATTCCACATTTCTTTAAATGCATGCCAAACTCATAACTCAGATATTCACCTCCGCGATCAGAACGCAGAAACTTAATCTTCTTGTTACGATGATTTTCCACTTCACTTTGAAATTCCTTAAACTTCTCGAAAGTTTCGGACTTATGTTTCATAAAGTAGACATACCCATATCTACTTAAGTCATCCGTGAAAGTGAGAACATAACGATATCCACCACCCGATGCTACACTCATTGGACCACACACATTGGTATGTATTATTTCCAATAAGTCTGTAGCTCGCTCCATTATACCAGAGAATGGAGTCTTAGTCATTTTTCCCATTAGACATGCTTCGCATCTTTCAAGTGATTCAAAATCAAGTGATTCAAGAAGTCCATCTGAATGGAGTTTCTTCATACGCTTCACTCCAATGTGACCAAGACGACAGTGCCACATGTATGTAGAATTATCATTCAATTTTATTCGTTTAGCATCTATGTTGTGAACATGTGTATCACTACTATCGAGATTCAGTAAGAATAAACCATTCATCTCAGGTGCATTACCATAAAAGATATTACTCATATAAATCGAACAACCTTTATTCTCGGACTTAAAAGAGTAACCGTCTCGCAATAAACAGGATCCAGATATAATGTTCATGCTTAACGCAGGCACCAAATAACAATTATTTAAATTTAAAACTAATCTCGAAGGTTGATGTAGAGGGAGCGTGCCGATGGCGATCACATCAACCTTGGAGCCATTTCCAACGCGCATCGTCACCTCGTCTCTTGCCAGTCTTCGTTTATTCCACAGCTCCTGTTTCGAGTTACAAATATGAGCAACCGAACCAGTATCAAATACCCAGGCACTACTACGATTACTAGTACGATACACATCTATAACACATATATCAAATATACCTTTCTTCTTGATGTTGTCGTTCTTCAGATCCGCCAGGTACTTGGGGCAGTTACGCTTCCAGTGACCATCACCCTTGCAGTAGAAGCACTCAGTTTCAGGCTTAGGACCAGCCTTGGGCTTCTTAGCAGGTGCGGCAGCTTTCTTGCCGTCCTTCTTGAAGTTGCCCTTGTTCTTAGGCTTGCCCCGTCTCTTGAAATTGGTGGTCTTATTGACCATCAACACTTGGTGTTCCTTCTTTATCTCCACTTCAGCAGTTTTCAGCATGGACGACAGTTCAGGCAACGTCTTGTTCATGCAGTGCATGTTGTAGTTCATCACAAAGTTCTTGTAACTTGGTGGCAGTGATTGAAGGAGACGGTGAATCCCCAATTCATTAGGAATCGATATTCCCAACTCTTGGAGCTTGTTTGCGTACCCAGACATGGTGAGCACGTGCTCGCTAACGGAGCTTCCCTCTTCCATCTTACAGTTAAAGAACTTTTCGGAGGCCTCATAGCTCTCCATGGCCGCGCGAGTCTCAAAAATTAGCCTGAGCTCCTTAATGATCTCGAACGGGTCGTGGTGCTCAAAACGCTTTTGGAGCTCTGCTTCGAAACCGTACAGGATGGCACACTGAACTGTGGAGTAATTATTTTTCCGAGTGGCGAAAACATTATTTTTGTCATCGGTGGCATTATCTGCAGGTGGGTCACCTAGCGGTGCTTCGAGCACATAGGTCAACTGACAAGCCCTGAGGACGATCTTCAGTCCATGGAACCAGTCCGTGAAATTGCTTCCATTGTTCTTAAGCTTTTCTTTCTCTAGGAACGCATTGAAATTGATGGAGGGGTCGCCATAATCTACAACAATTTGCAAGTAGTTTAGACTAAGTTTATGAAAAATTGAGTTCTAATTTAATTCTTAAACTAACTAGGTGAACTCCCACTCAAAACAACATCCCTCACATTGTCTTAGTGATTACACGAACCAAGTCCACTACACCAAGTCCGATCTTCACGAGAGAAGATGTAGTTTCATTGGTGAACAATCTTCATGTTCATCATATCATTTATATGACTCATGCTCTACCTTTCGGTATTCCGTGTTCCGAGACCATGTCTGTACATGCTAGGCTCGTCAAGACAACCTTAGTTTCCGCATGTGCAAATCTAGCTTGCACCCGTTGTATGCACACGTAGAATCTATCACATCCGATCATCACGAGATGCTTCGAAACGACGAGTCTTAGCAACGTGCCAACTAAGGGTGAACACTTTATTACTTGATATTTAGTGAGAGGGATCATCTTATAATGCTACCGTCGCGATCTAAGAAATACAAGATGCATAAAGGATTAACATCACAGGCAATTCATAATTAGTGTGATATGATATGGCCTTTTCTTCTTGCGCCTTTGATCTCCATCTCCAAAGCACGAACATGATCTCCATCATCACCAGCATTGCGTCAAGGTCAGTGGCGCCGCTTCATGGTTGTCCATCATCACCAGTAACTATTACAACTACTTGGAATAAAGCTATTACAAGATGAATAGACACACAGGTCTTAACAGAATTAAAGACAACCATTAGGCTCCTGCCGGTTGCCATATTACAACAAGGATCATTGCATACATCAAATACAATCACAATCACATGTTGGCCATATCACATCACAAAACCCCTGCAAAAACAAGTTAGACGCCTCTAATTTTCTTTGCATGTTTTACGTGGTTTGGGGCTTTCGCATAAGACCGATCTTACCTACGAACAAGGACCACAACGTTGATACAAGTGTTGTCAAGATGCTCATTGTAAATTGAATCTTAACTATGGTGGGAGAGACAGACACCCGCAAAGCCACTTGTGCAAAGAAAGTTGCACGTCAAGCGTGGAGCAAGTCTCATGTGTGATGACATGTAATGTTAGCCCGAGCCACTTCATCCCACCATGCTGCAAGATGCAAAGTGCACGCTAAGACACGGACAACAAAAGCATCAACGCCCACAAAAACATTGTGTTCTACTCGTGCAACAGATCTACGCATAGATACGGCTCTGATACCACTGATGGTTTCGTAGCATGGAAAACAAAAAAATTCTACCACAAGAACGAACAAAACCCAGATCTAATCTAGATAAAAGCCAAGATCTAATCTATTAGACATGTGCAACGAGATAGATAGGAACTAACCCTCGTAGATCCGAAAGCGTTAACGAGATTAGATCTCGTGGTTGATGTAGTCGATCACTTGCCGATCTCAAGATCGCGTGGACGATCCTTCCGGCGTCGCGTTCCGGCAGCGCTTCCGCAGTCGGTCAAGTGGACGATCCTTCCGGCGCCGCGTTTCGGCAGCGCTTCCGCAGTCTGTCACACATGTGGAGTCGAAGCAGACCTTCCTATCCTCGTTCTAGCGAGCAGCGGAGGTAGTAGATCTTCTCCACGGAATCCCAGCAGCACGACGGCGTGGTGGTGGTGGTGGAGTAGAGAATAATGCAGGGCTTCGCCTATGCCTGTGCAGAAGAAAGGTGGAGGAGAGAGGCGGCAGAGATTGGGAGTTGTGAGAGAGGGCTAGGAGGGGGCGCCCCCTCCCTTCTATTTAAAGGAGGGAGGCGCGCCTAGGGAGGGGGAGTCGTAGTAGGACTCCCCTCCTATGGCCGGCGGTGGGAAGGGGGGAGGAGTCCTCCTCCCCCACGAATCCGTGTCTTGCCCCACTAGGTTTCCTTTGACCCTTTCTTGGTTTTCAAGCAAACTCCAAGAAATCCTCTAGAACCTTCCAGAACATTCCGAAACCTTCTAGAATCTCCATACAAACACTCCGGAACATTTCCTAACTCAGAAAATGATCCCCAATATATGAATCTTATTCTCCAGACCATTCCAGATCTCCTCGTGATGTCCCGAATCCAATCCGAGACTCCGAACAACATTCGGTCTCCAACGCATATTCCATATCTACTTAAAACAACTTCGAACCTTAAGTGTGTCACCCTACGGTTCGTGAATATGTAGACATGATAGAGACACATCTCTTATCAATAACCATCAGCGGGACCTGGAGATCCATAATGGCTCCCACATACTCAACGATGACTTTGCGATCGATTGAACAATTTACATACGAAACCAATTCCCTTTGTCACGCGATACTATACTTATCCGAGGTTTGATCGTTGGTATCTCCATACCTAGTTCTACCTCGTTACTGATAAGTACTCTTTACTCGTTCCGTGATATGTCATCCCTTGTGACCCAGTCACATGCTTGCAAGCTAACTTGATGACATTCCACCGAGAGGGCCCAGAGCATATCTATCCGTCATATGGATGGACAAATCCCAATCTTGGTCCATGTGCTTCAACACATACTTTCAGAATACCCAATGACACCTTTATGACCACCCAGTTACGAAGCGGTGTTTGATGTCATCAAAGTGCCCATCCGGTGATGGTGATTAACACAACCTCATGGTCAAAGGATTAGGTTACTATGCATTTAAAAGCTTACAGCAATACGAACTTAATGACTTGATCTTATGCTACGCTTACTATGGGTGTGTGTCCATCACATCATTCTCCTAATGATATAACCTTGTTATTAATCACGTCCTTATGTCCATGATCAGGAAACCATGATCATCAATCAATCAACAAGCTAGTTCAACAAGAGGCTTACTAGGGACTCTTACATGTTTACAAAACACACATGTATTAGTGTTTCCTAATAATACAATTATAGCATGGGATGTAAACATTCATCATAAACACAAAGATATAATAATAATCACTTTTATTATTGCCTCTTGGGCATATCTCCAACATGTGGTTCGGGGAGCTCTGCTTCTGCCGTCCTTCTTCCCGGTGCTCAACTCAGATTTGCTTGTTGGGGGTGCTCGCGATGGTCTTGGTTACCTCTCCTGGCTCTGGGTCTGGATGGATGGCTTTCTGTGCTAGGGATAGCTGAGGTGCGCCTTTCGCGGTAGTTGGGTGGGCCGGCTACACGTAGGCAGCTTGTTGTTGCTTCGGCAATGGGCAATGTAGGTTCTTTCGGTACATCGGGGCGGCGGCCCTGAGCGGTTGTCGCGGTGGTGGTTCGGCGGTAGACCTCACTGTGTTTGGTGTTGGATGGCTACCTCGGCCGTGTGGACGGTGAGGTGATCGTCGTGGGTCGGTTGTGGGCGGGAGCTCCCCTGCTTTCACCTAGATCTAGGGACCTAGCCTTCCCAACCTACCTTGTCCTTGGCGAACTCGTGCGGATGCTGACTATGTTACCTAGGTGAAAACCTTGCGCGACGTTTGCTGGTGCCAACGATGATGATGTCTTTGGACGCCGTTTCCCTTCCTGGAGGCGTAGTCGTAGGTACATGTTTCGTTGTCCTTGGGTGTTGGGCGAAAGCCTTTGGTCTGCTTGACCAGGCGGCGACTGTGCTTTGGCGCCGCTCCCTTCCTGAAGGCGCCGTCATAGACACCTAGAGTCTTCTCTTTGACTTGTGGTCGGTTGGCGGCTTCAGTGGTGCTCGTTTGGTGTGGACTTGGCTCCAGTTTGGCGAGTTTCTTGCCGTCTCTTTGGTCTTGGCAGCCTTGTCTTCTCCTACCTATCCGTGCTCAGGGTGAGCATCTCCAACTTCCGATGGTACGGCACTCTTTGAGCCAGAGCGAGGGGGCAGGGGTCCCTCTTCCGAAGTGGAGGCGGATGGTGTCGCAATGACGTAAAGCCACTCCCTTAGCAGACTTGGTCAGGACTCCTTCAATGGCTCGTCTTCACCAACATCAAGTTCTTGCTTTTGCACCCTGGATCAAACGATTGTTGCGGCTTTCAAGTCTAGAGTAGTTTCAAGCGGCATTTCTGGTTTATCTTTTGTTTGCTTGTGTTCTACTCTTTTGTTAGCTGATTTCCTCAGCATCATGTATTCTCTGCCGTAACAGGATTTATTAATTTCATTTTGGGTGATTTTTGCCTTTTATCTAAAAAAACCTAACGCTCGAATTTCTGAAATGAAAAAACCTACAGAGTTTTAACTCGAAAGAAAATGAAGAGCTCTCCAGCAACCATCACCAACAAAAGTTGCGATCCAGAGTACATAAGGTCACCAAACTTATAGCACAAGAAGAGGCACACCATGTTGTGGGAAATACACAAACCCGTAGCTTGCAATGAACTCCGAGAATAGTTTCAATCAATACATATGCAGCGGAAATAAAACAATGAGCACATGCACAAGCGGCACAAGGATTTACGTGGAAAAACCTCCTTAACATGAGGAGGAAAAAACCATGGCTGTAGACCAACCGGTCCACGCAAGCTTCACTATGAGTAACCTGAGTACAAAGTCTTCTCTATAACATCTAGATATATACAACACACTCAGCACGTTGCTAACAGACAACAACAACCACCACTTGAAAGAAAGATTATAGCAAAGTAGAGTATCTCAGTTTCTGTCCTCCTCGGTAATCAACCAATGGATCTTAAACCGCAGATCCAATCAACACCAAACTTGGTAGACAAGTAGACATACAAGTTCCCAACATACAGACCAAATTTCAGCTTAATCGGATACCGTTTGCCTGCCCAATATGTTCGTCTACCAACTTGCTATGTGTTAAAACTGTAGTAGTCTAAACTGACAATACCTCTTCCAAATCTAATGTTATGCTGACCCAAATCTCAAACCAGCTAAACAAATCGAAGTACTCAAAGCAAGAAACAAGCTCACCAAGTTTGGAGCCAATCCAAACATGTTTGAGCCTCTAAATACCATCTTGAAGACAGACCGGTCAGATCTCAGAAGTCTAGACAGAAATCACCTCTCCTTCTTCTTCCTCTATTCTCATTAGGTTGTGGTGTTCTTGTGTGTTCTATCACCCTCTCACACAACATCCAAGATAGCTTGCTTGCTCAGCTCACACTCACTCTCACAGAGGTCTCACATGGCCAGCAAGGGGGACTAGGTTTTTTTGTTCTACTCCTCTCCCAAGGAGCACCTCAGTCGTTTGATACAAACATCGATCAATGGTTGAAACGTGTTGGACTTTCACGGGATAATGTTGTGCTGCCAACACTCCTCCATGTGGAGGGAAACAGACCAAGAAACTCCCCCTCCGGGCATCATGGAGGGTCTCACTGCCAACCGGCAGTCACGTCGGCGAGGCGATGACATAACTCAAGCTTTCCTCTTATCACCACATTGATCAATATATCAACCCCATTGTCATCTGTATGCACATTCTCAATTTGCATTTTCTTGGAATCTAGCACATCTCGAATCCAATGATAGCGAACATCAATATGCTTCGACCTCGAATGAGAACTTCCATTCTTACTTAGGTGAATAGCACTTTGGTTGTCACAAAACAACACATACTTGTCTTACTCAAAACCAAGGTCACACGCCAATCATTACAACCCAATAGCTCCTTGATCGCCTCAGCTACTACAATGAACTCGGCCACAATTGTGTTCAGCATCACACACTTTTGCAACCTGCTTTGCCATGTCACTAGTCCCCCTGAATGGTTAATCAAATAACCTGAAGTAGATTTACTTCCATCGACATGTCTAGCCAAGTCTAAATCTGAATATGCAATCAACTTGGGCTCACTACCACCAAAGAAAAGCTTCATACTAGTGCTACCCCAGAGATACCTCAAGATCCACTTCACGACTTCCCAATGTGGTTTTTCTGGATTGGACATAAATCTGCTCACAGTACTAACCGCTTGAGCAAATCAGGTTGTGTGCACACTGTAGCATACATCAAACTCCCACCGCTGAAGCATAAGGAACTTTCTGCATTTAATTTCCCAACTCTTCATTTGAGGGGCATTGCTTTTTACTCAACTTAAAATGAGATGCGGACAACTCACTTCCTTCGCCTTGTCCATCTTGAACTTGTGAAGTACCTCCTCAATATATTTCTCTTGAGACAAGTACAACTTGTTGGATTTTCTATCTCTCTCAATTGTCATGCCAAGAATACACTTTGCTAGACCCAAGTATTTTGTGTAAAACCTTTCGCTCAGCTCTTTATTTAATTTACCAATCCTAGAGGCGTTCTTCCCAATAATCAAGATATCATCAACATAGAGCAACAACATGATAAAAGCATCACCTGAGAACCTCTAAATAAACACAGAATGGTCATAGCTACACCTCTTGTAGCCTTCATGACAGATTCAAACTTCATGTACCATTATCTCGGTGCTTGTTTCAGGTCATAGAGACTTTTATTTTCAATTTGCACACATAGTCTTCTTTGCCTTTAAAAGAAACACCTCGGGCTGCTCCATGTAGATTTCTTCCTCCAACTCTCCATGAAGGAATGATGTATTGACATCCATTTGATCAACCTCCAAGTTGGGACTTGCTGCCATGCCAAGGATAAATCGGATTGATGTCATCTTCACCACCGGAGAAAATATTTCATCAAAGTCAATACCTTTTCTCTAGATGAATCTTTTTACAACTAGCATGGCCTTGTACATTCGATGTGATGTGTGCTCTTCTTGCTTGATTTTGTATACCCACTTGCTCTTTAGAACTTTCTTTCCCTTGGGAAACTTCACCAGCTCATAACTATGATTCTTATGCAAGGAATCCAGCTCTTATTGCATAGCCTTATTCCACTTCTTGTTCTCATTTATCATTGCATCTCGAAAGCACTCAGGTTCTGAACCGTCAAACAATAACACCACATATTGGTCTAAAACGTACCTAGTGGAAGAAAAACAGCCTTGGTTGGACCGTCTGAAGATGGTGGACTATCTAGTTCAGGTGCTTCTTGATCATGATCATCTTCATCATCATCATACTCTTGCTGCTGGGGAGCATCCTCACCTTTATCACTATGTGCATCATCTTGCACATCTTCTTCATCATCATTTGCAGCTTCTTGTTGAGCTGAATCTATAGGAATTGGGCCAGATTTAAATCTGTCTTGCTGCTAATTTCGAGGAGAAACATGTATTGGAACTTTGTCCGGAACCTACACCTTTGTCTTCACAATATGCTCAATTGTTTGGTCTTCACCAAACACAACATCACGGCTTCTCACAACCTTTTTTGCTATTGGATCATACAACTTATAGCCAAACTAATCACCTCCATAGCCAATAAATATACACTATCATGTCTTTAAATCAAGATTTGACCTTTCATCTTGAGGGATATGAACAAAGACCTTGCACCCAAAAACCTTGAGGTGCTCATACGAGACGTCCTTGTCATAAAATACCATGTTTGGAACATCTCCCTGATACATTGCAAATGTATCTATAATTTTTGATGTTCCATGCTTAGTTTTATCCACTTTCTTGTGTTTTGTTTCAACTTTGGAGTACTTTTCATATGATTTCTTGGACTAACCTATTAACAAGAGCCAAAGTGTCAGCTGCTTGTTTTCTGCTGTTTTTGGTTCCAGGAAAGTCAGAAAATGAATATTCTCTGAATTGGACGGGACAAAAGCCAAAGTGCCTATTTTTCCGGATGTCATCAAGTGCCAGAATACGAGACGGAGAGGGGCCAGGGGCCACCACACCACCTGGCCACGCGGCCAGGCCTGGCCCACGCCAGGGGGTGGTGTGGCCGCTCCCGGCACCCCCTTGGCCTCTTCTTACGCCTATATATTGCCCTCGGGCGAAAACCCTAAGTGCCCGATCAAAAATCCACGAAAGAGTCTGTAGCCGCCGTCATCTCCATCCCTAGATCAGGAGGGATCTGAAGCTCTTCTCGGCACCCTGCCGGAGAGGGGAATTCACCCTGGAGGCCTTCTTCATCACCATGCAAGCCTCTGTGTGATGCATGAGTAGTTCATCCTTGGACTATGGGTCCATGTAGTAGCTAGATGGCTGGCTCCCCTCCTTTTTTCTTTCATGTCTAGATCTTGTGAGCTTCATTCATGATCAAGATCATCTATTTGTAATCATACATGTTGTGTTTGCGGGGATCCGATGGATATTGAGATGCTATTTTAGATTGATTATTGATTTTATCATGTCTTTGTTATTTGTGATCTTGCATGCTTTCCGTTGTTAGTAGCTATCATGGCCAAGTAAATGTTAGCAACTCCAAGAATTAGTATTTATGCTCGTGGGTTCATGCCTCTGGTAATCTGGGGAAGTGACAGAAATCTCTAAGGTACTAGATGTGTTGTTGCTATTAGGGAGAAAACAACAATCCTTTGTTAATAGAACAATCGTATTGTTTAATTTACACGCAGTTCATAAAGAAATAATCTGTTGCTTGCAACTTAATACTGGAGGGGGTTCGGATGATAATCTGAAGGTGGATTATTAGTCATAGATGAAGTTGGATGGCGGTCTATGTATTATGCTGTAATGCCCAATCAAGTCTCAAAGGATTCAAGATGATTAGTATATGCATGTATTGCTTTCTCGATGTTTGTCAATTGCCCCGCTGTAATTTGTTCACCCAGCATCTTATCTATCTTAAGGAGAGCCACCTCTAGTGAACTATGGATCCCGATCCTTTTTCTTTACATACAATCTATAAACTGTTTACTGCTTTGTTTTTATTTTCTGCAAACTTTTACTTCTTTCCATTCGATACGTTTAATCCTTTATTTTCCGCAAAACACGGTGAGATTGACAACCTCATCGCAAGTTGGGGACAAAGTTATGTGGTTGTGTTGTGCAGGTCTCCGCGTTGCTACTAGCACTGGTAGTGCGCCCTGCCAAAGCTCAGCTAGTAACACCTTTGGGGAGTTTCCTTGCTCCTACTGGTTCGATTAAACCTTGGTTTCATAACTGAAGGAAACTTGCTGCTGTACTCATCATAACTTCCTCTTGGGGTTCCCAATGAGCTCTACATCAACACCGCACCAGCACTTTTCTGGGCGCCATACACAGAGCCATCAAGCATTTTCTGGCGCCGTTGCTAGGGAGTCAAGGACATCTTCACAATGGTAGTCCCTCATAACCAATCTCTTTACTTTGTTATTTTTGTTTTGCTTAGTTTCTTTTTGCTTTGTTTGCTTGTTTCATTATCAAAAACACACACAAAAATAGTTCTACTAGTTTGCTTTCTTATTTCAAAAACACAAAAAAATTAGTTCCTATCTTGAGTTGCCACTATGTCTAGCCTTGCTCCAATCACTATGTCACCCGATGAAATGATTTTCACTTTTAAACATGGAATTGAGGAAAGTTTTAAAGAATCTTGGTCTAGAATCTCTGATCTACATGAAAAAACTGAGCCTAAAATGACTCAAAGCTTGTTCCTTAGCAGTTTTTACCTTGGGATTGCTCTTTGCTATATATATGCTTTAGATGTTGTTGTGGGAGGAGATTTCCTCCAATGTAATAAGGATGATGCTATTAATGCTATAAAGAAATTGATCCTCACTTACAGCATGCCTAGCCAAACTGATATTTCTTTCGCAAAAATATTTGCTAGGTTGAACACTCTTGAGGCTAGCACTACTAGCTTAGAAAATTGCTATAACACGCTTAGGGAGCATCACAATTATGTTCCAATAAACTCTGAACCATCAAAGTGGTTCCCTACAGTAAAGATTGAGATGAACACTGAAACTTTTCATGCTCGCTATGATATCATGTCTGAATTTTGTCTTATGCCCAAAGATATTTATAAATCTCTGAATACTTGGGGGCTCACCGAAGGAGGAAAAGAAATATCTCTTGCTAATAATACTACCATATTACCTCTTGGAATAGTTGAAGGAGTGTTTACAAAGATCCTTGGGAAAACGATTTCTATTGATTATCTTGTTATTGAATGTGCAGGAAAAGGACAAATTACACTTGGAAGGTCCCTATTAGAACTCCTTGGAGCAATAATAGATGTGGGAAAGGGGACCATGCACCTTTATTCTCCACCAAACAATCATATTTTCCCCAAGGTTAAGAATAAAAGTAAGAGAGGTAAGGGCAAGAAATTTGGTCTTAAAGCTTCTTCACTAGAGAATACTTGACTCTTTCTTGCTTCTTATGCCTAACTTAAAGGCGTTAAAGAAAAGTACTTATTGGGAGATAACCCAAAAGTTTGAGATGAGTCTTGGAAGTTATTATCTCTGTAATAAACTCTCCTTATCCTTTTTATTTGCCTTTTGTGCCAAGAGTAACCTCTAATAAGAGAGAAGTAATGATTGGGAAAGTTGGTGTCTCGAAACAGATTTCTGTACTTCACCGTAAAAATTCGTGTAAAATATATGAATGTCTTTTTGAGGCGTGAATTTTTCTGCTTCTGCCCCAGGTTGTTATCTAACTTTCGTTAGTTTAACACTTTTTTATTTGAGCAACATAAGGTCTTCTAAACAATTCGTCTTTGCATGCTGGTCTGTTTTGACAGATTTCTGCCATTTTTTGCATTTGCTTCTTGTTGGTTCCTTTTTTAGTTCTTTTGGGGAATTGAGCTTTTTGAGGGAAGTGCTACAGTATCTAGTGTTCTAATGGAAGTTTATTTGGTGTTAGAACTGAACCTTAAGACTTATTTATCTTGAGTGCACTAATGTTGCTAATAAAGATTGTGTGAAGTTTTGTATGAAGGAAAAATTTCAGGTGTATGGAAGGAATGGGTAATGAGATGAAGGATGGACTAAAGATCAACCTTGGGGATGCCACGCGTGTCACCCCAAGAAATATCCAAGAAGTAGAAGCGTCAAAGCTTGGGGATGCCCAAGGCATCCCCTCTTCATCAATAAAAATCCTAGGTTTCTTCCAAACGCTTCATTTTTATTGTTTCATGCCCAGTTGTGTTGTTCTTGGAGCGTCTTCTTTTTCGTTTTCATTTTCGTTTCTAGTTTTCTTGGTTTTCTTAGTTTTCTGAATAAATTGGTTGGACTCCCTCTTTCATACATTGGTTTGCAAATAGTTTGGTTTGGTTTGGAAAAGAGTAGGAAAGTTCATGCTTATGTGGTAAAAAGAGCTTGTTTTTTACTGTGGCCTATGCTTTGTCATGCCATGCTTGATATTGTTTTGGCTTTATGCTTAGTATTCTTTGATGTAGCATGACTTGTTATAAACAATTGAGATTTCTTAATGTGCCTTGGATGAATCATGCGTTGTTTTAGCATATTAAAGCATAGTATAGTGGTATTCTCCTTTGATGCTTTATTTGGGTTAACTTGGCGCATGCTTACACCATGTTATGACTATCCGAAGTCACCATAGCCTTTATGATCCTTTAGTTTTCAACTTGTAGTATCAGTTTATGCTTTGATCATTGATGTTTTGTCGCTCTGCATGATTATGGCCATTATTGCTCTCTTAGTTTGTCGCTCCCAGTCTTTTGCTAGCCTCCACAACAAAGTATGAGTTCCACTCATGCATCCAACTCCCTAAACCAAGTTATTCCAAAGAGTCCACCATACCTACCTACCATCTTATGCTATTCCAAGTATATTCATGCTTTTGTTTACCTTCCAAATTAAACTTGTTATGAGAAAACTAGTGATTAAAGCTCTCATGAACTTGATGGCACACTTTACTTTACTTTCCCTTAATAAACTTGAACCATTGTGTCTTCTATGTTGTATATGCTTGCACTTATTTGTTGGGAATTAGCAGAACCATGCTTTCATGGGGAACGCTTTCAACATTGCACTTGGTACTTGTACCTAGTTGATATCATGCTCTTTTGTATATGGATGTCGTCGGTATGAAATGAAAGGGGAGCTTGTAAGTCCATGGAGTTATGTATATGTGTTAGATAAACGCCTGGGCCGCTGGTCTAATCCATGCTGACATGGTTGAAACCTGCAGCATAACCATAATGAGCTGTCTATGAAGCATTCTTCTTATAAAAAAAGAGTCCTTTATCGAGGAAAAAAAGAGAAAAGAAAAAAAAAGATACTATGAAAAGAGGAAAGAGAGAAAAAGCACCATATTCCCATGGTAAATAAGAAGAATGCTGAGATACTCGTTGTCTGCTTGCCTTGTCATTTTGATATGGGGATTTTTCCGTATCATCGGGCAAGGGGTACCCCGTTGGCGGTTCTCTATGATACACATGTACTTACAATGACAAGAACTTACCGGTGACTAAACTTGAGTAGCATGAGGAGCGGCCCTCGTATACAAGTGACATGAGATTTGTGACTTGTACTTCGTCAAGCATGTACACCATAGTTTGTTCACTTTAACCTTAATCACTTCAAGATGCTTATGATAGGGGCAATGAGAGCTGAAAGCTATAAGTACCATAATTTTTGGAAGCTCTTTATGAGACTTGAATCCCTACTTCCTTTTACAAAGGCCTTTCTTCCACCATTATATTGAGTCTCCACCTTCTACCTTTATGCACTTACTTTGAGAGCATAGTGGCCATTCTAGTTCTATGTGCATTGTCCCAAGACTAGTTGATTGATGCATAACTTGATATTGCTTGTTTTAAACTATTTGTATCTAGTCACTCTTATGAACTTTGAAGGTGTCCTATGCATTTATATTTGCTACTCTATGAGGGACAAGCTGAACACTATTATGCTATGTTTTCATTATGTGAAACAAACAAACGTCTTGCAAAGCATTGTTATTCATGAATCTTTTGTTTGTGCCTTTTCATGTTGCATCATAGTTTCTTTGTCTTATTGCTAGAACTTTGTCTTTTGTGTTATGATTAAAGTACTATGATCCCAGCTTTGAATGTTTTACAAGTACTTTGATCAAGTTTATGATGGTGCATGTCACCTCAAAAATTATTCTTTCTTTTTATCACTTACCTACTCGAGGACGAGCATGAGTTAAGCTTGGGGATGTTGATACATTGCAAATGTATCTATAATTTGTGATGCTCCATGCTTGGTTTTATCTACTTTCTTGTGTTTTGTCCACACTTTGGAGTTCTTTTCATATGATTTCTTAGACTAACCTATTAACAAGAGCCACAGTGTCAGCTGCCTATTTTCTGTTGTTTTTGGTTCCAGGAAAGTTAGAAAATAAATATTCTTGGAATTGGACGAGACAAAAGCCAAAGTGCCTATTTTTCCGGAAGACATATGGAGCCAGAATACGAGACGAAGAAGGGCTGGGGGCCGGCCACACCACCTGGCCATGCGGCCAGGCCTGGCCCGCGCCAGGGGGTGGTGTGGCCGCTCCCGGCACCCCCTCGGCCTCTCCTTCCGCCTATATATTGCCCTCGGGATGAAAACCCTAAGTGTTTGCGGGGATTCGATGGATATTGAGATGTTATTTCAGATTGATTATTGATTCTATCATGTCTTTGTTATTTGTGATCTTGCATGCTTTCCGTTGTTAGTAGCTATCTTGGCCAAGTAGATGCTAGCAACTCCAAGAGTTAGTATTTATGCTCAATAGTGGGTTCATGCCTCTGGTAATCTGGGGCAGTGACAGAAATCTCTAAGGTACTAGATGTGTTGTTGCTACTAGAGAGAAAACAACAATCCTTTGTTCATAGAACAATCGTATTGTTTACTTTACACGCAATACGTAAAGCAATAATCTGTTGCTTGCAACTTAATACTAGAGGGGGTTTGGATGATAACCTAAAGGTGGATTATTAGTCATAGATGCTGTTGGATGGCGGTCTATGTATAATGTTGTAATGCCCAATCAAGTTCCAAAGGAGTCAAGATGATTAGTATATGCATGTATTGCTTTCTCGATGTTTGTCAATTGCCCCGCTGTAATTTGTTCACCCAGCATGTTATCCATCTTAAGGATAGCCACCTCTAGTGAACTATGGATCCTGGTCCTTTCTCTTACATACAATCTACAAACTGTTTACTGCTTTGTGTTTACTTTCTGTAAACTATTACTTCCTTCCATTCGATACGTTTAATCCTTTGTTTTCAGCAAAACCGGTGAGATTGACAACCTCATCGCAAGTTGGGGGCAAAGTTCTGTGGTAGTGTTGTGCAGGTCTCCACGTTGCTACTAGCACCGGTAGGGCGCCCTACCAAGGCTCAACTAGCAACACCTTTGGGGTGTTTCCTTGCTCCTACTGGTTCGATTAAACCTTGGTCTCATAACTGAAGGAAACTTACTGTTGTGCTCATCATACCAAAAGGAATCATCACGGTAAAAGGAAGCTTCACACGAGCCGACAATTGTGATCGAGAGTTCAACAAAATTTCTGAATCTTTCGGGATCGCAACGGAGTTTGAACAACTCAAAACTTCAGCAGTTGCAGAACCATTGAATGTAGTGGGTCTCAATCCTGATCAGGCTTTTGACACTACAAAGGACACCAAAGAATTACAGATTCACCCCGTCGACCTGACGAAAGCAACAGTTGTGGCTTCCAATCTTGTTCTCGCATAGGAAAGTGCGCTCATCGAGTTCCTCCGTGAGCACTGGGAGATTTTCGCATGGCTACCTTCTGACATGCCGGGAATTCCTAGGGAACTCACTGAGCACGCAATAAATTTGGATCCAAAGACGAAGCTAGTAAAACAACTGCTTCGTCGCTTCGCAGTACCAAAGCGTAAAGCCATTGGAAAGGAGCTCCATCACCTTACTGATGCTAATTTTATCAAAGAACTAACAAAATCAGAGTGGGTTGCAAACCCAGTATGTGTTCCAAAGAAATATACTACAGAACTTCGGATGGGCATCGACTTTACTCCACTGAACAAACATTGTCCAAAAGATCACTTCCCATTGCCACGAATCGACCAAATAATCGATGCAACCGCGGGATGCGAACGTCTTTCTTTCTTGGATGCTTACTCAGGACACCACCAGATTAGGATAAAGGAAGAAGATCAGGAGAAAACGGCATTTACCACGCCTTATGGTGTATTCTGCTACACAACAATTCCCTTTGGCCTCAAGAACGCCGGAGCAACATATCAGTGGATGATGCAGAAGTGTTTGGGAAGCCAAATAGGCACAAACGTACAAGTATATATCAATGGCGTTATAGTTACAACAGGACAAGGATCTGCGCTCATCAAGGTGTCGTCGGATTGATGACAAGTACGCCATGAGGGGGTCCTCAAGGCGTGCGGAAGAGAGAGGGGTGAGACGTACGGTATTTCGGGACGGTGAGCACACAAGTTTACCCAGGTTCGAATCCGCGAGCTTTGGACGGATCCTACTCCTGCTAGCAATCCAGTAATACGGCAGAGCCGGAATATGGGTTACAATGGTATCGCCTGTGCGAGTTGAGGGTCTAAAGTATTGGGTGTGTCCTAAAGGCTCTCCCTACAACGGCTTATATAGATATCCGGCCTAGGGTTTACAGGAGAGATCAATCCGGCTACGACTAAGAGTTGGTTACAGAATACATCTTGAACTACAAGTAACATTATGGGCCTAAGTCAGTAAGTCTTCTAGGCCTTCCCGTAGCCGGATTGGACTTTGTCTTCTCTCCCGACTGGGCCGCCTGTGAAGCAAAGCTCTAACCCGAAGTGGGCCACCCTGGTCAGTAAGGAACTGTGAGGATACCCGGGAAGTATATCCCCAACAGTAGCCCCGGGAGGCCTCCAAGATCCAAAGTCGGATTTTATCATCGTCTAGCTTGATCTTTGGCTTGCAGAATCTTGAAGGGTTCCTGAAACTTTACAAAAATACGATCCGGGTCTTAAAAATAAGTCGGACCTATCAATTAGTTACTCAGATTTTCCACCTCGATTTTAAACTAACCCGGAACTTGGTTTCCACGCCACCTGACAAAAGCATGGTCAAGTCACGTCATCTGACAGGCGTGCCGTCAGCACGACCGTTGGTGGGTCCGCGGTTCGCGGAACCGAGGCGCCGTTTCAATGCGAGTGTGGAGATCGAGGAGACGCAATCATCGCGTGGGTCCTTCCCAGTTCTTTCCACGACGCGTGGCGGTTACACTATAGCATTTGCATGAATCTTGGCACAGTTAG
The DNA here is from genome assembly GCA_910589775.1 of Avena eriantha. Taxonomy (NCBI): domain Eukaryota; kingdom Viridiplantae; phylum Streptophyta; class Magnoliopsida; order Poales; family Poaceae; genus Avena; species Avena eriantha. Next base: position 20,627,468 of record OU342745.1, read on the forward strand.
GTGGATATAAGGGGTTTGGATTTCTCCTTCTCCTTTCCACTAGTCTTTGCCGTTTCCTTTCCTCCCAACCTCCTGCGCGCTCAGAGCTCTCTCGTCCTTCCCCCCACAGAAAAATCCCAGCGCCGCCGCTTTTAGGTCACTTTCTCACCGGAGAAAAATGGCTTCATCATCTTCTTCCTCTGGTTTGGCGGCGGCAGCGGCGGCTGCGTCGGCGGAAGCAGCTGCGGAGAAGGAGAGCTTCCGGGGAATCTGGATCCCCTACGCCCTTGACGAGGATGGCCTCAAGAACGTGGAGAAGGAGGGGCTTCTCGCTGCTGGCGACTGGCGGAGCGGCTCTGGCGAAACCGTCCCCAACCCGTGCGAGGGCGAGCGTGTCCACTTCGGCACCCATCTGGACTGAGGTCTGTCTTTTCCTCCCTCGGGGTTCTTCTCCGAGGTGATTGATCACTATGGAGTTCAACTCCACAATCTACCTCCCAATTCTCTTCTAGAAATGAGCGCATATGTTGCGCTTTGCGAGGGCTTTCTCGGCATTAGGCCGAGTTTGCTTCTCTTTCGGTACTATTTTCATGTTCAGAGAAATTCCATCACTGCCGGTGTTCCTTACATCACCGGCACCATTAGCTTTTCTGTTACACGAGACCGGTCATATCCCAAAATTTCTGCCAGTGACTCGGTCAAACAATGGCCAGCCACTTTCTTATATCATAGGGATATTCCGGCTCCCGGCAAAGCTACTGCTTTGCCGGATTTTGTCGACGGAGCTACCACGGCCCAGCCTTCCTGGGACGAGGCTGCTCCGGCTCTCACTGACGATCTGATCCTCGCTAAGAGGCGGATCGAATATCTGATCAAGCACATGGGTCTGAAGGGATCCGACTTGGTCCAGTGCTAGGTCTCACGTCGGATCCAGCCACTTCAGTACCACGGGGATAGACTGATGCATTCCATCACGTCTTCCAAAAAAGACTCCCTCCGCATCAGCCCCAAATCCTACACCACTCAAGGCTACATCAGCCAGATCAAGTGGCTGATCAAGGAGCGGATCGAGAGGAGGATTCCGGAGATTTATCTGGATATGTACACTGCGGAAAACCCCGTGGTGCAGGTAAGCTTCCATCAATACACCTTTTATGTGTTTTAATTTCTAAGTTATATACTGCAATGCTGATATGTTTTCTTGTTTTCAGCTTGCTGACCTCCCCGAGTCGGAGCTTGCTCCACTCGAAGGATATCCTGCTAAGTTTTCTCAGGAGATTGAAGTGGTCCAATTGCCGGACCTTGCGCTCAAGAAGCACAAAGCTCCGACAGTGGCTGTTGGCACAAAGGAAGTACCTGTTGTGAAGAGGTAACTTTCATTCACAATTTCCGCCTTTGTACCTTTCTCGAATTTCTTTCTAAGATGTAATGTTTCTAACTTTATTACATTCTCAGAGCAAAGCCTCTCATCAAGGGTAAGGGGAAAGGGATTCCTACGAAGCCCCTGCGACAGACGAAGCTCACCATAGCTTCTCCTGTCGTGGCTCCTCCAACTCCTGCCCCTCAACCTTCTGCAACTCCGGCGATCATTCCTTCTCCGGTGGTCGCAGAAGATCCGTCTCCTCCAACGGAGCCCGCGATCCTTGGGTTGCAGACTGACGTCACCGTGGGTGCGTCAGCTGAAGATAAGGGTGAACCCTCTTCGGGTAATGATCCCTCGGCTAAAGTCTTCGCCGAAAACCTCCTCAGCAATCCGGGACTTGCCAAGTTTGGCTTATCCCGGAAATCTGCAGAGGAAATCCAGCGGCTGGCCAGGCAAGTCCTAGACAAAAGCCATCTATCCCCCGAGGAGGAAGCGCAAGCAGAGGACGTCAAGTTCTCTGACCTTCTCGCTCAAGTCCGCCTTCACGACGAGAGGATCAGGACTGGCGAGCTTCTAACAGGCCCAGTAATCCCTCTTACCCTCGCCGAGAAGGTGGCAGCTGAAGTGAACGCGGGTTTAGAAAAACTCACCCGCGAGCAATATCTAAGTCGGAATTCCAACTCTTGCTTTTACATTATGTTATATCATATCCTCTAGCCCCCAAGCATGAAGTAGGATATAGAATCCGAGTTTGTGCTTCATTAGGATGCCAAAGAATGAACTAGTGTAGCCCCCAAGGCTCGTGCTGATATTTAGCAAAAAATATTAGCCCGAGTCTTAAGTACCTTTCTGACTTCGGGTATTCTGACTTACAGAAAGTATGTTCCTATAACCAGGAATTATTATCCAATGTTTGCGATAAGCGGAGAGAGATCAAAGCTCTCCGGCTTAAAAATGCCGAGCTCAAGGTAGCTAAGGATGAAGCTGAAGGTAAATCATTTCGAGATTCAAACCTTTTCTTTTGCTTTTTTAATGTCGAATTTTTCTGAACTGTTGTTCTTTTTGACTTACAGCGTTGGTGAAACAATCTATCGCTATGGTTGAAGAGGCTGAGAACCTCAAGACCCTGGTGGTGGAGAACAAGGGACTCCGCCAAGAGCTGGATAAGGTCAAGGCGAATCATGAAAGGAGCATAGCTCAAGTCCTGGAATCCTCCTCCATGGCCACCGAAGAGCGTGATCGCAAGATCGCTGCTCAAGATAAAATTATCTCGGACCTCAAGAATGAGCTTGGCAGAGAGAAGGATATCTCCGAGGCGCTCCGGGATGAACTCCGGAGTCTTCGGGAGGAGCAGACCAAGATTGACGACATCATTCTTGGTACGTTCCATCTGTCTGACTTATCATTTCTTTGACTTTCATCAATGTCGGATTTTTCTTGACTTGTTTTGTATATAGGTCCTCTGAACTTGACGGACTCTTCCTCCTCCGAGCCCCGCACCCACCGGCTTACCCAAGTCGGTGATCTTCTGCATGACTTCCGCCAGTCTATTGAAGACATTGGCGAGTCTCTCAGGATTCTAGACATGCCAAGCATGTCGGATTTTCAGGTGCGTGACAAGGCCAAGGAGATGCCGCAGCTTGTTCGTGACTGGAACATGTCCGACGCATGGACTACTGCGCAGAATGCTCTCACCATGGTCATGAGCCACCATGGAAACATGGAGATATGGCAAGTGACCAGAGGGTACTGCAAGGTAGACGAAGACGACCAGGAGCAAAACCTTCAAGCCATCATGCATTCCTGCGCCGGATATGGGTGCCACGTAGCTGATATGACCAGCTACGAGATCCCCTTCTTCACCCGCGTAGATACTCCGCCGCCTCCTCCAGAAGAAACCGAAGAAGTTTCCGACGATGAACGGACCACCTCGGATCCGGACATCTCGGAACGATATCAAGGCGGAGTAACTAGCGAGCCGGCAGCTACTTCATCTCCTCCTGCATCATAGATCAGAAAACTATGTATTATTTTGGAAAGACATGATGCATTTTGTAAATATTAAGTACTATTGACGTTTGCTAGTGCTAAGCTTTGTATCTATTCAGCACTTTTGGCTTTTGAAATTTTTGCGTGCTTGAAATGTTCACATAAGCACTTGAAATTTTTCGTCTCTACTTTTCATTTATCTGGCTTTTTGCCTTGTCCCTTTCATGAGCCGACTAAACCTTCAGCCGGAAACTTTGTCGAGCAACGGAGCTCAATTGCTAAACCAGTTTAAACTTGGAAACAAAGCCAGCTTCCAGTACCAACAATTCACTACTCGGAAGATACCCGCATCCAGCAATCAGACAAATAACCCAAGTAAATACTAGAATTTTTTAGAGTTATACCCGAAGGTAGCAGTTTTAGAATCGGAAATCTAAACCAGAACGAACATGAGCATAAAGTACTTTCAAGCATTCTGGGATTTTCGACTATGACATGATCATTTAGGAAATAAGATGGTAAAAACTTCTCAAAAAAACTTTGAGGTAACCAAAACTTTTATTTCTCACAGAACATGTACATATGTATGATTACAAAGAAGGATAAACTAAGAATAAAAGGGACGTAGCCGAGCAATATTCCACGATCTGTCTAACTCATCCGGATTTGTACTGCCTCTAGCTCTCTTTCTCTTCTTAGTAGCAGGTCTTTCTTTGACTGGCCTCATGTCAGTTAAGTAGTACGATCCATTGTGTAATACTCGACTAACAAAAAAGGGCCCTTCCCATACTGGGGAAAGTTTGTGCTTTCTTTGTTGCACAAGCCGGAGAACCAAATCAGCTTTATTGAAAGATCTAGTTCGGACTCTCTAGCTATGATACTTGCGTAACTTCTATTGATAGGTTGTAGATCTCATTTCAGCAACGACGCGAACTTCTTCGACTAAGTCGAGATCATTTTGTCGAGAAATCTCGGCATCCTCTTCGATATATGCAACCACTCTAGGAGAAGTATGAATTAAATCGCTAGGAAGAACTGCTTCTGCACCATAGACCAAGAAGAAAGGTGTGTATCCTGTTGACCTGTTCGGAGTTGTTCGTAAACTCCAAATTACAGAGGGTAATTCCTCTGCCCAAGCCCCCGCAGCACGTCGTAGTGGTGCTTCGAGTCTTGGTTTCAAGCCTTGTAGAATTAAACCATTTGCTCTTTCGACTTGTCCGTTAGCCTGTGGATGTGCGACTGACGCAATGTCAAGCCGGATATTTTGCTCATCGCAGAATTCAGTCAATTCTCCCATGGAAAAGTTACTCCTATTGTCCGTGATAATACTATGCGGATAACCATACCGGATTATAACATCCTCGACAAATCTTTTGGCTGTTGCTCCATCACAACTAGTGACAGGTTTAGCCTCGATCCACTTTGTGAATTTGTCCACCATCACTAAGAGGTGAGCGAATCCACTTGGGGCTCGTTTAAAAGGTCCTACCATATCAAGCCCCTAGACCGCAAAGGGCCATGTTATAGGTATTGTTCGTAGCTGATCAGCCGGAGCATGAGCTTGCTTGGCGTACTTTTGGCAGCCTTTGCATGTCTTGACTAATCGTTCGGCATCTGCCTGAGCTGTAAGCCAGAAAAATCCATGTCGAAAAGCTTTTGCCACTAAAGATTTGGCTGCAGCGTGGTGACCACACTCGCCTTCGTGGATTTCCCTTAATATTTCCACTCCTTCTTCCGGAGATACACAGCGCTGAAAAACCCCAGAAACACTCCGTTTATGGAGCTCACCTTTAACAATAGTATAGGCTTTTGCTCGTCGGATAATCTGTCGGCTCAGTACCTCGTCTTCGGGTAATTTGCCATCTACCAAATAATCGAGGTAGGGTTGAGGCCAGCTGGGGATTACAGCCAGAACTGCTATCAAAGGTGAGTCAGATTCGGTCGGATATTCCTCATCTACTCCCTTTATCGAGGGAACTTTGAGGTGCTCTAAAAATGCGCCATCCGGGACCTCTTTCCGCGCAGAGCCTATTCGACATAGTGCATCTGCTTCCTCATTTTCTTCTCGAGGGATGTGTTGAACTTCAAACCCCTCGAACAATTTAGATAGATCATCCACGACAGCTTTATATGCTGCCATGTGCTTATTTGCATTACAAATATCCGAGACTTGTTGAGCAACAAGATCCGAATCTCCGTAACACATCAAATGTCGGATGCCAATATCCTTAGCAATCCGGATTCCATGCAGCAGTACTTCATACTCGGCAATGTTGTTTGTCGCTATGAAGTGGATCTGCAACACGTATAAAAGTTTATCTCCTTGGGGTGATTTGAGCACCACACCAGCCCCCGAGCCCCCTCGAGCCTTAGACCCATCGAAAAAGAGGGTCCAATATTCCGACTCAGGAAGGACCATGTTCTCCTTGGTCTCTGTCCAATCGGCGACAAAGTCAGCAAGGATCTGGGATTTGATTGCTATCCGGGGTTTGTACTCAATATCGAAAGCTGCAAGCTCTATGCCCCATTTGGCGACGCGTCATGTGGCATCGGTATTGTTGATTATATCTCTCATGGGAGCTTTGCTCACCACGGTAATTGGATGCTCCTGAAAATAGTATCGTAACTTACGAGATGCTAGAAAAACACTGTAAGCCAACTTTTGATAGTGCGGATACCGCTGTTTTGATTCTGTGTGGACCTCGCTGACAAAGTACATCGGACGCGGCACCAGGTGTCCCTGATTTTCTTCTGGTCTCTCCACTACCATAACGATACTGACAACCTTATTTGTCGCAGCAATGTAGAGCAACATCGGTTCCTGAGGTTCCGGCGCTGCAAGGATAGGAGCAAATGAGAGTACTTTCTTCAGGTCTTGTAGTGCAGCTTCAGCTTCGTCAGTCCAGACAAAATCCTTCGTCTTCTCAGGAGTTTGTATAATGGTGCGGCTCTTTCACCAAGTCGGCTTACAAATCGACTGACCCCAGCAATGCAACAAGTTAATCTTTGTACGTCCTTCAGATGAGTTGGCCTGGAAATATTGAGAATACCCTTGATCTTGTCGCGATTCACCTCTATGCCTCTTTCAGACACGATGAAACCTAACAATTTTCCAGCTGGTATTCCAAAGAAACATTTCTTCGAGTTAAGCATGATGTTGTATTTTTGTAGATTGGCGAACGTTTCCTCCAAGTCGGAAATCAACGTTTCCTTGTTTTTGGACATGACCGCGATATCATCCACGTATGCATGTACATTGCGTCCGAGTTGATCATGGAGGCAACGTTGCATCATGTGCTGGTACGTAGCTCCTGCGTTCTTCAGCCCAAAGGGCATCGTAACGAAATAGAAGGTTCCGAAGGGGGTTATGAATGAAGTTTTGACTTTGTCAGATTCCTTATCCGGATTTGGTGATAACCGGAATATGCGTCGAGAAAACAGAGGAGTTCCGAGCCTGCCGTAGAATCGATAACTTGATCAATTCTAGGCAGAGCGAACGGATCTTTTGGACAAGCCTTGTTCAAGGCAGTATAATCAACACACATCCTTAAATCAGTGGTGTCCTTTTTAGGGACCATTACAGGGTTGGCCGACCAATCAGTATGGATGACCTCTTCTATGAATCCGGCTAACTCGAGTCGCGCTAGTTCCTTAACTATTGCCTTATGCTTTTCATCGCCAAACTGTCGTAAGGACTGTTTGACGGGTTTAGCGTTCGGGTTTACATTTAGACAGTGCTCGGCAAGTTCCCTAGGTACTTCGGTCATGTCAGATGGCTGCCATGCGAAGATATCTTGATTTTCTTGGAGGAACTTGACGAGCGTGCTTTCCTATGCGCTACTTAGGCCTACGCCTATCTGGGTCACCTTGGAGGGGTCATCATCCTTCAACAGCGTCGTCTTCGTCTCTTCTGATGCCTTGAACTCCGGATTTGGCTTTGTGACCTCCTTCTTCGTTGCGGGCATCTCGGACGGATCTATGCTCTTCTTGATTTCCTGGTACTCCTGGCCGTGCAGCATGGCTTCGGCAAAGGCGGCATTTCCATCTTCGCACTCTCGCGCCTTCTTCGGGTCTCCCCTGATGGTGATCACGCCGTTGGGACCTGGAATTTTCATCATATTGTAAATGTAACATGGACGAGCCATAAAAGCCCAGTAAGCCGGACGTCCGAATATAGCGTGGTATGCGCTCTTGAACAGGATCACTTCGAAGGAAAGTGCCTCCGTCCGATAATTCTTTGGAGTTCCAAAAGTAACATCCAAAGTGATCTCTCCTAGGGAATTAGCTTGTCTTCCTGGGACAACTCCGTGAAAGATCACAGAGCTATGGTTCAGCTGTGTTTCCGAGATCTTCATCCGGCGTAGCATTTGACATAGAGAATATTGATGCTGCTACCACCGTCCATGAGGGTCTTGGAGAAACCATATCCGTCAATAAGTGGATTGACGATTAAGGCGTATTTTCCTCGCCTGTGCAGTTTAGGAGGATGATCAGCGTGATCAAACGTGATTGCCACTTCCGACCAGTCCAGATACTGAGGGACAGCTGAAACTGTTGCGTTGAGCTCGTGGAGAACTGCTTTCTTGACCTTTGCTGGTTGAGATCCGAGGAAGGTGACGTAAGTGTCCTTCTTGGTGGGAAAAGTCTTCTTCCCTTCTGACTTGGGATTTGAAGCATCAGCTTCCTCCATGTCGGAATCTTCCTTGGTCTCCTTGTCTTTTTCGGGATTTTTCTTTCCCTTCTTCCGCTTAGCTTTGTAGCCTGCGGTATCATCTCTCTTGATGTCGTCATTAAAAAGACATTCAGCGTTGGTGTGGGACGAGCCCCCATTGGCGTCTAAATGATGCACACATGGGTTATTGACAATGTCGGCCCAAGTGTAGGTTTTTCCTGGTTGTTGCTCTCCTCTGCCTTGGACCCTTGATGTCCCACGGCCATGCCCGCGACCTCCGCCACGTCCTCCTCGTCCTCCAGACCCAGAAACAGTAGTGACCATGTCTCCGCGTTGGGTTTTTCTTCCGAGGTATTTTTGCGCTTCTGAGCTTGTTGCTTTGGTTGTTTTGCTGACTGAGGCACAGGCAGGGCATTGAGTAATCCCTCTCCATCGTCGTCAGCATCTGCATACTTGCTCGCTGTTTCTATCATCTCTCCCAGATCAGTAACCTTGTCACACTTCAAGCGATAGCGCAGTAAACCAATTGGGAGACCTGCGATGAAAGCATCAATCGCAGTTTGATCGTTTACTCCTTTGTAGGAGTTTTTTGTGTCGATCCATCGTCCGAGATAATCCCGGCAAGTTTCTCTGGGTTTCTGGGTGCAACGCTGTAGGTCTCCAACCGTACAGGGCCTCCGATATGTGCCTTCGAAATTCCGAAAGAACGCACTTTGCAAGTCATACCAGTTGTGGATGGTGTCTTCCACAACATAAGTGGGAGATATCGGGTTGCGACCAGGCTGTTTTCGCCTTTAGCGATGCAGCAAGCTTGGAAGAAATCTTGTAACCAGGTGTCTGGCTGAACAATGTCGTCGTAGGCTTGGATATGTCTTGAGATAGCAAATCCTTCCGAGAATTTTGTAGCTCTGATGCGTGGTCCGAAGCACTTTGGGCCCACGTACACGTCATCGTTTTCATAGCACCGAGCCTCTATGTTGGAGTTGATCATGTGCCTTGCGTCGTTCGGGGATAGAGATCGTCCCGAATGTCAGCTGTGGCTGCGGTGCCTTGAAGCCGGACTTTGGCTTCTGCCACCACCTCCTCCGCCATATCGTGCTCCTTGACCTCCTTGGGGGCCTTTGTGATAACTATGTGGTGGAGAGGGTGGTGCAGCTGGATAGTTTCCGGCTGATCGCCGGCCTCCGTCCGGAGCGTCATTATTCCGGTTCTGGGGAGGTTCTTGACTATGATGAGTCCCCTGCCGACTTGTTCCAGCATTGTTTCCGTCGTTCCTTCGTCCGTCGTTCCCACCATGGTGAGGCTCAGCCGGACGGCTCTCATGTCTAGGAGGTGGCATTCTCTGACGATCCTCCTCCCGACGTTTCTCCTTATCTTCTCCTTTTCGATCGTTGAATTCTCGTTGAGGAGGATTCCTCGGATTCAGTGCAGCGATCGCGTCTTTCTCAGATACTAGAGCGACATTGCTCCAGTTATGTGTAGCTCTGCGATGCTGTCCCGATGATCCGGTTCTTGAATAATTGTCTTCCCTGCGTTCAGGGTGATGGTACTGCGCCCAAACGTAATGGGATCTTACGTCAGCCCATGCCAGATCTGTGCGACATTGGTCAGAATCCGAGACTAGTTTTTGACTTCCGGACAGGGCGACCTTCTGCTGCTCCAGTCCCTTGTTGAGTAGCTTGATACCCAAGCCTATCTCCTCTGGCCTGGATTAGCTGATAGAATTTCACGAGCTGCCACGGTATTTTGCACTGGTGTTGGGTATACCCAATCTCTGTTTCTATCCTCCTGTGGCTTCCCCATCTCATCTCCGAAAAGGACGGCACGGACACGTGGGAATTGGTTGTCATCTATGTGATGCTTCCGTGTCTTCTGATGTAGACGGGACATGTAATCCTTGGTTGACATGCGCTTCTTCTCCACCTCGATGTTTTTGGATTCATCAAGGAGTTGTTGACGACGCGCTTCTAGGGCCTGGGCCCTTTCGTCCAGCTCATCTGCAGTAACTTCTGCAACTGTAGGGATAGGTGTGGTTAAGGCGGCATCGATGAGTTTACGCGCACCTTCAGTGATCACGTGTCCATCCACCGATGCTTCTTTTTTCGGCTCGTCTGGGATAAGTGCTCCATTCGAGTCTTCCTCGTATTCCTCGGCAATCACCTCCTCTATCAGAGGGTCTTTTGTCGGGGTCTTGTTCTTCTTGTTCTTCTTCTTTGCCTTCTTGGCAGCGCCGGTAGCAAAGACGGCTTTGGGTCCGTTTCCCGGAGTCAAGCTCTGATCGATACTTTCGGACATCTGGACCTCGGGATTATCTCCGACGTCCATGTCATCCTGCGCTTTGGGAGAGTGTTCCCCGGATCCTTCATCCATGGCTTCTCCTTCTTCTGCAGCTTTGGAGTTGTACTCCTCTTCATATTCTGCGGAGAACTTTTGGAAATCTGCCGATGTCATAGATTCATCCGAGGATGCGGGAACGTCGGCGTTTGTTCCAATTGCCTCCAACACCGAGTCGGTGTTTTCTCCAGCATCGACAGAGCCGGATCTGGATCCAAAATATCCGACAAAGTGCGATGGGTGCTTCCTGAGGTACCTGCGGCTTTCGCGATCAGCCATATCGAAACTTTTAATGGTTTCGAGGATTGCATCTGTGCTAGCGCCTTGCAGTATCATTTGTCTTAGTATGTACCTGAGGAAGGGCCTGTCTGTCCCGGCATCGTCAGAGCCGGAATGAGTGTCGTTGATATGCTCCTCCTGGATTTCGACTTCCACGGGTGGGTCGATCTGGGATCTGGCTTCTCTAGGGAGATCCACTCCAGTTTCGACTTGGACCGTGAGGTCTTCTTCAGGCTCGGATTTCTCCACTATCTCTGCAACTGATGCGGGCTGGGTGGGATTAGGGTTTTTTGAGATCCGGAACTCTTCCGCCTCCATGGACAAAGGGGACCCAGAAGATTCTTCTGCCTCTATCATCACCGCTGGGGTGGTTGGGCAGTTTCAGCGAAACCGATGTAAACATCGATCTTGCCAAAAGACATGATTGTATAGGCAGTCATGGCTTCCCTAGCCGGAATCCAAGTCTCTTCGAGAACGATGAGAGGGACGTCGTTGGCATAGAGGATGCGACCGACGGCGATGGTCTCGCCGATTCCGATTCTTGCAGATTCGCTCGGAACGTAGATCCGAAGCTCACTTGCCCCACGGTGGGCGCCGACTGTCGTCGGATTAATGACAAGTACGCCATGAGGGGGTCCTCGAGGCGTGCGAAAGAGAGGGGGGTGAGACGTACGGTATTCTGGGACGGTGAGCACACAAGTTTACCCAGGTTCGAATCCGTCGGCTTTGGACGGATCCTACTCCTGCTAGCAATCCAGTAATACGGCAGAGCTGGAATATGGGTTACAATGGTATCGCCTGTGTGACTTGAGGGTCTAAAGTATTGGGTGTGTCCTAAAGGCTCTCCCTAGGACGGCTTATATAGATATCCGGCCTAGGGTTTATAGGAGAGATCAATCCGGCTACGACTAAGAGTTGGTTACAGAGTACATCTTGAACTACAAGTAACATTATGGGCCTAAGTCGGTAAGTCTTCTGGGCCTTCCCATAGCCGGATTGGACTCCGTCTTCTCTCCCGACTGGGTCGCCCATGAAGCAAAGCTCTAACCCGAAGTGGGCCACCCTGGTCAGTAAGGAACTGTGAGGATACCCGGAAAGTATATCCCCAACACAAGGACCTCGAAGAAACATTCAAAATCTCGACAAGTTTAGCATCAAACTGAACCCGAAGAAATGCTCCTTTGGAGTCCCGGCAGGGCAACTCCTCGGATATTTGGTATCAGTAAGAGGAATCGAGGCCAATCCCAAGAAAATACAAGCAATTTTAACAATGAAGAAGCCAAAAAATCTACGTGGCGTACAATAGATGGCAGGGCGAGTAGCGGCACTCAGTCGTTTCATTGCAAGACTAGGAGAAAAAGCGTTGCCATTTTATGCCCTCATGAGAAAATCAGAGAAATTCGAATGGATGGAAAAAGCTCAGCATGCCTTTGAAGATCTTAAAAGGACACTTTCGACATCTCCTGTCGTCGTGTTGCCAAAAGAGAAAGAGCCTTTACTACTTTATATCGCTGCCACAAATCAGGTGGTCAGCACGGTTTTGGTTGTGGAGCGACCCAAAGAAGGGAAAACCCATGGTGTACAGAGGCCAGTCTACTTCCTAAGCAAGGTATTATCGCCATCCAAACAAAGGTACCCACATTACCAAAAACTAGCATATGGGGTATTTATGACAGCACGAAAACCACGCCATTATTTTTCGGAACATCCAATCATTGTGGTCAATGAAGCGCCTTTGTCAAGCATCCTCAACAATCCAGAAGCAACTAGGCGTGTCTCTCTACGAGGCATCGAATTATCCCCTCGAGACATCACGTATGAGAAACGCAAGGCAATCAAGTCACAAGTTTTGTCGGATTTTATCACAGAATGGACAGAGTTGCAATGTGCGGGTCCACCTGACCTTTCTAGTGCCTGGACAATGTACTTCGATGGATCAAAAAGAACGGAAGGAGCAGGTGCAGGAGTCATACTAGTATCACCATAAGGCGACAAAATGCGTTATATACTTCAGATGAGCTTTGCAAACGCATCCAATAATGCAGCTGAATACGAGGCCTTGTTGCATGGTATGCGAATGGCCAAAGGTTGCGGTGCAAGTCGCCTCAAAATATTTGGAGATTCCAATCTTGTGGCGCAACAAGAAATGGACAAGTGTGCTACCGTCAGCGATAACATGATTGCCTACCATGATCTATATGGTGTTATGGAAGCTCAATTTGATGAATGCGAAGTGTCGCACATAGGGAGAGCAAGCAATGAAGAAGCTGCCAATCTGGCAAACATTGGGTCCTTATGGTTACCAGTGTCACCTGGAGTTTTTTGGGAAGAAATAACGGAACGATCGATCAAAGCAAAAAGAGTCTCCGAGGTTGTAGCACCCAAAATGGCAAAAAGGAGTAACCCACGAAAGGATTCAGGGGCTCCATCAGTGACCAAGAGTATGGAAGAGGACATTGAAGAGGAAGAACAGGAAATTGGAGAGGTCATGCTAATTGAGTCTACATGGATGCAACCGTATATAGCATACATGACCAAGGGTGAGCTACCCGAAGATGTGATAGAAGCCCAGTGAATCACCCGAAGATCGAAGGCCTTCAGAATAATCAAAGGGGAGCTGTATGAGAGAAGTATTTCGGGAGTGTTGCAGCACTGCGTAACACCTCGAAGAAGGAAAAATCATACTCAAAGATATACATGAAGGAGTTTGTGGTCATCATGCTAGTAGCCGAGCAATTGCTGCCAAAGCATTCATGGCAGGATTTTACTGGCTCACTGCAGTTCAAGATGCAAAAAATATCGTCAGTACATGTGAAGCATGTCAACGTTTTGCAACCAAACCTGGAGCACCCGCCGTTGAGTTAAATCCTCTAGCCTGGCCTTTCGCTCAGTGGGGACTACATATGGTGGGAAAACTTGACAAATCATCGCCAGGGGACACGTCTTTCTGCTAGTAGCAGTCGACAAATTTACCAAATGGATCGAAGCAATGCCTGTCACCACCCAAAATGGAACTTCGGTTGTGAATTTTATCAAATCCATAGTATTTCAGTTCAGCGTACCAAACAGCATCATTACAGACAATGAAACTAACTTCACGTCCAATGAGTTCAAGGAGTATTGCTAGGAGATGGGCATCAAAGTAAGCTACGCCTTGGTAGCACACCCGCAAACAAATGGACAAGTACAAAAAGCCAATGGACTAGTTGTTGGAAATATGCCCTAGAGACAAATAGTAGTAAGGACTATTATCATATTTCATATAGTTTATGATTAAGTTTTATATCATGCTATAACTGTATTGAGTGGAAACATCAATACATGTGTGATATACAAACAACCAGGGGTTCCCAGTGAAATTCTAGTAACTGGTTCATTGGTCAACGGATGATCATGTTTCCTGATCATGTGGCATTTATGCTAGTTGGAAATGAGGTCATCTCATTCAGAGAATGAGATGATGAACTAATACCCAACCTAAACATTGTGACCCGATCATGTCACGAAGTTCAAGTTATGATGATTAGAAATGGATCCTCGTAGACTATTCCTTAGACCGTGAGGCTATATCAATCACTGTCTCCCGAGAGTGCTTAGATAGCATCAAACGCCATCTGGTAAAATGGTGGTTATAAAGGTGTGTTCAGGTATTCGGAGGAAACCGTAGAGGCAATATATGTCAAGAGCGGGATTTGTCCGTCCATGTGACGGAAACATACTCAAGGGCCCACTCGGAGAAGTTATATCCAATAGCTGCGCAGCGTGTGATTAGATCACGGGGATATCACTTGTCGGAACGAGTTAAGTAGCATTGTTCAGTAACGAGATTGAACCCGACATGGTGATGTCATTGATCAGATCTCGGGCAATGCAAGTATCGAATGACAAAGGGAATAAGACGCGACTGTCTCGGATCAAACGACAAAAGATCTTCATGGAACGCACAGGGGTCACATGGCCATCCAGGTCCCTCTGTCGATCATTGGTGCGGGAGTGTCCCGACCATGTCTGGAGTGTTCCCGAACCGTGGGGTATCACACTTAAGGGCTTGATGATGCTTAGAGAGTGTTTATTGGATCGATAGAATCGTCGAAGAAAAGAAGGGAGAAAACCGAAAGGGTTTCGGTAAGTCCGGAGGATGTCCGGAGTGGAGGTGGAAGGTGTTCCATGGCCACGGAGATTAGATAATGTGTGAATGAATGTTAAATATTGATTTAATCATTTATTCATAATTATTTAATAAAGAGAAAATCAATTGAAAGGTCAAAAAGGCTTAATGGGCCAATTCCGGAGGGAGAGGGCCCATTAGGGGAAAGGAGAGAGGGAGAAGGGGCAAGAGGAGGCCGGCTGGGCCTAGGCCCCCGCGCAGGGCCCACTAGGTGGCTGGCGGCCACCTCCTCCCCCTCCTCTCCTTTAGTCCCACCCCGGTACTTTGAGGGAGGTAGTACCTCCCCTGCCGCTATATAAAGTGGGGTATTTGGCCTAGAAAAATACACCCAATAATCAATAAAGGTCTCCCCACTTTTGGGAGGACCTCTAATTGATATTTTCTCTCTCCCCCTCTCTCTCTCTCTCCCGTGACCGTGGTCCCAAGTCTAGACTGCGCGAGTGAGAGACATCTTCACCGCGGAGCACCGTCGTGCTGCGGGATTCAGATCCGGGAGCTCTACTTCTGCAACTGTTGCTGGATCGGGGAAGCGGGAGTCATCGTCAGGCACCGGACATGTGTAACTCCCTGCGAGGTGTCGCACTTGAGGCACTCAAGTCGTTGGAGCCAGGAGGAGCGCAAGGACTTCATCACGACCTTGAGGTCGGCTTCGGCTCGTCTACATCAACCACGCTCTCCTAAGCGTTGACAACGCTTTTCGGTCTTCAAGGGTAAGTTCACGAAAAGCCCCTCCCGTTACTGTATTACTAATAGATAGGTCCTGGCAGCTTCAGGGGTTCAGGGACGTAGAGTAAAATTTATTGTTTTTATGCACAGAACCGCTACACTAGTAACTGTTGGGGTCAAGAAAAGACTACTAGCGCCACTTGACAGAGCAAAAGGAGCATGAGTTCATGAATTACCATTTCTCTTATGGAGTTTACGCACAACCCTAAATAATTTGACACAAGAGACACCTTTTTTGATCCATGGCGCAGAAGCCATGCTTCCTATTGAAGTATCACATGAATCTCCAAAAGTAGCTGCATACGATGAAGAGGAAACAAGAGAAGCACTCGAAGATGATGTGGATGCACTTGATGAAGCTAGAGATGAAGCCCTGCAAAGAGCAACTATGTACCAGCAAAACTTGAGCAATTACCACAGTCGAAGATTGCGTCCTAGGTCCTTCGTAGTAGGGGACCTAGTTCTTCGCCTCAAGCAAGATGGCCACCGAAAGTTAGAATCTCCATGGGAAGGACCATACATCGTCATAGAAGTTATTCCCGCAGGAGCATATCGACTACAAGACAAGAAGACAGGAGTAAATTACTCAAATCCATGGAACATAGCACAGCTACGATGCTTTTACGCATAAGATTACTTACAATATGATACGATTTAAACTTTGGCTTCTTAAGCCAGAATATCTAGGCCAACGGCTAGGTGCCATCCACCCAAAGAATAATATATCATCGATTTTTCGCCTTATGTATAAAGAGATAGGTTTTTCGTACCTTAAGATCTTTACTATTGTTCAAAAGGTCTATGTTTTTTATCAAGCTAACAACAATTATGAGCCTATGTATAGATACAGGCATCCAAACATAGCCTCGAGGGCTACTCCCATCGGGAGCACTGGCGCGCACCTAATAGAAATTGAATTATGTATGATTAAAACAAAAATATTCATGATTGAAAATACCTTTTGAGTTTTACATCAATGTATTCTCAAAAAAGGTGTCCTCAAAAAAGATTACTCCCATCGGGAGCCAGTATAAAATATTAAAACTATCTGGTAAAGTCAGAAATATTAGCAGCCCAGTAGGCCAACCGCCAAAAAAGCCAAAAATCTCAAATCGCGCTCAAACGCTACAAATATCTGAATGCCGTGTTCAGAAACATGAAGGTAAGACCCCAGGATTCATCCTATGTGGCCTAGTAATCACACAAGAATGCACTCTGCTTGTAAAATATCTGTATCAACGATACGATGAAAAATCCCGACGGACGCATTGGGTACCCGATAAAATAGAAGCTGGAATTCAGTATTTGGTAAGACCTCAGTGGCCCGAACTGAATTACGCTAGTAATAAATTCCGAGTTCAGGCCTAGGGACTTGAATTTGATGTAGGACAACCTTGTTTTTGCCCAGGAGCAATTAACTGATTCCTGATCCGTCGAAAGCATCAGACTCGTTGTACCAAATCCCTATGAAAAATAAAAGAGTAAAGAGATAAACGTAAAGGAGAAGGAAAAAGAAACTTCGAGACTCAACCTGAAACTGCAGTTCAAGTAGAGTCTCGGGGGCTACTGACATAGGTATGATTACTCGGATGCTTATGATTCGCTATCCTATGCTAGGTAAAAGGCTTACGGCCCATAAAGATTTCAGATGATAGCCCAAGAAAGCAACCGATAAAGACTTTGATTGTATTAGGAAAGAGTCTGTGAACCGACAATGTATTGGTATTGTAATCATGCGTATGAAAAACCCTCTCCGTATACAGCTTTGAGACCCGGCCTATTATATATAGGACGGGAGAAGCCCAAGCGAGGACACAGAAAAATCCCAAGGCAACTTGTAACAATTAGATTTCCCAATATTCAGGCGACTTTGGCTCCATTGTTTTCCTAACATCCGACGAAATCCCCAGCGTTCTCTTTTCCGCGAAACCCTAAGTCCTTCACCATGGACATTGCCGAGGTTACCCCTCATCATTCATCCTCTCAGCAAGATCATTGAGCTGTGGTGTCTTCAGAGGAGTAAATTGGTGTCTAATTCCCTGCTCCTTGCAACAGGCATTGATACCTTCGATCTGGATTTATAGATGCATTGTAGTAGCTTTTTTCCTAGTAGACCTAGGTTTAATCAAACCTTGGGAAACAATGTTAAATGGAAATTAAATAAGGTACGTCTACAAGACTTGTTTGTTCATTTTACCTTCATTTACCAGACCTTTCTAGTTTACTTTAGAATGTTGTTTGTTGCAATGGATGGAGATAGGTCAAGGTTGAAGATTCACCTGCAGCTGCACATCGTATGGGATAAAGATAATAATACGCATATTCATGTGTAATGATTTAATAAAGGTAAAATTTGTGGGCAACACATCCTGATATACTAGAGCCATGCGAGTCACATGCATATCAATAGTCTTTTGATCCAACCAATGTACCGTAAAATACCGAGATACAACAATTATTAAGTGAAAACACATATCAAAGCCTTAAGAAGTGATGTTGATGTTGTTCCCAAATGGACCGCTAGACAAAGACCGTACTCCTCTTTTTGTCACTGGGTTTCCTACGAGATCGCCGCTCACCAAGTATCTCACCTCAAGGGATCTTGGGTACCTACAATGCCATAGATCGAGACAGAGACAAAGAAATAAAGATACAAATCTCTATTCAATCAATACACAATACTCCCATGAATTATATGCACATAATCGCTGCGAGGTTTCACCCGAACCCGCAGCCCGTAAGGACTACTCACTCATAATAATAAGATAAAGGATAGAAAACATTATGCGAAATACTTAGATTGAAATCAAATATTCTTACAATGGTCGCCGAATCACAAGGAGATCTCAAGTACAAGCTAATAGCTATGGCTATGGAGAGGATGGAGGATGGAAACGATGAACTATGGTGGTGGATCTCCTTCGGTGGATGGAAAGAATGGTGACCCCCTGCGCGGCGGCTGGGACCTCGAAATATATGAGTGCCTTCATGAAAGTTGTATGGTTTGATGAGACGAATCCACTGCCACCTGGTATGGGCAGGCCGTACAGGCGGACCTTTCCCGTACCATTGGTCGTTAAGCCTCCAGACAATGGGTTTTCGACCCAAGTTTGCTTGGCCGTGTAAACAACCACAAAATCTTCATTAATAGGTCCTGATTTCGCCGTAAAAGTATGATTTCCTGCAAAAGGGACTTGGGCGTAAGTCACATTGAAAGGTATATCATCATGACCATGGTATTTGGGAGTTGGAATGTTCTGCTAGGATCCACTACCGATCGATCGATTGTGAGTTGGACTTCAATCGTGGCCAAATCACCATGAGCCTGCGGGGTCTCACACTTAAGAGCGGGAGATAGTCTGATGTGAATCTGAGTGAGAAGTATGGCGTTCAGGTTGCACCCTAACCAAACACGGACTGAGTCTGTGAGTTGGACTCGCAATGACTCGCGGTGACCAGAATAGGGCTTTAGTGAATGGGCCACAAGTCTTGTGTAGCACACTATCATACCTATATAGAATGGGGCGTAGGATGCATAATTGGCACGGTAAGACACTTCCACGGTTGGAAACCCTAGCCCCATTCAGTTCAGCCGTCGTACCGGACCTATCAGTCCACGGTCAGTGCTTCTTCTCGTAGGTGTGGATACCGGCAGAGGTTTTTGTAAGTTCAGCACTTCGACGATCGTGGGACTACACTGCTTCAACATGCTTCATTGATAATCTACGTCTAGTGGTAATCCTCGTGGACTTCTAACTCGGCTAGATCTTGGGAGTTTCGCGTAGAAAAGTTTCTATTTATCTCTGCGCGGCCCAACATCAACCTTTGCCCACACGAGCGGTACATCCATCTCATGTACGTGACAACACCGATGACCGTCGCCGGCTAATCGCGCGATCACGACCGCTGCCGGTCAACCTCGCGAAAGTCGTTGCCATGAGAGAGTCCGTCGCGTGCAGTGTAAAACTATACTGCACGTGTCCCATGATATTGTCAAAAAGGATACCAGACAGTCCATCTAGTCACGTTTCCAGCGCGCCAGACTGTCCGGCCAAATTGCCCTTGGACTGTCTGGCCTCTCACCATGTCGTCGTCCAGCCTGCACGCCACCACCAACCCTGCCATCACGCCTGCAAGGCATGCCGAGGCTCGTGTCGGCCAGCGCCGCCTCGTAGAGTCACAGTGCCTCGTGGCCGACCAGCACCACCTTGTTGTCCATCCCGCCTGCAGGCCACGACCGCATGGAATAGTCGCTGCCGATGAGCCGTGTACGTACATATTTGTATCTATATGTATGCTACATATTCGTACAATTTAGTTGAGCTATACGAGTTTTATACAGGGCTACTATACCCATTTATTATCAATGATGATGGGATATTAAGCAATCTCAGCCATGCTTGTGTTTGAATTTGCTCTGAGTTTGGAAGGAGGGTCGTACCAGAGCAAACGCCGTTGGTTGGTGGATGAGATGTAAACTATATATATCAGAATGAATAATCAAGCTTGAGCTTTTGGGTGAAGTGGGATGTGCATGCAATTCTATACAACCTAGTTCAGCAAAAACATTTTTCATATGCATTTTGGAAAGACTACCGGTTAAGGAATTTACCTCTCATGAAACAATATTTGGCTTTATACAGCATAGCACGTAACAAGAGTGATACACTCGTCAAGGTGTTAAGCACCTCTTCTCCTTGCTGCACGTCTTACCTTTTGGCACGCTCTACAAGAGCGGTTAGCAAGTGTACAGCTAATAGATGAGTACGATGAGTTCCGTTAGAATTTAATAGAAAATAAAATATTTTCAATTGATTCCATGTATAAAACACTACTACACTTAAATACACCGATACTTAAAAACAAACACATCTGGAAGATGAAGATCCCGTTGAAGACTAATTTTTTTGCTTGGTATCTCCGTCATGGTGTGATTTTGACGAAAGATAATCTAGTTAGACGCAACTCACTACTAGGAAACTAGCTATGCATAGAAAATCTTTCTCCACATATTGTGGTGCATGCGCCACAGAATATATCCAGCGGCGCATCCAAACCTAATGCTCCATAGAAATCTCAACATTATGTGGCGCATATAATGGGCTCCGTGCCATAGAAATATGGTGGGACCCATCACCATGTATGGGTGGTCGCGACTCTCTTGTGCATATTGCCAAATGCGTCACAGCAATTTAAGTTTTTTGATGTATAGAGGAATATGCGCCAAAAAAGTCATGTGAGACCCACCATAGAAAGTGGGTCATCAAGTTTCTGTGGCGGAAGTTTCTGTTTTCTGTGGCGCACCCCTGTTGATCGTCTTTTAAGTTTTATAAAAAATAAACAAAAACAATAAAAACTTCAAAAAAATAATTTCTTTGAGATGTAGTTATATTTTTAGGTATAGTTGTAGAGAAAATTGAAAAACATAAATTTCGATGTATTTTACAAAAGAACGTCATGTCTCGGTAAAACGTTTCTAGATTTTACATACGACCTTCATAGAAAATCTTTAACCTATCAAAACGATCATCTCGAAATTCCTACTCAAATTAAACGGCAATAGCCGGTCTACTTTTTACAGAATCCTCAAATTCGAAAATGGTAAAAAGTTATTTTAAAAAGAAGATTTTTTCCTTAAAAAAATAAAAAAGGGAAAGACAATTCTGTGGCGCATATTGAAAATATGCACCATAGAATTATTGGGCAGGATTTAAATTTTGAATCCCTGTCGGCGCCCTTTTCCCTCTATTTTATCCTTATCTCCTCTCTCTTTTCTCCTTCTCTCCTCTTTTACTCCACTTCTCATGTCCTCCACTTCTTTTCTCCTTCTCCTCCCTCCTTCTACACTCTCCGGCGACCTTCTCCTTCTCCACTTCGGGCGACCACTCCTCCACCGACGACCTCCTACTCCGGCGACCCCTCCTCCACTGGCGGCCTCCTCCTCATACTCCTCCTACTCCGGCGACTCCTCCTCCACCGATGGCCTCCTACTGCTCCTCCTCCTAATCCGGTGACCTCCTCCTCCTACTCCGGCGACCCCCTCCTCCACTAGCAGGCGGCCTCCTACTACTCCTCCTCCTCTGGCGACCCCCACCGCCGGCCTAGATCTGGGCCGCTTTTTTTTTGAAATTCAAAAGAAAATTCTGTAGCGCATGTCGCAATATGCTCCACAGAATTTTGAGATTTAAAATTTTGGACGGGATCTGGCCCGCTTTTTTTTAATTCAAAAAAATATAGCGCATACAAATATGCGCCACATAAAAAATAGTGGCGAGGTAACAGTGATGCATCGAATATGCGCCATAGAATTCCAAAAATGTTTGCCACAAAAGAGGTTTTTACTAGTAGTGACTGTCAAGGAAGTACAAAATGTTGTTTCTGCCATCATGATGAAACTATCAAATATTTGTTCTTTGAGTGCCAGTTCACGTGTTCTATATGACCAGCCATCCAAATGGCATCAAGCCTATATCCACCACGCTCAGTATCCAATATTTTTGGAAACTGGTTGCATGGTATAGAGATAACAGGAATATGACACATATAAGGGTGGGAGCGATTGCATTATTATGGTCGTTGTGGCTATGTAGAAATAATACGATTTTTGATGCAAAAATATCTTCCATGCATGTAATTTATCATTGTGCTCACTTACTCTGGGAGTGGCTACAAAAAAGGAACACCACGCCCTTTATATGAGGTGTGTTCGCGCTTGGAGCAAGTGGCGTAAGAAGTTTTTACCCAGCATGGGTGGCAACATAGTTTGCGGATCGAACCTCCTCCGCCACCATAGGCGTCTCCTATAGTTTCATATATATTAAGATTTGCCTATAAGATTGTTCACCTCTACCCCTATTATTTTGTTTTGGCTGTGCGCATCTTAGTTCTGCAGAGGTCTGGTGTGGCTCTCTTTAATTGTATTATCTCAATGTAAACATTGGAGTCTAATAAAAAGCGTCCTTTATCGAAAAAAATATGGGTATCGGCTCCAAGGCCATTACCCATAGAGAGCTGCATATCCATGTTACCTCCTACACCTGCAGGAAGAGATAGTACGGCCATCCCCAACCAAAATCATTGATTGGTTCATGATCACCATGCACACCAATGCCAGGCCAACTCGACCATCTCCTCACTCGCTCATGTGCTAGTTTCTGGTGAGCCAGCCATTTTTGCATGCATGCCCGAGGACCATATGGACCAGTACTCCAATGGCAGCAATGCAGTGTTACTACTAAAGATGCACCTTTACAAGAAGAGCTGCCGCCGGGACCTGGCCACAGCAGAGAGAGAAAAGGGAAGGCATAGTGACGGTGATGGTGAGTGGAGAGGGGGAGGAGGACACTGCCATGGCCCTCTGGCCATTGTTGGAATTTACCTCAATGCCTCTGGAGGAGCACCTGGGTGGGTCCCTTTTGTTCTGCACAGAGAGCTTGCATTTTATGGTAGAGGCCTGTGATTGTGAGAGATCATGGCAGGAAGCTTGCTTGATTGGTAGAAACACCTGCTGAGGTTATTGGAGGCCTGTAAGGACAGAAGGCAGTACATCAGTCTCTGAATTATCCAAACTACACTGAAGCTGAAATTAGATGGAATAGTGCTACAGGGAAAAGGAGACAAGGGAATCTGACCATCACAAGATGTGCTTTGCGCCACACTATTATATGGATATGGCAACAGCTGGGGAACATGATCCGTAAGTTCACCATTTGTGATTTGCAAGTCAACCAGCTTATATGGATTTTCATACGCATCCAGGCCATTACTCGAAGGATTTCAAACTTTCCCCGGGTATTTGTATTTTGACTACAGCCACAAAAAACAAACAGAATCTACATGTACAAATGTACAAATGTTGCGCCAGCAAATCTAGTATTTGTACACACACAACTTCATGGACTTCTTTGGCCTAACAATGTTGTTTACACTACAAACGAAGTGAATCTATCCACCAGTAAGAAAAATGGAAAAAAGGTATTCAGCTATGCTACTTGTCCGCATGGTCTTCATATTTCCTGACCAACCTCTGATCACTCGCGATCCGCTATTGCGGTGAATGTTATGGAGCCTCGTGTTGTCTCTTGAGACAACAAAGGAGAAGCTTGTGCTATGATGGTGGACATCAGCTTACTGGTTGGAGCTAAAGCCAAGTTATTTTCTCTCCTCATGCTCCTGATCTTAAGGTCCATGAAGTCGCTAATCGTAGCGGGCTTGCTTATATTCCCAGAGTCAACATCCTTTTCGCCTGTTAGCATGTCCATGACGGCTGACATAGTGGGTCGATGCCTTGTAACATCTTGTGTACATAAAAGCCCAATTATCAGGAACCTGCAGGCTTGTACAACATCCAAGTCATCGCCGATAGAACTGTCTATGATTTTCTCCAAATCTCCCCGCTCATAATACATCCACGTCTGCAAGAGGAGAACCCCATTGGTCACCTCTGGGAACTGTAGCAGCAAAGAACAAAAGTTAATTATTTAGAAGATTTGCTCCCTAGCATATACCACAAACGACAAAGTGTTTAGGAGTTTATGATGCCTGAGGGTTAGTGTTTACGAAAGCTCTAAGGCTTGGTTTACAACTTCACATCTCATCAGATTCACAACCAATACATTGTACAGCAAGTTATCTACTGTTGAACGTCATGTGCCGTGCCAGACAGCTACGAGATCCAAACTACCAACAACATCCGTTCCTATCGCTGATGCCTCTATCTCGTATTTTAACAATGCGAATATTTATGCTTTATGTAGAAAAGGGATAGCAGCTAATGTGCTCGCAAGCTGGCACCTAAAATTTAAGTGCATGCTAATGGTAATCATTTGTATACTGTACTAATAATTTAATGATGAAAAATTGAGATGGCACGGCTAATATTCTGAAATGCAAGAATTGCATGCATAGACACAAAATAACTTAAAGGAGTACCATTATCAACCATTAAACTAATATATCACAAAATAACTTAAGCTTAGGAATATTTTTTTTAAAACTTTTTAGCAATAAGGAAGGGCGAAATATGAGAAGCAAATATGGCACTGTATTCTTCTAACCTTTTCAAGAAGCATCTGGTCTTCATAGGATAATCTTGTACTGCTGTTTGATCTCCCACTGACTATTTCTAGAAGCAGAACACCAAAACTATAAACATCTGATTTTCGCGTCACTTGTCCTCGAATGGCATACTCAGGAGCCAAATATCCTCTGTCAAGTAAAACTGAGTAAGCAATGCCACAAGTTTATCAGGCCATAATTATCAATATGGATAACTATATCGCTATTTGGTAGTTACATTTATTCAGGAAAAAAATTGGTAGTTCAATTGTAATTGCCTTAGCTTCTCCTCTGAAACAAGTGGTTGCATCATATGTGAAAGGTATTCTTTTGGGATGTATTAAATATTATATGAATCATCCAACAACTTGAAAGGTAGGTAGAGTACCAAAGGTACACAAGATAAAATGAAGATGCATTATCGATGAGAACTCATTATAGGTAAAGTTCCATACGACAAAGTTCACTTACAATGTTCCTGCAACCCGCGTGCTAATATGAGATGCATTTGGAGGTAGAAGCTTTGCTAAACCGAAATCAGAAATTTTGGGAGTGAGATCCTTATCAAGAAGTATATTGCTTGCTTTGATATCCCGGTGAACAATGTGAGGATTGACAGTGTCATGGAGGTATGCTAATCCCCGGGCGATACCAAGGCAAATATTTACTCTACTTCTCCAATTGAACTGGATGTTGCTGCGGCCAGAACCTAATTAGAAAAAAAACTCTGTAATGTAAGAATATCTAGACCTTATATAGAAAATATGTAAATTGAAAACAGTACAGTGAAAAGGATTTAAGTAACCAAGAATTACCTAGAAGTGTTTGTGCAAGGCTATTGTTTTCGAGATAATTGTAAACAAGGATTCTCTTGTTTCCTTCCACACAATAGCCATAAAGGCTGACAAGATTACCATGAGATATGTTGGAAATTGCCATAAGTTCATTCGTAAACTCCTTTAGTCCTTGCCTTGAATCTACAGATAACACCTTCGCAGCTATAAGTTTTCCATTCTTTAGCTGCCCCTGCATCATTATGTTAGCAAAGTTTAAACACATGTACACTTATTCCCTTAGGATTTCATTATCATAGTAATTGAAGGTTATGCATATTACCTTATACACAGATCCAAAACCCCCTTCACCAATCTTATTGGATGGGTTAAAATTTTCTGTTGCTCTTACTATCTCCTTGTAAGTGTATTTTGATGTATTAGTATCACCAGGAAGGTCTGTCCAAATTCGATGAAAGTTTAAGGTATGGAACATATCAAGGAAGAAGTCGACCATATCTATTCCACAAAAGAGTGTACGATGCGGTCTGTGTAAGAGATGTATACCTTCATTATGCTCAGAAATTTGTTGGCGTGTTGCCCATCTCTTACTGCAAAATATAGAACAACAATCCATTGCTTCAATTCTCAAACAATATCTGCTCTGCTGCTGCTGGTCCAGTAAATATGTTTGCACTTACAATATCCAAGCAATCTCAACCTTAAAAAACCGCCGTCATATCCTGAAAAAAAAAAGAATGACACTAATGGTTACCACAAAGAGAGCTATACTGAATGAGTTCTTCCTTATAGATCAACTACTCCCCCTTCCCTTTTCCATGGAAGGGCAGGATCGCTGATGTATGGAGTTTTAATCATGGAAGCATACCCAGTTTCTAGATGACCAGCTGAAAGCAACTAGGTAACCTATACCTGAATATACAAATTAGACTAGGTCAACTATAACTTAACTAATTTTTGAACTGTGGTGCATTCCTCGTGTTTATCTATCAGTATCTCGGCCTGCACCGGCTGCTCTAACTTTTATATTCTAACCCCTTAATGGATGAGCTTAGCTTTTGCCATAGTCCTAAAAAATATATTAATTGCCATTCGTGAATTTCTATTCAGCAAGATGTCATTCTTGAATAGAGTAGAATACTCTCGTACAGTTTTCGAGTCAAGAAAGATATCATTCTTGGACAGAGTATCGCCTCGTGGATGGTTGGCATCCAAGACGCCCAACTAGTCTCGGCGAAAAATAGTGATGTCTTTGTCTCGAAATAGATGATTTTATAGTCTTTCTACCTGTGCCACGAGCAAGACAGATCCATGAGTTGACCTGATCGATCTCACACGCAATAATTTAATGCATGATTAGGCTGGATCGCCAAAAGTCCCACCATGCATTCCGCCCCAACATCCGCGTTCACACAGTATGCGTTCACATTACAGGTGTACAAAATTTCTCATCAACTCCCAAATTTCTCAGCACATGCAATAATCTTAGGGGATGTTTGGAATGGATGTAGAGTTAGTGCGGCCGATTACATCCATTCCAAGCGGGGCCTTAACCTAAACCAATCAAAAGCGGCAAGCCGTTGTAAGATCGTCGGATACGGCACAGGGCAAGGTACAGAACTGCAATTTGTGGGCTACGGCGGCACAGGGCAAGGTAGAAGGCACAGGACTGCAATTTCCATCAGCGGGCAGGGAAGCAGTACGAGCAGAATCTAAGCCGATTTCAGTCTGTTATGGAGCAGGTGGTAATGGATCAGAGCTAGAACGCCCAATTTTTGGAACCCAGAGCAACTGGCCAAGCAGAGCAAGCATACTGACCTGATCAACCGCAGCACAAATCCAGACCAGCCGACGGACGCAGCGCCGAGAGCGCAGCCGGCCGCGTCTAGATCCACGCACGGCGGCGCGCCGAAAAGGAGCCTAGGCCCGCCCTGAAGACCCACCACCACTCAAGGTCTCAAGCAACCAGCCTCAGCGAGTCGGCGGCGGCCACAAGCTCCGGGCAGTCCTGCCGAAAAGAGCGCCGCCCTTGGACTTACGCAGCGGCGCCGTTGGCTGCGAGCGTTCGCTGGGTGCGCGGAGGAGGATGCGGGTGGGAAATGGCGGCGTCTGGAGTGGCTGGAGGGTTTAGGTTCCAACCGGCGGTACTAATTGACTTGTGCGCGCCGCGGTTGGGAGGAAGGGGCGGGGAAGGGAGGGAGACCACAGACCAGGCACGTGGGCGACTCCATCCAAAGGGGGGGGAGAGCCGGGCTGGCCGGCTGGACCAGTCAAAACAAAAATCGTTGACTCCCGAGCCCTGCAACCGTGTTATTGCCCGGCGAGGTCCACGACGCGGCGACTGCCTGCGGAGAGTCCGAGACGGGGGTGTGGACGGGACCGGACGATGCTACAGAGTCCGGTCGGGCTCGACTCGCGTACTCACTTGGGAAGTGTTGGACCTGTTGGTTGGAGAACCCAGTTGGAGATCGAGTCAGTTTGACTCAGCCCGGTCTCTACTCTCCAGGCCAGCGTTTGGGAACTCTGAAGGTGTAAACAACGTTGTGTTTATCTTATGTTGCTGTCCTAGGCGACACCAATGTATTTCAGCTTCCATTGCGTTGAAACTACTAGTACTAGTTGAATGCTCGTGCGTTGCCATTAAATTTGAGTTAATTGCACCAACATTATAATTCACCCACACGACTTATAAGTGTATTGTCACCAATTTCGTCTTATACTTACTCAGAGTTTTATCTTTCCGATGCTCACGATGCACTTGAATCCTGAATAAAGTTGGGCTCATTGTAGAGTAACATCATGTCGTGTAAAGTACAGTTCAAGATAAAACTTTTAGAATATTTGTTGTATCAGGGTATGAGAACATGAATTAAAACTTCCACATGTAGCTTTTACTCGATACAGTTGTTAAGCTAACATGGGTACTACTATGTGCTAAATTAACATAACACTCCTCTAAAAAAATCTGAATTCCACCTCAGTTATCTTTCAGAGTACATATTCCCTCAATAATAAACAAATCACCAGACCTTTGCAAGACCTGTCATCACAATAGTAGAGGGCAACAATTGAAAGTTATTTTTTATACACCACTAATTCTACATCTTTACAATACATAGTAAAACTAAATATCGCGATTGGGGCTCAATAGATAAAACTACCATGACATAGGCATCCCAGCCTTTGGGTTACTGTCACATAGGGCCACCGCTGGAATGTGTGAATAAGATAATCAACTGCAAACCGTACAGTTTCCACATGCCTTCCTCTTGATAAATAAACAACTTCCGAAGCGCTGAGATATACACCATTGTATACATAAAAAAAATTGTTACTAAAATGGGGCATGTAGCATTTTATCATAAAGAAAAACATAAATAGTTTGTGGTCGCTAAGGTCATTTATCAATCTGTAGTGCCACCTCTACTTTACTTATCTCCAATACAACCTTATTGTAAAGAAAACAGAGAACCCATTCCATGGAAACTTGTGTCTCCGTGTACTTGTTCATAGGCTAGTGGCGTCCTCTGTGTCCATAGTGGCTGTCGTGTCACAGAAATTAAAGATGTTGGACAAAAGATACTGAAACTACCCTGAGTGAATTAACCTAAACATGATGCGACAGATTCTGTATGAAGGGTCAGTTGGGAAAACTAAAATAGTCAAAAAACATTTCAAATGATGAACTTCAATTAATATTGGCTTCTTTTGGACCTCTGGATCTGGTGATTCAAAGTGCATGTGAGCCAATGCATTTTCTCAAAGGCAATACATGAGCTATTGACATCGGTTCAAATATAATGCACACTCCCAAATTCCAGGACTGTAATCATAGAAAAAGCAAGCAATCAGGAACAAAATCGTTGCACAAGTTTTTTCTCGTACGAACAATTTTGAAACTATACTCACGTATACAATCAGTTAATGGCAAAGATTTGTATGTATTTGTGGTCTGATGAACTGCCCCCAAATAAAAAATACAACCAGAAATTATATGCATGCCAGAACAATTTGGAACCATAGAATAATTCGCCTATACAAGTATAGTTTTTCTAATATGTTCATGCAACGGTTGCTTCACTCAAAAATCAAAAAGTACACATCCGAGCCTATCAAAAATCTAGGATGAACGCATCCATGCACAACAAAATAATGTTCATACCAGGAGGCAATATACACAAAGTCTTGGGCGGCGTCTACAAAGAACTCGGCTCAGATGTTGGAGATATGGTCCGCAACGATATGTGTGAGCTAGACAGCATGAGGTCTCAATCACTGCTCTTGTCCTGGCCACCGGCATGTTTCTTCTTCAAAATAGAGTAAGATCCAGATAGGAGGGCAAAGCACATGAGTTTCTAGAACAACATAAGTTTTCACAAGTTTTGGAAGTAACGTACTTATTCATTTGCAAATAACGTACATGTTCAGTTAGGACAACATAAGTTTTTTCTTTAAACTCCAAAACTGCAAAACAATTTCTAGAACCTAAATATATTGTCAATCCTTTAGCGTGATCAGTAACTTAGGAAAGCAGATGATCATATTTTTGTGGATAGGGAGAAAGCAAGCAGACCTAAAGTGTTACGCTAAAAGAATTTTTTTAGCAGTACCTGCAGCCCCTACCCCCATCGGTCAATGCACCTCTGCCATGAAGAACAAATAAAATGAGGTTTCTTTTAGGAATTGGGTAGATCTACTGTTGGCCTGAAGAGCGAATAGTCTCATGAGAATTCAAATCAAAATGGGTTAGTTTCTTAGAGATATTCAGTTAGAATAATTGCTTACCAGTACATATAAAGAACACAATGCAAAACCAATATGATTGATCGTATCAAACTCTCACTGATTCTAATTTCTAATTCATAGCTAAATAATATTCGATTGATGGATGTGGCAACTGGGCAAACAATCGAAAAAGTTTTAACGAAATTGTCAACAGAAATAACCTTGAGTATTGTACCAAATAACTAATTTACTTTGTGTAGAACTAAACAGTTTACACTGGTGGAAAAATGGCCTCTAGTCCCGGTTCATAAGGGCCATTGGTCCCGGTTCCCGAACCAGGACCAATCACTCGGGACTAATGCTGGTCCCGGTTCACGCACGAACTGGGACCAATGGATCTCCACGTGGGCGGGCGCGCGACGAGGGGAGGTGGATCATTGGTACCGGTTCGTGGAACAAACCGGGACCAATGGGTCTCCACGTGGCAGCGCCAGAGACGGGCGGGGGTGGATCATTGGTCCCGGTTCTTGGCACGAACCGGGATCGTTGGTCTCTGTGCTGCGACAGGGTTTTGTGCCGCGACAGGATTTTCGGGATATTTTTCTGCCGTGGCAGGGATTTGTGCCGCGGCAGGATTTTCGGGCTATTTTTCTGCCGCGGCAGGATTTTTTTATCAATTTAATGGTACTACATATATATAGCAATAATGAAACCATGATATATATATTACACATCATGCATGATCACAAATATATACACCGTCTCATCCGTCTTCTTGGTCTAAACATATTATAATTACAAACGATACTCTCACACGAATTTGATCTAATTTATATCTTCTTTTTTACACTTCACCCTTCCAAATGAAGCGGGTAATAGTATTCTCCTTTCGGATCTATGACTTGTTCTAACAAGAATCCGGCAATTTCCTCTTGAATTGCTTGCACGCGTTCTTGTGATAGAAGACCGTCCTGCATCCGTTCGATCTAATATAAAAAGGGGATCAATATATATGAATAAAACTAAACACAATTGGTGGTAATAAAATAAAGTTGTGATTATTGTTTATCGTACTTCAATTTTTTTGATGTTCCGGTCCGTGCCCTTCTCTTTGGTGGTCTGGCGAATGAACTCGCAGACATAATATCCACATAAGTTATTTCCAGCTTCCTGCCTCAAGCACTTTACGAGAACAGAGTTCAATCAAAATAATAATCAAGCATGATAATGGTGGTATTGAAACTAGAATCAAAGAGATGCGTGGATCTAGCAAGTAGTACTTACAGTCAATGGTTGAAATGTAAGCTCTGGCTTCCAAACACCCCTAGTTTTGGCGGTGAACCGTTTCCAAGCCTTCTGGAGGCATTCTTGCATGTCCGCCCACTTTTCTAATGGTGTGCGTTTCGAGTCCAGGACTTCTACTACTCCGGTGTCAACATCAATGATTAACAGAATATAGTGGAAGCTGGACACACTAACAAAATATAACACGAGTCAATTATACGCTTAACATCGAGTAAGCGAAAATAGAATGTGTACAAGACAGTAACACTCACCTAGCGTTGTAAGGAAATAGTATTTCCCTTCTGTTGCTGAAATGCTTCAACGCTTGGAACAAGTTATCTTCCGTCTCTTTGAGTTTTGTTTTTAGAGTAACTTCATGAACGAAGTTACAGTCAACAAACCCAAGGTCATAGATTTGTCCTTTGTTGCATTCTTGAATCTTCATTCTGCATATATAATTAGTATAGTGATTAGTAAGATTATACAAGCAACGAATGAGCTGAGCTAGAAAGACTTAATTACAGAAATTAATAATACTTACAAACAATAGGCACTGACGATAGCTTTGTCGAGGGCGTCTTGTTGGTAAAACTAAAATAATTCTAGAAATTCGATCAGTAGGAAGCCATCTCCATGACCGTAATGGTGGTGTTTATATGCAGCATAGATCCAGTTTTTGGAATCAACATAGGCTTGGATGTACCAGTTATGCAATCTTCACATTTTTGTTGGTAGATCTTTGACTAACTCGAGTTTGACGAGAGGAGCCCCATACTGGACACGTATGTTGTTTCTTGGTACCCCTCGAACTCATGCATACGGCTCATGTACTCAGTAATAGACAGTCCATATAATTGGGCCTTTTCTTCGTACCGTCGAACAAACTCCGGATCAATGTTCGGATCATGCCGCTCCTGGATCATCCACTCATTGGTATCGTACACTTTGAGCAGTTCGATCGATTGATTTTTCTGTTGTTCGAGCTGGGCAACTTCTTTCCCGACTCTCCACTCTTTTGTCTCAGCCGACTTGGTAATAGAGCGATTATAGTCTGATGTGAGCACTATGGGTTGGTGAAGCTGAATCTTAAGGGTGGCTGCTTTGGCTTTATCTTCTGCGGTGACCGGGAAAAATGCCTCTATCGCCTTTTTCTTGTTAGCCATGTCAATCTTCCACTTTTCATAATGGGCAGCTACGGCCGCATCAGTTTCCTTATCTGTCTTCTCGCAAGGTAGCTTCTTCATATTCTGATGAGGTACTTTTGGGAGGGGCGATAGCTTACGTTTCGGTGATCGGAATGTGCTCTTGCTGCTGCTGGTGGTGCTGCCCCCCTTAGTATACTTCCGCTTTTGTCTCTGAGGCTCAGGGGATGGAGATGGCTGACGCGGCGGCGGAGACGGCTGAGCCGGCGATGGAGACGGTTGCGCTGAGTGGTGAGGCGGTGAAGGCGACGGTTGCGTTGGAGAATGGTGAGGTGGCGGCGAAGGTGAATTGCTACTCTGAGGAGTGGGTGGCCTTGGCGGCACATAATTTGGAAGCATGATGCGCTCCTTTGGCCATAGAATAGTCCCCCCTTTGGCTTCTCCTAGTTGAGTCAGCTCCATATCTTCCCCTGCAGGGTGGTCTAGCTTCAGCTCCTCAAAATCTTCCTTCACCTCATCCACCGTGACGACAGCGTACCCTTTTGGAACCGGTCTGCAATGCCAAGTTGGGTTAGGCGCAATTGGTACCGCCATGCCGACCGCCGCCGTCACCCTTAAGTTCATAACCTGCACCTTTAGCTCACAAGCCATTGTCTCCGTGATATCATCCACTGGGTAGCGTTTAGGAGGAGATCTCGTCGGTACATAATCATCAACATCATGGAGCTGCGTGGAAGCGACGCTGCTTTTCTTATTCGATAGGGCGCCGGTACCCTCGAATGCAGCTTCTACCACGTGCCGCTGAGATTGGCCGCTAGTACCTTGCTGGCTAAGTCTGTCGAGTTGATCCTGGTGCCGCTTTAATGCTTCTTCTACATTACGCAGCCGGTCTGTAGCGGCCGCTTTCTCAGCTGCCTCCCTTTCCTTTCTCCTCTAATGGCTTTTATTGGGATATCTCTTCATTTCCGGGGGGAAGGCAACCTTCCACGGCTTGGAGCCTGGTGTGCCTCGTGCTCGTCCATCGTGTTCAGGATTTTTAAGGGCGCATGTGAGCTCGTCGTTCTCTCTATCGGGAACGAACCGTCCCGCTGCAACATCTACTGCATTTCTAATATCGTCGATGGGCAGTAGGGGATCATCTTTGTGTTTCTGATTATATATTGCCCTTCCTTCTTTGTCCAACGTGCCCCCATGGCCGTAAAACCAGTTTCTCGCCCGTGGTGTCCATGTTGCAGGCTCTGGTCTGATCCCGGCAGCTATGTAATTGACCTCAAGTGCATCCCACTTAGGCATGCAACCGGCGTAGCCAGCAGACCTCATGTTATGATGGTACAGTTTCTTAGTAGCGTTCTCCGTATTTATTCTAGACCTTTCCTTAGCTTTCTCCGATGTCTTGTACTTCACAAAATCCTCCCACTAGTGTCTTAACTTAGCATAGCCGCCTTGAGTGAAATCCGGAGTCTTCTCTACCTTGACAAATGTATGGTACAGTTTCTTCTTCCAGTTCTTCAATGCATCGGCCATCTTGCTGAGAGCAAACTTCTTGACTCTTTGCACAAACTCCATTCTTGCTCTCTCCTCCTCATCTGGATTCACATCTGGCATCGGCAGGAAGAAATTAGTCATGAGCTTGTCAAAAAGCTTATCTTTGGCGGCATCACCGACATACGGGACTCCACCGCCACTTTGCCAATTCCATTCTTGAACAGTGATCGGGATGTAGTCCCTCGCAAGAACTCCGCATTGCTTGAAAATTTTTCTTGCGACATCGATGGGAGCTTGCGGTTCGCCATCTACACCGACCACTTCGATCCTATACCTCAAAGTGTCATCCAACTTTTTTGTTGGGCCTCGTTTTGTTCTTACGGAAGAAGTTCTAGATTCGGAGTGCTAAAAGAAGAAAGAGTGTTAATATATCCATGTATATGTATATAGACAGCAGCAATTTAATTACAAAAATACATATATACACCTCGCCGGCGTTTGCGAGATTTAAGGTTCCACCGAAGCCGTCGCCTTCTTCCTCATTGGCTTCTCCCCTGTCCCAGGCTTCGGCTTCTACCTCACCGGAGCCGTCTCCTCGGTTGAGAGACTCATCTCCTTGACTGGAATCATTCAGAAACTCACTGGTGACATCGGTATCGATATCTTCATCTTCGCAGATCATTCCTTGGAGGATGTTTTCCTGATGTGTTGGATCCATAGTATCTGCAAAGATGATGTTCTGGAATTACATATTAAGTTTATGACAAGAAAGGGGAAACATCAATCAACACATGGCATCGATGATGATATGACAAGTTAACCAGAGTTGAAATTTAACCCTAAGGTATGCTTGGCAATTTAAGTGGGATCCGAAGGGTCCAAACACTAGTACAGGAGAGACCCCGAAATCACCTACGAGGGGTTGATTTCATTCTCTTATTAAACTTGTAATTAAAATTGTTGAACAATGCATGATTATGAGTCTATTGTGTAGATCTCATTTTTCTGAACATTTTGATATATTATACATATTTTTCTAACTTAGAAATAATTAGTTATTGAATTTATAAGATTAAACTCTTTTCTGAAATTATTTAAAAAATTATTAAACTTTTACTGCGTCATTATGACGTCAGCTCGGGGTGGGTTTTTTTTCTCCACAGCTCAACTAGCCACAAAGACTAACGCGGGGGGCCCAAGCCACCTCAAATGCCACGCTGGCGGGGCTTGGTCAGCGCCCACGTCACGCACACGCGACGCCATGTCGATGCCACTGTGGCGCCACGTAGGCTCGCCGGCAAACTGCCAGGCGGTGGTGGAAGACGGCGGAGAGAAGCACGCGGGGTGACGCCACTGTCCCGGTTCGAACCAGCGTGATGCGGGCCACCTAAAACGGGCAGCACCGCTACAGGAGGTGCGCCGGAGCAAGCTGTTTGACGCTGGCCGGCGGCCAGCGGCGGCAGGTGCTCGTGGCTAGGACGATACAGTGAGGGAGGGAGACGTAGGAGTGGTGCTGGAGCACCAGTGGCTCACCAGGAGGCCGATGGAGGGTGCGGCGAGGCCGGAGCAGGCCGGGCGCTGCCGGAATCAGTGGAGAACGCGGCGGCCAGAGTCGGGGATGGTGGGGTCAATTGCAGCGAGGCAGAGCTTCCTTGCCTGCTCGTGGCGGCGGACAGTGGCGCTCGGCGACGGGCGTCGACGACGTGAAGCGGTCGCTCTGGATTTGGGCAGCCTGCCGGCGTGATTTTGCTCCGCCGCAAATTTTCCTTAGCCGCGCGTCGATGTGCTCTGTGAATTGGGGGAGTTGGGGAGGAGGAAGGGTCGGGGCTGTTAACTGTACAGACCATTGGTCCCGGTCGTCCCAATAACCGGGACCAAAGGACCAACGGTTCCAGTTGGTGGGAAGAACCGGGACCAATGGTCTGTCCTTTGGTCCTGGTTCGTCCCACCAACCGGGACCAAAGGCCTGTTGATCAGCGCGCGTATCCAGGATCGTTCCAGGTCCCGAGTCGTCCCAATAACCGGGACCAAAGGACCAACGGTCCCGGTTGGTGGGAAGAACCGGGATCGTTGATCCGTTTTTCAGATTTTGGCAAACCTTTTGATCTTCCCGCCATTTTCAAATTTGTTTTCTTCTTTAATTAATAAGATGTTTCAATTTAAGATGATTATTTATTTGGAATTTCAAAAAACTTTCAACAGGAAAAGTGCTTCAATTTAAATAACTAATCAAAAACCATTTTCTGTTTTCAAATATTTTTATTTGAACTATACAATTTTACTATTTTCAATTAAAATTGCATTAACAAATATTCATTACATAATTTGGAATTTCAAAAAACTTTCAACAAGAAAAGTGCTTCAATTTAAATAACTAATCAAAAACCATTTTCTGTTTTCAAATATTATTAATTGAACTATACAATTTTACTATTTTCAATTAAAATTGCATTAACAAATATTCATTACATAATTTGGAATTTCAAAAAACTTTCAACAAGAAAAGTGCTTCAATTTAAATAACTAATCAAAAACCATTTTCTGTTTTCAAATATTTTTATTTGAACTATACAATTTTTCTATTTTCAATTAAAATTGCATTAACAAATATTTATTACATAATTTGGAATTTCAAAAAACTTTCAACAGGAAAAGTGCTTCAATTTAAATAACTAATCAAAAACCATTTTCTGTTTTCAAATATTTATATTTGAACTATACAATTTTACTATTTTCAATTAAAATTGGATTAACAAATATTTATTACATAATTTGGAATTTCAAAAAACTTTCAACAGGAAAAGTGCTTCAATTTAAATAACTAATCAAAAACCATTCTTTGTTTTCAAATATTTTTATTTGAACTATACAATTTTGAACAGGAAAAGTGCTCCATGCCCGCCGTTTTGAATATAGTTTGAAACGGGCATAAGAAATTCAAAAATGATCCAAACAATGTGAAACCTTCGCGTGGTATCATATTATCTGTCACAGTTGCAAGGAAAAATATTGAACTTGAAAAATTACAAACATCATAAAAAATCCTTCACAAAATAACCTATCATGTTCGAGGTTTCATGGCATTTAGGTCAAATCACAAATGTTATGGCTAGAATCAGGGCATAGTTTGTGATAATGTGCCCATATTGTGCACACATGTGCATCTTGGGATGGCTTACGATGTTGCAGGAGGTAGTTTTCCCTTTCGACGCACGAAAAAGCCAACCGAGACTAAAGATGTTGGTGGGATAAGGACGCGTGGGTAACCTTTAGTCCTGGCTGGTGGGTGCAACCGAGACTAAAGCTGTCGGTGGGATAAGGACGCGTGGGTAACCTTTAGTCCCGGATGGTGGGTGCAACCGAGACTAAAGCTGTCGGCGGGATAAGGACGTGTGGGTGGACGCACTGCTCGATGAGATAAATCATGTAGCACACGACGCCCTGTCGGAGGAACAAGACAAAGTAGAAGCGGCGCCGTGCCTATAAAAGGACCATCGATACGCCATGGCAAGCAGCTCAACAAGCCAACATAGGTAGAGAGAGTTTCATCCCCATGGATGGAGGGTTGGGAAATCTCCCGTGGCGGAGCTTCTCGAAGATGTCGTGGGTGCACACGCCCTACGACATCTTCGGAAGCTCTGCCTCGAATTTTTTTTCCTGCAAGCCCGTGAAAGACTCCATCTCCTCTAACAGTGTTGGGGAAAGGGTTGAGAAATCTCCCATGGCGGAGCTTCTCGAAGATGTCATTGGTGCACACGCCCTACGACATCTTTGGAAGCTCCGCCTCGGAAAAATTTCCCTGCAAGCCTGTGAAAGACTCCATCTCCTCTAATAGTGTTGGGGAAAGGGTTGAGAAATCTCCGGTGGCGGAGCTTCTCGAAGATGTCGTTGGTGCACACGCCCTATGACATCTTCGGAAGCTCCACCTCGGAAAAATTTCCCTACAAACCCGTGAAAGACTCCATCTCCTTTAATAGTGTTGGGGAAAGGGTTAGGAAATCTCCCGTGGCGGAGCTTCTCGAAGATGTCGTTGGTGCACACGCCCTACGGCATCTTCGGAAGCTCCGCCTCGGAAAAATTTCCCTGCAAGCCCGTGAAAGACTCCATTACATAAAGTTTCGATACATCACATAAAGTTTCCATACATCACATAAAGTTTCCATACATTACATAGATTTACATAGGGTTTAGGGTTTAGGATATGAATCCTTCGTCACGTATGCCGATCCCTTGCCTATGATCGTTTCTTAGGCCGTAACCATGGATCATGTTCTTTTCTTAACGGGATGCTTGGGTCAGTTTTCACGGTGAAGGGTGGAATTTCATCGAACTTATCATAATCTGCTGACATGTCTGTCTTGTCCTCGACTCCCGCGATGTTTCTTTTCCCTGAAAGAACTATGTGACGCCTGGGCTCATCGTCTGATGTATTCGTTTCCTTATTTTTTCTTTTTTTGGTCTAGAGGACATGTCCTTCACATAAAAAACCTGAGCCACATCATTGGCTAGGATGAATGGTTCGTCTCTATAACCAAGATTCTTGAGATCCACTGTTGTCATTCCGTACAGCTGGTCTACCTTTACCCCTTCTCCATTCATGTTGACCCAACTGCACCGAAACAAAGGGACCTTAAAAGTAGGTCCATAGTCAAGTTCCCATATCTCCTCTATGTAACCATAGTATGTGTCCTTTTTCCTATTCTCGCATGTTGCATCAAAGCGGACACCACTGTTTTGGTTGGTGCTCTTTTTATCTTGGGCAATCCTGTAAAATGTATTTCCATTTATCTCGTACCCTTGGAAAGTCAATACAGTCGCAGATGGTGTCACGGCCAACAAGTAGAGATGATCTCCAATAGTGGTGTCATTCATGAGATGTAATTGCAACCAAGTGGCGAAAGTCTCCATGTGATTTTCTTTAATCCAGTAGTCATCCTTCCCCGGGAACTTGGAGCGTACAACATTTATGTGTTCCTCGATATACGGAGCCACGAAGGTAGAACTTTGGAGAACTATGTAGTGTGCTTGATTCAAAGAATATCCGTCCCTAAATATCATTGCTTTCTTTCCTAGCGTGCCTTTTCCACTCAGTCTCCCCTCATACCGTGATTCAGGAACACCAATCGGCTTAAGGTCAGGAAGAAAGTCTACACATAACCCAATGACCTCCTCTGTTCCATAGCCCTTGGAGATGCTTCCTTCTGGCCTAGGACGGTTACGAACATATTTCTTTAAGACTCCCCTGAACCTCTCGAAGGGGAACATATTGTGTAGAAATACAGGACCGAGAATGTAAATCTCTTCGACTAGGTGAACTAAGAGATGCATCATAATATTGAAGAAGGACGGGGGGAACACCAACTCAAAACTGACAAGACATTGGACCACATCCTTCTGTAGCCTTTCCAGACTTTCTTGATCGATTACCTTCTGAGATATTGCATTGAGGAATGTACATAGCTTCACAATGGCTAATCGAACATTTTCCGGTAGAAGCCCCCTCAGTGCAACCGGAAGCAACTGTGTCATAATCACGTGGCAATCATGAGACTTCAGGTTCTGAAATTTTTTCTCTGCCATATTTATTATTCCCTTTATATTTGACGAGAAGCCAGCCGGGACCTTGATACTGTAAAGGACTTCAAAAAAGATTTCCTTCTCTGCTTTGGTAAGAGCGTAGCTACTTAAGTATTCACGTCCTTTATCAGTATGCTTGTTGTATGGGTCTTTGATACGTTGCTGGTCCTCCCGTGCTTCTGGTGTATCTTTTGTCTTCCCATACATGCCTAGGAAGCCTAGCAGGTTCACGCAAAGATTCTTCGTCACGTGCATCACGTCGATTGAAGAATGGACATTTTGGTCTTTCCAATACTCAAGCTCCCCAAATATAGATTTCTTTTTCCACATGGCCATGTGTCCAGTAATAGGGTCTTTCGGAACAGATTGACCGCCAGGACCCTTTCCAAAGATTACTTCTAGGTCCTTCACCATATCAAATACATCATCACCCTTAGGGAGCTTAGGCTTCTTCCAGTAATCTGCCCCACCGTTGAAATTCTTGCCTTTCTTTCTTACTTGATGATTGGTTGGAAGAAATTTATGACACCCCAGGTACACAACCTTCTTACATTTATCCAAATATGTACCTTTAGTATTATCTAAACAGTGCGTGCATGCATTGTATCCCTTGTTTGACTGTCCTGAAATGTTACTAAGAGCAGGCCAATCATTGATGGTTACGAACAACAATGCTCGTAGGTCAAATGGCTCCTGTTTGTGCTCATCCCACACCTTTACACCTGGTTCTGCCCACAACTACAAAAGTTCATCGACCAATGGCCTTAGGTACACATCAATGTCGTTGCCGGGTTGCCTTGGTGCTTGGATGAGCACTGGCATCATAATGAACTTCCGCTTCATGCACAACCAAGGAGGAAGGTTGTAGATACATAGAGTCACTGGCCAGGTGCTGTGACTACAGCTCTGCTCCTCAAAAGGATTCATGCCGTCTGTACTTAGACCAAACCATAAGTTCCTCGCGTCACCTGCAAAGTTCGAGTACTTTCTCTCGATGTTTCTCCACTGTGACCCATCGGCGGGGTGTCTCAGTTTCCCGTCTTTCTTACGCTCTTCTTTGTGCCATCGCAACAACCTGGCATGCTCTTTATTTCAACCATGGTATTATAGGAGCATACCACATAACCTTAGCAGGAACCCTCTTCCTGGAGGGCTCGTCATCGCCCTCAACATCACCAGGGTCATCTTGTCTGATCTTCTATCGATATGCAGTGCATACCGGGCATTTATCCATATTCTCGTACTTCTCACCGCGGTACAGGATGCAGTCATTAATGCATGCATGTATCTTCTCCACATCTAATCCTAGAGGGCAGATAGTCTTCTTTGCTTCGTACATTGTCTCGGGCAGCTCGTTATCCTTTGGAAGCTTCGGCTTCATTATTTTCAGTAACTTCTCAAATCCCTTGTCAGATAAGCCAGTCTCTGCCTTCCATTTCAGCAGTTCAAGTGTGGTACCGGGCTTTGTGCTGCCATCTTCGCAATTTGGGTACAACAACTTTTTGTGATCCTTTTGCATGGGCTCCAACTTAAGCTTCTCCCTTTCTGTATCACATTGTTGCTTTCCATCAGAATGACTCGACCAAGACCATCATCGGGCTCATCCGATGCCCGTTCTTCTTATTCATTGCCGCCTCCCTCTTCTTCATTGTCTTCCATTGCAGTATCACCGTATTCTTCAGGGGACATATGATAGCTGTCATCATCCTCCTCTTCTTCATTTTCTTCTAGCCTAACCCCTCTTTCTCCGTGCATGGCCCAACAATAATATCCGGGCATGAAACCTCTCCAAAGCAGATGGCTTTGAAGGATTCTCGGGGCAGAGTGCTCCGCCACGTTCCGACAGTCGACGCAGGGACAAGGCATAAACTTATCCACTTTGTTTGCCTTAGCCAAATCGATAAATTTATGCAGGCTTGCAATAAAATCGGAATGGCGTCGGTCGCCATACATCCATCGCATCCATGCATCGATCTGCGTCATAATAATTAACCATTACAATAACATCGTGAATAGTAAAATGACCACCCTACATGGACACATGCAATATTTTTGTATCAGTTACAGATAAAGAAGATAAGGTTGCTAACCTTAGCCGAGGATACCGTGTTGTGCAAACTAAAGTGTGGCTCGGACATTTCGTCGAACACCTTGT
Source organism: Avena eriantha (assembly GCA_910589775.1). Classification (NCBI taxonomy): domain Eukaryota; kingdom Viridiplantae; phylum Streptophyta; class Magnoliopsida; order Poales; family Poaceae; genus Avena; species Avena eriantha. The sequence goes on from OU342745.1 coordinate 20,669,197, forward strand.
GTGCAATCAAAGAAAAAAAAGCTAGCACCCACACCTCACACACAATCCAGTAAAATTTGGTGGGCAAAGGGCTGGGCTTATATATAGCCAGGGGAGGGTTTTTGGTCCCGGTTATTGCCACGAACCGGGACCAAAGCCCCTCCCGCGCGACACGTAACGGCCCAGCACCTCGCACCCCACCCAGGTCATTGGTTCCGGTTAATGGCACGACCCAAGACCAATGACCTGGGTGGGGGGCGCGCTGCTGGGCCGCCACGTGTCACGCGGGAGGGGCTTTGGGCCCGGTTCATGGAAATAACCGGGACCAATGCCCACCGTCGCTTCATCGTCCCCGTGTATAAATATGAGGCCACAACGCTCGCTTTCGCCATCGCCTCGGCCTCTCTACAGTCCATCTCCACCCCACCCCTTTAGCCATCGCCTCTCCACCGCGCCGTCGTCTCGCCTCCCCTCCCTCCCCAATCTCCACCGCGCTGCCATGGAGGTGCCCACGCTCAACCACTATGAGGCGGCGATGTTTGCGTACTACGGCATCCTCGCGCCACCGCGCGCGATCGTGCCCACCAGATTTTGCATCAGCGATGCGGGTGTGCCGGTGGCTCCGCTCCTCAACCCCCGTGGATACGAGATAGAGTACGTCATCATGGAGCGTCGCCGCTAGCTGCCCACGTCGATGAGGGCGTTGCCCCGGTACGCGGCAGCCAGCCAGTACTGGCCCCGGCTGTTCAAGAAGGAGCGGAAGGCCAAGCTTGGCAACCGCATCGTGGATGGGCGCCTGGTGCACCCGGATCGCCGCAACCAAGTAGGACGGGAGATGTTCTGGTCCGTCCCTAGATGGACCATCTACACCGCCATCGACGCCGCTAGGCGCGCAAAGGAGCTCTATCTCCCGAATAACACCGAAATCCTGGAGATTTCATTCGATGATGATGAGGAAGCCGACGGCTCGGAGGACAGCGGCTCGGAGGACAGCAGCTCGGAGGACAGCGGCAGCGGAAGTGTTGTCGACTAGGAAAATTTGTAAAGTCGCATCTTTGTATGGAAAAATTTGTGGTCGAATAATAAAATGTCTCAATTTAGATCTTTTTCTCGATTAATTTGTGAAATATTTTTTTAAAAATACTGATCAATTCAATTTCTATCTCGAATTAATTTCTGCCTCAAATTAATTTCTGCCCCGAATTAATTTACATTAATTGTCCTAGACTGCTGACCGTCGCGGGGTTTTTGGTCCCGGTTCGTGGCATGAACCGGGACCAATGCCCCGCAGAGCGCGACGTGTGCGTCGCGGGGGCATTGGTCCCGGTTCATGCCACGAACCGGGACTAATGCTTAGAGATGAACCGGGACCAATGCCCAGGCGGCATGAACTGGGACCGGTGCCTGGCATTGGTCCCGATTATGGAAACGAACCAGGACCAATGGATTTTGGGTGCTGGACCAAAGGCCCTCTTTCTACCAGTGTTATAGGAAGTATTAAATAATATTCAGCAATAACTTGCTTCCTCTCCCTTTGACAAACAATTTGTTATCTGCTTTAGGGGAATCAACGAAACTATGTGCACATAGGCGAGATGTTCTTACTTTCATTATTGCAAGAGAGCAACACACGTGATTGTCCCCAAAATAATCAGCATTGAATCATCATTGCTAATTTGTTACAGGACGCTGAAAATAGGTCGCAGAAGTGCGGTCAGGTGTAGTCATTCACCTCGCTTAGAGCTTTTTTCAGCAGGAGAAAACCAGAGGGAAACTAGCTAGAAGGAGCTAAATCATAAATTTAGATTGTTGGTACGTCCAGCATCTCTTGATTTTCTTTGTATGTTCAGAGCTAAATCATCAGAGTATTACCATACGGCTGTGTCCTTGTGACCACCCAGGAAAGAAACATCCTCCCGGCTGTGACCCCCCGAACAACCACCAGTATCTTCTCAAGAACCTGGCCCACGCGCACCCAACGCAGATCCCGAGTGTGAGGCGACGTGAACCAGTCAATCGAGTCCGTGATGATGCGGTCGTCGACGCCTGTGCCTTGGTGAGCGGCTAGGCCAGAAGCTCCGTTCCAGCTGAACAGATACCAACATCGTCCCCCCGCCGCCCTGGCGCAACAGAGTGAGTGGATGGCCGTATGGGGAAGGGATCTCACCGACAGGGCCGCCACCAGGGTATCCGCTCCGGGCGGCACGCAAAGGGGAACTGGGAAAGGCCTGGATCAGGGAGGGAGAAGGGGCACGACAAAGTCTCCATGGATTGGATCTGCGCGACCTCGCAGTGGTTCTTGCTAGCTCGTTGCCGATCTCGAGTCCATGGATAGCGCCTCTCCGGTGCCTCCTGCACCGGCGGCGGACCTTGGCGGCGAGGCTCGGGGGAGAGCCGTCGGTGTTGGCACGATTGTTAGAAGGGAATATGTGAGAGACGAACTCGGCAGGGGCACGAACAGAACATGGACGGCCTCTCTGCGGTGGCACACCTCCGTAAATAATTTGAACTTTGGGGGTAGTTTGCAAGCAACGTACCAACAATCAATCACGTCGTCTTCTCCTTTAATAAGTAGTACAGATTAGCAATTGATCACATGATTTAATCCATAGAGATGGTAAATAAAACATGACTAATAACATTGGAATAATATACTAGTCATGAAATCTACTAGACAAAATGTTCTATTATAGCAAGTCTAAACAAATCGCTACATATAGTGTTGGAGTATTAGGCAATTTCCACATGATATTAATTACCGAAATCAACATTATGTAAGCACTAGCAGATCTAAACACATGCAGGCAAACAACCACATCTAGTAGATCTGAAAATTCATCAAGAACTAGTGCATATAAAGAGAGGAATAACACGTACAGGTTGATCGGGAGGATCGTCACCGTAGCAGCACCTTGGTGTTTGTCGTTGTCGCCCATGGTGCTGTTGAGATCGTCGGTTGATGAAGAAGAACACGAACGAAAGCGAGCAATCGCGCCGAGATGCTCTCCAAAAACCTTATCGCCCGTCTCCAGATGCAGAATCTCAATGGACGGGGTTTCGGAGGCCTGCTTTCCCGAACGGTCGTGCACGCAATCGCCGGGATGGGAAAGCCTAGAGAGTAGCGCATCAAGAGCAACAAAGCAAGAGAGGCAGAGAAAATAACATGATACATCTAGATGTATCTCTCTCTATAGCCTGGGAGGTGAGCCGGTCGAGTCGCCGCGCGGTGAAAGACAAGGACACAAGTCAAACATGCACACGAATGTTGACACGTACCCAACAGCTGGTGCAGCATGCAAAAATTTAGTCTTCCACAAAACGAGTTTCTAACTCGAACTCGATTCACGAAATGCGACACACATGCAGGCGAGGCGATATGGGCGATGGAGGAGGAGTGCACGTGGACCCTTTCTCTTCTCACTCACTTAGTGGGAGTGAAACAGCTCACCTCCAACTCTCTCAACTAGCAATGTGGGACTAAACTTTGTGTCCCACATAGCTCCCAAGCTGCCATAGTAGATGGGCCTTGAGATTTCAGGATTTATTAGATTACATGGGCTGCCTACATGGGCCGCAACCCATATAAATCTAACAATCCCCCACCAGATCACAAAGGCACATCATATGGATCATTAGTTCCAATCATTGTTTTATATACCTGCAGTTTAGTGGAGACTGTTAAGTTGAATTTCCATCTAGACAAAGAGATACACTTGACTACAGCTGAACAATGGACTATGCCTTGAATTGCCAGTCTTGTGCAGCAAGTTTCACTCAAATGCTATTACCGATACTTGGCTACCATAGGCTACCCCTCGGGTGGAGTTTATAAGCTATACTCCTCGGCCTTTCATGAGCTTCCTAAAGATTCACCCAAATCTCATACACTATGACCAACAATGTAGCTCATATAGGTGTGTTCTTTCAAGATCGCTCTGTAGGACACATCTTTGCTCCCAAGGAGACATGCATAATATATTAAGATGTAATCAACCTTCCTTATAGTATGCTATGAGAGAATTGCATCTGCAGCAGAGTGGGAGTTTTTAAAAGTTTCTCTCAACTTAGTTGTTTCAGTTTGTTTTCCCATGTTCTAATTCTTGGGATCTCCGATCACATAGGTTGGGTTACCCCCTTGACAACTCACGTGGGTCTCAAACCCATCTCCCTCGATGCATTTTCTATCACATTTCTTGATAGTCCTTTCGTAAAAGGATCTGCCAGATTTTTAGCCATTTGGACATCATCCAATGCTATAACTCCGGAATTTCTCAGCTTTTTGACAGACTTTAGTCTTCTCTTGACATGTCTTGAACTCTTCATATTGTCCTTAGAACTATTTACTTTGATAATCACAGTTTGGTTGTCACAATTCATAAGGATTGCCGGTATTGGTTTTTCAACCATAGGAAAATCTGTTAAGAGTACACGAAGCCATTCTACTTTGACAGTCGCAGTATCTAATGCTGTGAGTTTTGCTTCCATAGTTGACCTTGTTAAGATGATCTGCTTGTAAGACTTTCATGAAACAGCGCCACCACCAAGAGTGAATATATATCCACTTGTGGCCTTTATCTCATCAACATCTGATATCCAATTTGAATCACTATACCCTTCAAGTACTCTTGGATACCCGGTATAAAGAATTCCATAGCTCACTGTTCCCTTTAGATAGCGCATTACTATCTCAAGAGCATGCCAATGATCATATCCTAGGTTGGCCACAAACCCGCTAAGTTCGCTCACAGCAAATGAGATGCCAGGTGACGAGGGGTAACCTCGGCAATTCCCATGATGATGGACTTAGTGTTTCGTGAAAAAGAGAATGCTGGGGGTTTTGTCGGATGTCAGGAAAACAATGAAGTCAAAGTTGCCTGAATATTGGGGAAATCGCATTATTACAAGTTGTGTTCTAGATTTCGGTACCCTCGCTTGGGCTTCTCCTGTCCTATATATAATAATTTGGGTCTCAAAGCTATATGCAGATAGGTTTCATACACGCGTAATTACAATACCAACACAATGTCGGTTTATGGTCTCTTTCCTAGTACAATCGAAGCTTTTGTCGGTTGCTTCCTTGGGCCGTCATCTGAAACCTTCATGCGCCGTAAGCCTTTTACCCAATATTGGGTAGCGAATCATAAGCATCCAAGTAATCATACCTATGTCAGTAGCCCTCGGGACTCTACTTGAACCATAGTTTCAGGTTGAGTCTCAAAGTTTCTTTTTCCTTTATTTTTATCACTTATTGTGTTTTGTAGGGATTTGGTACAACGAGTCTGATTGTTCCGATGGATTGGGAATCAGTTAATTGCTCCTGGGCAAAAACAAGGTTATCCTACATCAAACTCAAGTCCCCATGCTCGAATCCGAAATTTTCTACTGGCATAATTTAGTTCGAGCCACCGAGGTCTTATCGAATATTGAATCCAGTTTTTTTATCAGGTACCCAACGTGTCCGTCGGGATTTTTCATCGTATCATCGATACAGATATTTTACTGGCAAAGAGCATTCTTGTGCGATTACCAGGCCACACAGGACGAATCTTGGGGACTTACCTTCATGTTTCTAAACACGACATTCGGATTCTTGTCATGTTTGAGCGTGATCCGAGATTTTTGGCTTTTTTGGCGGTTGGCCTGCTGGGCTGCCAATACTTATGACTTTATCAGATAGTTGTAATGTTTTATACTAGCTCCCGATGGGAGTAATCTTTGTGAAGATACCTTTTTGAGGATACACTAACGTAAAATTCAAAGGTATTTTCAAGCATGGATACTTTTGTTTTAGTCATACACAATTGAATTTCTATCGGGTGCGCGCCAGCGCTCCCGATAGGAGTAGCCCCCGAGGCTATGTTCGGATGCCTGTATCTGGACATAGGCTCATAGTTGTTGTTAGCTTGATGGAAAACATAGATCTTTTGAACAATAATAAGGAGATTAAGGTACGAAATACTTATCTCTTTATACATAAGGCGAAAAATCGATGATACATTATTCTTTTTGGCTGATGGCCTGGATATTCTGGCTTAAGAAGCCGAACTATAACTCTTATCATATTGTAAGTAATCTTATGCGTAAAAGCGTCATAGCTGTGCTACGTTCCATGGATTTGAGTAATTTACTCATGTTTTCTTGTCTTGTAGTCGATATGCTTCTCCAGGAATAACTTCTGTGACGATGTATGGTCCTTCCCATGGTGATTCTAACTTCTTTTGGCCATCTTGCTTGAGGCGAAGAACTAGGTCCCCTACTGCGAAGGACCTAGGCCGCAATCTTCTGATGTGATAATTGCGCAAGTTTTGATGGTACATAGTTGCTCTTTGTGGGGATTCATCTGGAGCTTCATCAAGTGCATCCACATCATCTTCAAGTGCTTCTCTTGATTCCTCTTCATCATACGCAGCTACTCTTGGGGATTCACGTGATACCTCAATAGGAAGCACGGCTTCTACGCCGTGGACCAAAAAGAAAGGTGTCTCTTGTGTTGAATTATTTGGAGTTGTACGTAAACTCCATAAGACAAATGTCAATTCATCAATCCATGCTCCTTTTGCTCTGTTAAGCGGTACTAGTAATCTTTTCTTGAGTCCAGCAGTAACTAGTCCATTGTCTTTTTCTACTTGTCCATTTTTTTGCGGGTGAACTACCGAAGCGTAGCTTACTTTGATACCCATCTCCTGGCAGTACTCCTTGAATTCATTGGAAGTGAAGTTGGTCCCATTTTCTATGATGATGTTGTTCGGTACGCCAAACCAAAATACTATGGATTTAATAAAATTCACAGCCGAAGTTCCATCTTGGGTGGTGACATGCATTGCTTCAATCCATTTAGTAATTTTGTCGTCTGCTACTAACATAAAGACATGTCCTCCTGGCGATGACTATTGAAGTTTTCCAACCATATTGAGTCCCCACTGAGCAAAAGGGCAAGGCAAAGGTATAGGATTCAACTCAGCGGCGGGTGCTCCAGGCGTTGTTGTGAATCGTTGGCATGCTTCACATGTTCTGACGATATCTTTTGCATCTTGAACTACAGTGAGCCAGTAAAATCCTGCCCTGAATGCTTTGGTAGCAATTGCTTGGCTACTAGCATGGTGACCACAAACTCCTTCATTTATATCTTTGAGTATGATTCTTCCTTCTTCGGGTGTTACGCAACGCTGCAACACGCCCGAAATACTCCTCTTATATAGCTCCCCTTTGATTATTCTGAAGGCTTTCGATCTTCAGGTGATTCGCTGGGCTTCTATCACATCTTCGGGTAGTTCTCCCTTGGTCATATATGCTATATACGGCTGCATCTAGGTAGGCTCAATTAGCATGACCTCTCCAATTTCCTGCTCTTCTTCTTTGATGGCCTCTTCTATACTCTTGGTTTCTGATGGAGCCCCCGAGTATTTTTGCGGATGTTTCTTTTTTCCTGTTTTTGGTGCTACGATCTCGGATACTCTTTTTTCTTTGATTGATCGGTCCATTATTTCTTCCCAAAAAACTCCTGGTATTGGTAAGCACAAGGATCCGATGTTTGCTAGATTATTGACTTCTTCATTGCTTGCTCTCCCTATGTGCGATACTTCGCACCCATCAAATTGAGCTTCCATAACGCCACATAGATCGCGGTAAGCAACCATATTTTCACTGACAGCATCGCACTTGTTCATTGCTTGCTGTGCCACAAGATTGGAATCTCCAAAGATTTTGAGGCGAGTTGCACCGCAAGCTTTGGCCATTCGCATGCCGTGCAACAAAGCCTCATATTCAGCTTTGTTATTGGATGCATGTGCAAAGCTCATCCGAAGTATATAGCGCATTTTGTCGCCTTGTGGTGATACTAGTACAAATCCTGCTCATGCTTATTCCATTCTTTTTGATCCATCAAAGTACATTGTCCAGGCACTAGAAAGGTCAGGTGGACCCGCACATTGCAACTCTACCCATTCTGTGATGAAATCCAGAAAAACTTGTGACTTGATTGCTTTGCACTTCTCATACGTGATATCTTGAGGGGATAATTCGTTGCCCCATAGAGAGACACGCCCAATTGCTTCTGGATTGTTGAGGATGCTTGTCAAAGGTGCTTCATTCACCACTATTATCGAATGTTCCGAAAAATAATGGCGTAGTTTTCGTGCTGTCATAAATACCCCATATGCTAGTTTTTGGTAATGTGGGTACCTTTGTTTGGATGGCGATAGGAACTCGCTCAGGAAGTAGACTGGCCTCTGTACACCATGGGTTTTCCCTTCTTCGGGTCTACTCCACGACCAAGACCGTGCTGACCAACTGATTTGTGGCAGCGATATAAAGCAGTAAAGGCTCTTTCTCTTTTGGTGACACGACAACAGGAGATGTCAAAAGTGTCCTTTTGAGATCTTCAAAAGCGCGCTGAGCTTCTTCCGTCCATTCGAATTTTTTCGATTTCCTCATGAGGGTGTAAAATGGCAATGCTTTTTCTCCTAACCTTGTAATGAAATGACTGAGTGCCGCTACTCGCCCTGCCAACTGCGGCATGCCACGTAGATTTGTTGGCTTCTTCATTGTTAGGATTGCTTGTATTTTCTCGGGATTAGCCTCGATTCCTCTGGCTGATACCAAATATCCGAGGAGTTACCCTGCCGGGACTCCAAAGGAGCATTTCTTTGGGTTCAGTTTGATGCTAAACTTGTCGAGGTTTTTGAATGTTTCTTTGAGGTCATTGATGAGCGCAGATCCTTGTCTTATTGTAACTATAACATCATTGATATACACTTGTATGTTTGTGCCTATTTGGCTTCCCAAGCACTTCTGCATCATCCGCTGATATGTTGCTCCGACGTTCTTGAGGCCAAAGGGCATTGTTGTGTAACAGAATACACCATAGGGCATGATGAATGCCGTTTTCTCCTGATCTTCTTCCTTGATTCTAATCTAGTGGTATCCTGAATAGGCATCCAAGAAACAAAGACATTCACATACCACGGTTGCATCGATTATTTGGTCGATTCACGGCAATGGGAAGTGATCTTTTGGACAATGTTTGTTCAATGCAGTAAAGTCAATGCACATCTGAAGTTCTGTAGTATTTTTCTTTAGAACACATACTGGATTTGCGATCGACTTTGCTTTTGTTAGTTCTTTGATAAAATTGGCATCAGTAAGGTGATGGAGCTCCTTGCCAATGGCTTTACGCTTTGGTTCTGCGAAGCGACCAAACAATTGCTTTACTAGCTTCGCCTTTGGATCCAAATTTAATGCATGCTCAGCGAGTTCCCTGGGAATTCCCGACATGTCAGAAGGTAGCGATGCGAAAATCTCCCAGTTCTCATGGAGGAACTCGATGAGCGCGCTTTCCTATGCGGAATCAAGATTGGAAGCCACAGATGTTATTTTCGTCGGGTCAATGGGGTGGATCTGTACTTCTTTTGTGTCCTTTGCGGTGTCAAAGGCCTGATTGGGATTAACACGTGCTACTTCCAATGGTTCTGCAATTGCTGAAGTTTTGAGTTGTTCGAACTCCGTTGCCATCCCGAAGGATTCAGAAATTTTGTGGAACTCCCGATCACAACTGTCGGCTCATGTGAAGCTTCCTTTTACCGTGATGATTCCTTTTGGTGCCTGCATTTTCATGACCAGGTACGCATAATGCGAAACTGCCATGAACCGAGCGAAGGCAGGTCATCCCAGGATTGCATGATATTGTGATAGCCAGTCCATGACTTCGAATTCGAGTCTTTCTCGCCTAAAATTTATTTTGGAACCAAAAACAATGTCAAGAAATACTTTTCCTAAAGGAATTTCGGCTTTACCTAGTACTATTCAGTGGAAAGATGTTTCTGTTGGCGCGAGATTGTCCAAGGGTAGCCCATTGTTTGTAACGTTTTTGCGTAGATCAGATTGATGCTTCTTCCTGCTTCCATGAAGACTTTGCTCATATCGAACCCGCCGATTTGCGCTTCTACTATCAAGGCTGAGTGACCTGGTCGTGGGACGTGAAGCGAGTGATCGGCTCTACTGAATGTGATTTCTTGCTCGGACCAATGGAGATATTCGGGTGTGGTTGATGTTGTTGTTTCCGCCATATTGATTTGCCTTGTAATGAGCTTCTGGGTTCTATTGGATGGATGCCCTTTCTGAATCATGGACATTGCTCCTTTTGACCTAGGGTACTCATTGTTTTGATCAATTGTGTTTTGTGGTGGTGCCGCTGGTGGTGGTGGTGCGCCGATGGCTAATGTGCTAGGCGTAGATGCATATCCTCGGTTTGCCGCTTCAGTTGCTTTTGCATTAATAGCTCTTGCATCTTCAAGAATGTTTGGCAGTCTTTCATGAGATGATTAGGTTGTCGCCTGCCCGCTGAGTCAACGTAAAAGTGCATATTACAGGGTCCTTCCAGCATTTGCATCGCGGACATGGGTGGGGCTCGTGATCTTGGCTAATACCGCTGTGCTGACTGGCTTCCTCCGATATCATCCCTATTCTGGCGGTACCCGCCGTTATAGTCGTTGCTTCTGTTGTTACCTTCACGCGAAAATCTGACCGCGACATAACTTGGTCCCATGTTTCTATCATTGTTCCTTCTCCTTCTGTCGTTGCCGCGTTTATCCCTGTCCTCTTCAGGTGATCGCGTGCGCTTATTATGCAGCGCATCCTCCCCACCAGCCCAGCCATTTGCTATTTCCATTAGTTATGAGATTGTTTTGAGTTTAACCCGTCCTAGCGCTTCTATGAATTCTCGGTGACGGAGGCCGTCGTTAAAGGCATCGATGGCCCTTTCGTCGGATATGGACTCAGCTAAGTTTTTGATGATATTCCATCGTTGAATGAATGCTCTTATTGATTCCCCAGATTTTTATTTGCATGCTCGCAATTTCTCTAAGGATGCTGGTCGTTTAAACGTGGACTAGAAATGCCGGATGAACTTATCTTCCAGATCGTTCCAGCTACTGATGATTGGCTCAACGTATCGAGCTCGTTGGGGAACCCCAAGTGGAAGGTATGATGAGCACAGTAGAAAGTTTTCCCTTAGTTATGAAACCAAGTTTATCAACCAGTAGGAGCAACGAAACACCTCCAAGGTGTTGTTTCCAACTTGGAATCCTGCACAACACAACCACAAAACTTTACCCCCAACTTACAGTGAGGTTGTCAATCTCACCGGTTTTTCTAAAAACAAAGGATTAAACGTATTGTGTGGAAGATAGTAATCGCTTTGTAGAAAGTAAACAGAAAATAGTAAATAGCTTGTAGATTGATGGTAAAGAATGGACCGGGGTCCATAGTTCACTAGAGGTGATTCTCCTTAAGATAGATGACATGTTGGGTGAACAAATTACAGCGGGGCAATTGACAAACATCGAGAAAGCATACATGCATATACTAATCATCTTGACTCCTATGAGATTTGATTGGGCATTACAACATTATACATAAACCGTAATCCAACTTCATCTATGACTAATAATCCACCTTCAGGTTATCATCCGAACCCCCTCCAGTATTAAGTTGCAAGCAACAGATAATTGCATTAAGAAAAGTGTGTAAAGTAAACAATACGATTGTTCTATGAACAAAGGATTGTTGTTTCCTCCCTAGTAGCAATGGCACATCTAGTACCTTGGAGATTTCTGTCACTTCCCCACATTCCTAGAGGAATGAACCCACTATCGAGCATAAATACTCCCTCTTGGAGTTGCTAGCATCTACTCGGCCAACATAGATACTAACAACGGAAAGCATGCAAGATCACAAATAACATAGACATGATAGAATCAAAAATCAATCTGAAATAGCATCTCAATATCCATCAGATCCCTGCAAACACAACATGTATGATTACAAATAGATCATCTTAATCATGAACGGAGCTCACAAGATCTAAACATGGTAGCACAAAGGAGAAGAACCAATCATCTAGCTACTACATGGACCCGTACTCCAGGGATGAACTACTCATGCATCACACCGAAGGAAGGCATGGTGATGAAGAAGGCCTCCAGGGTGATCTATCCCCTCTGGCAGGGTGCCGGGAAGAGCTTCAGATCCCTCCCGATCTAGGGATGGAGATGGCGGCGGCTACAGACTCTTTCGTGGAATTTTGATCCGGTACATAGGGTTTTCGTCCCGAGGGCAATATATAGGCGAAGGGGCAAGGTCGGTGGAGCGTCAGGGGGCCCACACCCCCTGGTGGTGCGGCTAGGGCTGGCCGCGCCACCACCAAGTGTGGCCAGCCCGGCTCCCCTCTTCCTCTCCCCTCTAGACTCTGTGTTCCTTCTAGTGAAATATTGACTTGGGCTTTTGTCCGGTCCAAATCCGAGAATATTTCCTTACTAGCTGACATGGGTATACCCTACAGGTACTCGAGCTTGGTATATACGGCCTGAATACGTAGAGGCCCACGGTGTCGCCAAGGCCCAAATGAAGAACTCGAGTAACCTACGGACTCGATTGCTTGAAGAAGAAGAAGCTAAAGATAGAAAGTTCAAAGGGGAAAACCCTAACATGTAACCGACTCGACCTGCTACCCGAGACCTAGCCTATCTATATAAAGGCTAGGAGGGGGCGGCGAGGAGGACACACGCAACCCTAGTTTCCACAACCCTCGCCAGACTGCATCTGCGCACCACTGTAATCCTCGATTCCTTTGATAATTCCACGAGCAGACAAGCAGGAGTAGGGACCTCTACGAGGCCTGAACCTAGGTAAATCTTCGAGTCCCCTATGTGCTTGTTTGCTAGCTGATAGATGTCTCCAGCGCTCCCTCCTTCTCCAAAACCCAAGTCCATAACAATGGGCATTGATGAGTTAAACCCTTGTATTTGGCGCCGTCTATGGGAATTGGGAGTGCTGATGTTGCGGCTTCTTTGGCCCCATCAACCGAGATCTACAACTCCGCAACAGCGGAGGTTCGCCAGCTCTTTGGCACGTTCGACTTCACCGTCCACACGCCAGCCACTCTCCCGGCTTTCGAGTTCGTGGGCGACGGAATCAGCCTGGAAATCGGGAGCTTCTGCTTCCAAGTTGGTTAGATGGGCACGCTTCGCATGCCTGACCACCCGATGGTGCCGTCGATTGCCCTAGCATCATGGTTCCCTCCATCGATCGGCACCCTCAGTGAGCTCAATGCCCCGGCAACAGTCGAGAACACAGTCAGTCACAGCAGTCGCGACTCCGATCTGAGCGATCTGGCAACGGAAGATGGAGCCTACGGCTCCGGATCTGAGAGCTGCGGCAGCAGCAGCTTCCCCAATCACTTCATGTGCACCGTCATCAACGCAGGCGACACCTCTGCCAACCGCGACAACACAGGCAATCGCGGTAACGAAATCGACCCGCCTAACGACGAACGGCGGCAATGGCGGCAACGGTGGCAGTCGCACCCCCGTCAACAATGGAGGAGCAATCGAACCTCCATCCATAACAAACGAGCAAATCGGCAAACGCATCGCGATCAGGCTCAACGGACAAGAGTGGGCTCGCTGCCACGAGGCCTTACGAGGCAACTCTCTACCCTTCGGATCTCCACAAGAATTGCTAATGGGCTACCACTGGCTCCTGAAGGAAGAATTTAAGCGCCAAGTGCAAACTATCATGCAACTCGAGGCACGCAAAAAGGTGGTCGACGAGTCGAGCCTTCGACGTGCTGGGCTCTCCTCCCATGGAGGATCCTCCTCAAAGGGTAACGAGTACCTCGCAAACAAGAGGCGATCTCGAATGGCCCATCTCACCGAGCAAGAACGCATAGAAGCTGCAAAGGTCCTCGACTTTAGCTCTATGACAGTCGATACACGGGGCAACATGGTCCCCAAGATGCCGCAGGCCGCGGTGATCGCAGCCACCATGTACCTCCTCAACAACCAGCCACCAGCTGGAGATCCCTGAGCCGCCATGCACCGATCTACGATCGCGGGCTTGGGACTAGTCGAAGCCGCCCTCGACAAGGAACCAACACCGGAGCCGAAAAAAGGTAAAGCGCTAGCAAAGCGCTACTCCTCGCCCTCATCCAGCAACGACAGTCACGACCTTTCTCGATGCCGCTGCTCACGGTGACATGCCCACGACTATGATGCGCGCGATGACCTCACGCAGCACAAGATCGACAAATCAAGGGCGCGACGTGCTCGGTCGACTAACTCGGAAGAGGAAGATGTGGAGCTCTGTGGCGCCAGATGCTTCAGCAAGTCCATTAGGCAAAAGCGAATGCCCAAGGGGTTAAAACTCCCGTCGGAGAACCCGAAGTTTGACGGCCTACAGGACCCAAAGATCTGGCTGGAGGACCACATCTCCTCCGTCCGGATCCACGGCGGTAGTCGAAGCACGGCCATGCAATGTCTATAGCTACAGCTGCAAGGCGCCGCTCGAGCATGGCTCAACAACCTCCCACGTGGATCCATTCGCAGTTTGGATGAGCTGGTTTACAGCTTCATGCGCAACTTCAAGGGCACATACAAGCGGCCTGCATCAATCGAAGAGATGAGATGCTGCCAGCAAAGATCAGGCGAATCGCTACGCTCCTACATCCAAAGTTGGTCCATCATCAAGAACTCCGCAGAGAACATCTCGGAGGATCGCGCGATTGACGCATTCAATGGCGGCGTACGCCGCATAGAGCTCAGAGAGGAGTTGGGCCACTCAAAGCCCAAGACCATTGACCACCTGATGGAAATCGCGAATCGGTGGGCCGATGGAGAAGATTCGGTGAAAAATCGCGTTCACTCCGACGAGGAGGCAGACGCGACCGTCGAGGCAAACGCTGCATGCGCATCTACGATGACCGCGACGACGTCAATATGGTCGTAGCTGGCTACGCCGTCAGACGCGATGATAACCGCAACAACGGATACCACAACGGTGTATACCACGACTCCGGGAAAACCACGCAAGTGTGGCAACGCCGCAATCGTGATGAGGCACCCGCGACATCCATTGAAGATAAACAGTACGGGCCATGTACGGTGCACTTCTACATCGACAAACATGATGGAAAGAAGAAGTCCAGCCACCTCCTCAAGGACGGACACGAGTTCCTCAAACTACATGAGGGAATGGTTCGGATGAATCGCAACGCAGTCGAAAGAGGCTACGGAGCCGATCCAGGCGCCATGGCACATGGCGCTCCGCTACCACCACCTGGAATACCCCCAAACGCAGCTGCACCGGACCAACACCAGGGAGGCGAACCATACCCACGAGCCATGGGCACCATGATGATCCAAAAAGGACGCCCCTCAAACAGGGTGCAGAAGGCCATCACTCGCCAAGTCAACTTGCCACCATCTACCACTGAGTACCTTAGCGGGAGCGAGTCTTGCGTCACCTTCAACAAACGCGATCATCCGCCTCAAGTACCTCGTCTAGGCCATTGTCCCCTCGTACTCGAGGCGCAAATCGGAGGTTTCGACATGAGTCGCGTCTTCATGGACGACGGAAGCGGCATCAACCTTATATTCGCGAGTACCTTGCGAGCAATGAGGATCCCTCTGACTTGCCTAGAAGCCTCAGACACAACATTCCATGGCATCGTGCCAGGAAAAGGCGTATATCCCCTGGGCAAAATCAACCTCGACCATCTTCGGCGCGCCGAAAAACTTTCGGCGTGAGCGCATGGACTTTGAGGTCGTCGACTGGCCCTCATAGTACCACTGCATCCTCGGACTTGTTGCGTTTGCTAGGTTCATGGCAGTACCACACTACGCCTACCTGCAGATGAAAATGCTAGGTCCCAATGGCGTCATCACAGTCAACAGGAGCTTCGAGATATCCGACAGCTGCGATAGGGAATTCAACATAATTTCCCAGTCCTTCGGCATGCAGGAAGAACTCGCGAGACTAAAGGAGTTGACATACAACAGTCTGCCTCCCCTGAGCCGGCCAAGTTCGCCTGATCTATCTTTCGACTCATCGGTGCACACAAAGAAAGTGCAGGTCCACCCATCGGATCCCGCCAAAACGGCCCTCATCGCCAACAACTTGAGTCCCGCATAGGAACTGGCGCTCGTCGAATTCTTCCGTGAGCACTGGGAAATCTTCGCCTGGTGTCCAGCAGACATGCCAGGAGTTCCCAGGGAATTCATCGAGCACGCACTCAACGTCAACCCAGACGCAAGGCCAGTCAAGCAAACAATCCGGCGATTATCTAAGCCACGAGCAAAGGCAGTCGGAATGGAGATTAACAGACTCCTCGATGCCAAATTCATACGCGGGATCAAGGAAAACACTTGGCTCGCCAACACGGTGCTAGTACCAAAAAAGGACACGGATATCCTGCGGATGTGCGTGGACTTCACCTCTCTGAATAAGCATTGTCCAAAGGATCACTACCCACTACCACGAATCGACCAGATCATCGACTCCACCGCGGGGTGCGAGCGCCTCTGCTTCCTCGACGCCTACTCAGGCTATAATCAGATTCGAATGAAGGGGGAAGATCAAGAAAAAACAGCGTTTACAACGCCCTTCGGTGTGTTCTGCTACAACACAATGCCTTTCGGGCTAAAAAACGCAGGAGCCACCTACCAGTGGTGCATGCAGGCTTGCCTCAAGGATCAACTTGGTCGCAACATCCAAGTCTATGTCGACGACATAGTAATCAAGACCAAGGAGGAAGCCTCCCTAATCGACGATTTACGCGAAACCTTCGCCAAACTCGACCGCTACCGGATCAAGCTCAATCCGGACAAATGCGCCTTCGGCATACCATCTGGGCAACTACTCGGGTATCTCATCTCCGCGAGGGGAATCGAGGCAAACCCAAAGAAAATAAAAGCCATACTGGCCATGGAGAAGCCAAAAACATAAGGGGCGTCCAGCAGCTGGCGGGGCGAATTGCGGCTCTCAGTCGATTCATCAGTCAGATGGGTGAAAAGGCACTGCCCTTCTACCAACTCCTCCACAAAGCTGAAAAGTTTGAATGCACCAACGAAGCGCAGTAAGCATTCGAAGATCTCAAGCGCCTGCTATCCACCTCGCCAGTACTAGTGACCCCACGAGAAAGGGAACCGCTATTGCTATATATCTCCGCCACTAACCAGGTGGTCAGCACAGTGCTCGTCGTCGAACGAGCCGACGAAAACAAGGTCCACGGAGTACAACGCCCAGTCTACTACCTCAGCGAGGTCCTCACGCCAACAAAACAGCGGTACCCGCACTACCAGAAGATGGCGTACGACGTCTTCATGACCGCCCGACGACTGCGCCACTACTTCCAGGAATACCCAATCGTGGTGGTCAATGACGCCCCGCTGGGGCATATCCTCAATAACCTCGACGCCACGGGACGTGTCGCGCTTTGGGGAATCGAATTGTCTCCACAAGACATTACATACGAAAAGTGCGACGCAATCAAGTCGCAAGTTCTTCCTGACTTCCTCGTGCACTAGATGGAGAACCAGCTCCCCGAAAAACCAGATATGTCCTACCTCTAGACAATGCACTTCGATGGATCCAAGCGGAAGGACGGAGTAGGTGCAGGTGCCATACTGACATCGCCCCAAGGGGACAAGCTGAAGTACATCCTGCGAATGCAGTTCACTGCCTCCAACAACGAAGCTGAATACGAGGCCCTGCTACACGGGATGAGGATGGCAAAAGCCTGCGGCGCCAAAAGGCTCATTATATACGGCGACTCCAAGTTGGTCGTCAACCAAACAATGCATGAGTGCGATGCACTGAACGACAACATGATCGCCTACCGCGACCTCTACGACACACTTGAAGGGGACTTCGACGGCTGCGAGATGTGACACGTAGGCCGCGAAAGCAATGAAGAGGCAGACGCACTCGCCAACATAGGCTCTACCTGCGCCCCCATACCACCTGGGGTATTTCTCGAGCGCATATGCGAATGCTCCATCAAGCCAAAGGCAGCAGAGAAGAAAACAAGCGTAGAAACGGCCTCGGGGGCTACACCACCCAATGAGCCAATGGCACTAGACGACTTGGAGCTAGATAGATGACTCGAAGGACCAATGAGCGTCATGATGATCGAATCATCCTGGACTCAGCCGTACATCACGTACCTCCTCAGCAAAAGGCTACCGGACAATTCGACTGATGCACGGCACATCGCGCGGTGATCCAAGGCATTCGCTGTTATCAACGGCGAACTATACGAGCGCAACATCACAGGAGTACTCCAGCGATGCGTCTCCACGACCGATGGAAGAGATGTTCTCCTCGACATCCATGAGGGAACCTGCGGACACCACGCCGACAGTCGCGCCCTCGTGGCCAAAGCTCTACGAGCTGGGTTCTACTAGCCTACGACCATGCGCGACGCCAAGGACATCGTCCAGAAATGCAACGCGTGCCAGGGATTCGCGGACAAGCCGCACGCACCTGGCGCAGAGCTCCGGCCAATTCCATTGGCCTGGCCCTTCGCGCAATGGGGACTCAACATGGTCGGCAAACTCCCCAAGTCCTCGCGAGGAGGCTAGTCTAGCTCCTGGTCGCAGTCGACAAGTTCACCAAGTGGATAGAGGCCATGCCAGTGACCAATCAATCAGGGCACAACGCAGACAAGTTCTTCGAGTCCATCGTCTTCCGCTTCGGAGTGCCACACAGCATCATCACAGATAATGGAACAAACTTCACATCCAAGGAGTTCCAAGAATTCTGCAAGAATCTAGGAATCAACATCAGCTACGCCTCGGTAGCGCATCCACATACCAACGGTTAGGTCGAAAAGGCGAACGGGCTCGTCTGCGGCGGCATCAAGAAGCAACTCCTCCAGCCACTCGAACAAGCCGCGGGTTGTTGGCCAGACAAACTGCAATCAGTCCTCTGGAGCCTACGCACAACTCCAAATAGTGCTACAGTCTACACCCCATTCTTTATGGTGCACGGGGCTGAAGCGGTGCTACCCGCCGAGGTACGGGACAAAGCGCCGCGTGTGGTAGCTTACAACGAGCAGGAGTCATCCCTTGCACTCGAAGACTCCGTCGACCTCCTTGACGAGGCAAGGGAAATCGCCACGGAAAGATCAACGATCTACCAATAGAACCTGCGCAACTACCATAGTAGGAGGCTACGCCCTAGATCCTTCGTTGAAGGCGACCTAGTCCTGCGACTAAAGCAGCAAGGACATCTCAAGCTCGAGTACCCCTAGGAGGGACCATACGTGATTACATAAGTAATCCCAGGTGGCGCCTATCGCCTTCAAGATTTAGAGACAAGAGTCGCATACTCCAACCCCTGGTATGTCGCGCAGCTGCGACGCTTCTTCCCTTAGTCATTTTTACTTTTACATTGCAAATAAGGCCACTCAGCGAAGGCTACTTAGCCACACATTGTACTTCGTACTGTCTCACGAATAAATAAAGATAAGTGCCCCAAAACTCTGTGTTCTCCTTTATTTTTGCAACTTATCCACTCAGGGGCTGCGCCACCCTTTACACATCTATTCTACGAACTCACACGCGATATCCTGAGTAGCTGGCACATCAATCAAAACCCTTAACACACACCAACCCAGTTGCAACGCACCTGACAGGTTGACAAGGGACTAAGATAAATGCATGGCTAGGCTAACGAAAAGGAATCGCATAGTGCAACTCACTCACACGCTAACAAGCTCTTTATACATCACCGACAATCAATTATGCACATCATTACATACAAACTTTACAACACTGGTACACTTATGTGCAGGATACAAATTAAACTACTATTGCAACAAGATAACGTTGGTTTGCTCCTCGAAGAAGTCGACGATCTCCTCCGCTGGGCGATCCACCGCTTGATAATGAGGCACCATATTCCAAGCCGAACCCGCTGGTGGCGCAGGTGGACCAGTCGCAATTGCCGCAACGTATACATCAGGCCTATGCAGTCGTACCAGCGACAGAGCGGCCTTGGCACCAGCCACCAACTGTTTCCTTACACACTCGCGAACCGCAGCTAGGTCTTGGAACTTGGCAAGGAGGGCCAACAATCTCGATGGAGCAACATCCAGCAGAAATATCGTCCGATAAATGTTCTTCAAGCATGACTGCGACTTCTTCAGAAAGTGCAGCACTCGCGACGCACGATCCTGCAGGGTCGCCAGCGTGATCGCACGATCATGATCCACCCAGAAGTATCCACTCTCCTGAAGTTGCTGTTGGGTCAGATCATGCATGCGAAAGGCAACCCTATCTTTTTCATCCTGCGGATGGCGAGCGCTGACAACTATACAAAACAACAATGGAAGTGTGAGGATAGCACACCATTGCGAGTGACTACAAGGAAAAGATAAGAGTAAGCAAACTAATACTTAAATTGGTCGCCCAGCTGCGTCATCTCCCCCAACAGATACTGTTCTCGGGCGGTGGCCTTCTCTGCCTTTGACTTCCATACATCCGCGTTACCACGGAGCACGAGCAATTCACGCTCCAACTGCTTCATGCGATCACGCAGTCACGAGAGCAGAGACAGCTCATCCACCCTCGAGCGCGCCGGTGCCAAAGTATCATCAAGGGGCGGCGAATCCTGAGGTTCCCTCAAAGGATCACTTGATGTGCCCTACCACAAGCCAATCAAGAAGCAATAAGAATACCAAATCGACACACAAACAAAAGATTCGAGTGCATTCAAGATTAGCAAAAAGTATCAGCAGATACACTCGCCTAAAGGCATGTTCTTGGCAAAAGACATAAACTAATCAACTATTACAAAGCTACTGAGGAGCAACTGGCTTCTTCGACTTAGACGGCTTCAGGGGCCTCATCAAGTCCGTGGAGGTATTAGATGCCACCGACTTTCCGCTGGCCCCTGATGCCGCAACCTTTGCCGCCTTCTTGGATCGCTGCAGCTCCTCAGAGTACTTCGCAACTATGTTAATCAGCTGCGGCCCATACTTTCCACAAGCAGTCATGAAGGGAGCAAAGACTACCTACTGGCCGTCCGCGCTAACGGGCATCGCCCTTGAGACCGCTGCAGGATCAACTTCGACTCCGTGGGCCTGCACCATGGCAGGTGACATTGACGCGCCAGCCGCACGGTGCGAGTTCTTGAAGCTTGCAGGGACACCCCCGGCGAGAGACTCCACCAGCTCATCCATGTTCTCGATTAGCTCAGCCTTGGGCATCAGCTCCTCCCGGAGGCGACTGAGCACGCGCTTGGCCTTGGAGAGCATCTCTTGCACGGCGGCGCTACGGTCCTCGACTGCTGAAAGCGCACCCGCCAAGGCATCGTCATGACGGAGGGCCTGAGGATTGAAGCTCAAATCACCAGCATCTATACATAAACCCACACATGGGCATGAAAGTCAGCACCAGAGACAAAATCGAACAAAGAACGATAATGATACCCAAGCAAGGTACTTGAGAGGGCCTTGGCAATCGAGAAAAGCTGTTCTTCGAACAACTTCTCCCTAGCTGCAACGGAGGCACGCAGGTCCTCTTCGCGCTTCTGTGCCTCGTCACGTGCCGCGATTGCCTCATCATGGCTCTTCACAGCCGCGGCGAGCGTCTTCTCCATGGTGGCGGCATTGCGCAGAAGGGCATTATGTTCAGCTGCAAGAACAAAACAAAAGGGACTGATTATCGGTCGACTACATGACAACGATGCAGAAGAAGGAGAAGTAAAGAGCACTTACTTTCTACCACGCGATGGCACGTATCCAGCATTGCATGCTGGCGACCCATCGCAAGCACCTGCTCCGCCAAGTGAGCGGCTTCCTTCACAAGGAGCTATTGCAAAAGGAAAACAACAAAGGATCAGCAGAAGCCATAGATAAAATCGACTGCAACATCAGAAGAAGAGATACTACACTTACATGATCCTCCAATGACTCCGAAGTCGATTGGTGTGCAGTCATCTGGGCAACCATCCGATGCTCCCCATCATGTGGAGAACTGGATGAGTTGTGCCCGGAGTGGGCCGCCAATGGAGGGGAAGGAGCACGCTCAACCTCTTTCTTGGCCCTCGAGGTTGCGACTCCAGATTCTTTCAAAAATTGGACGTCGCCAGAAGATGACGACGCATGCTGACTGCAAGACAAAACCAACATCAAGAAAGGGCAAATCCAAAGAAGAACCAAAAAGGACAACTCGAAAACTCACCAATCAAACTTATCAAAGTCAAAGGTTGGCTCCCCCGACTCTGACGAGGACTCCTTTGGCAGTCGCATCTTCTTGCGAGAAGATGGCGCCACGACACTCACAGGAATGGCAGGGATTGGCGACTCCGCACCAACGCCTGCACCTTCCGGAGTTGAAGGAGACGACGCATCAGAATCCTCGCTACGCGAACGCTTGTGAGTATCCGGACTACCCAACTCGGGGGCTTCCTCCTCCACATCAGATGGGACGGTCGACTCCGACTCGTCCTCTTCCAAAGCTTCACAAGGGATAACCCCCTCAGGAAGAGGGGGCATACAGGGTGACACTGCCCAATCCTGCATACATACCACAATTTAGCACAAAGCAAAGACACAGCAAAGAACCAATCAACAAACTCAGCTACTACGTAGCACAACTATACCTCAGGAGGAGGGTTAGCAGCATCGAACGGAGGAACGACTGGTTCACTGGAGAGCACATGCTTGACGGTGTACTTGGTGACCAGTCGAACCCTTTTATCTACCTCACTCGCGGACATGCCATCGGCAGACACGCGAGTGACATCGTCAGCGCCAGCCCACTGAAACATGGGGTGGACTCTGGCCTACAGGGGCTAGACGCGACGACGCAGCCACGTGCGAATGAGGGCGCAACCTCCCTCCTCTTTGCCTATGCGACTCTCGAGGTCGTAGAAGCGCTCGTACAACACATTTGTCTCCACGGACTCGCCGGGCATAACCACATTCTTCCAGGAGCGCCTCCTCTGGCACGACGTCACGGGGTCGAAGGGTGCGAGTCTGAAGTGTTCTCTGTTAGCCTTATCGTCGCGGACGTAGAACCACTTGTCCCTACACCCTTAGACGGACATCGCCAGCTTGATGTCGAAGTATGTGGCAGATGGATCGACGTGGATTCCGCAGCCGCCTACATCATAGACTACGGAGCCAGACGCTGATTGACGGTACAACTTGAAGAGGCGCTTGAAGAGGCCGAAATGCGGCTCGATTCCGAGCCAGCACTCGCAAAGGGTGATGTAGCAAGCTATGTGGAGGATGGAATTGGGGGACAGCTGATGGAGCTAGAGCCCGTAAAAACAAAGAAGGCCCCTAAAGAAAGGATACAGGGGCAACGAGAGGCCGCGAATGATGAACGCTAGGAATATCACTCGAAAACCGGCAGGAGGAGAGGGGATTACCTCGCTGCCGGGGACGCGCGCGTCGGTGACTACGGCGGACAACACTCCGTCTTGGCGAAGAAGACGAAGATCCGAGGACTTGATCACAGATGGACGCCACGTGCCATTCGTGACGCGGGTGCCCGTGCCCTTCTTCTTCCTGTCGGTGGCGGTGCTGGTGCCCGCAATGGCGGACCCGCCCTTCTTCTTCATCGCAGCAGCGGAATCGGCCGCAGCACCTCCTTTCTTCTTCCCCATTACACGACAGCAATGCGACCGGAGGAAGTAGCTGGGAAATGTGCGGAGTTGGTCCAGCGCCGCGGAGGGAAAAGAGCGCAGAGAAAGCAGAGGAGCAGCAGCAATGGCGATGAAGGCAAAGGATGAATGGAAGTAGATGTGAATTTTACCGTCGCATCGTCACTACTTAACCCCTAGAAGATGCAATCCAACGGCTCAGAAAAACCCTACTAGACGTGTGGCGTTCATCATGCTCGACACGTGGAAGAGCTGAAACGCGAACCGTCCCCCACTACTCCCATTACGCGCGGAAATCGAGGAGGCGCGGTTAAAATAAAGATTATGCACGCCCGGTCAAATCAGAGTCAGGGAGTGGGACCCACCGCTCGTCATGTCCCGTCAAACTCGCTCACACGGGCAACTGAGGTCATGAAATCGTCAGCACTGACATCATCAAATACTATGCAGCAGAAGAATTTGACTACTTTAGTCCTCGCTTGAGTCTTCGACTCCACCAAGCACTCGAGGGCTACTCCCATAGGGAGCGCTGGTCGCGCACCCTACAATGTTTTTCTTCTTCTTTTACAGGAACATGAACAATCAAAGCAAAACCCAATCACTCGAAACACGGTTTGACTATGGACATGGGTTACTCCCAAAGGGAGCGCCGGAAGCAAATTCGACTGAAACAAGCAAACAAAAGACGACAGCAGTCGCAAAAGTTCTTTAGTCCCTGCCCGAGTCTTCGAATCAACCAGGCACTCGGGGGCTACTCCCATAGGGAGCACTGGTCGCGCACCCAATGATCATTTGTACAAAGTACTGTGTGTTGATAACATCCACACTCGAAGTTTATGGCGCACCGCCTCATAATTTTTCCCTACAAAGAGACTGCGTCTCCTGGGTCACCCGAATCGTCTCCGCGATGATAAAATTCGGATGCCGCGCTTACAGCGTGAAGATAAGACCTGAATAAGGCCTGGCAACGCAATAGCTCCGCACTACCAGAAATATATCCGTGCCTACAGGTACGATGAACATGCTTTGACGGACACGTCGAGTGCTCACACCCATATACTGGAATTCGACTCCCGTGAGACCTCTGCGCCTTGAGTCGAATTACACCAGCACTTTTCCGGATTCGAGTCCGGGGACTCGAGTTCGAGTAGATGGCGTTGTTTTACCCTAAGGTAGTTAACTGATACCGGTACATCGGTTAAATCAGGCACGCACATCAACAATCCCTATGACATCAAAGCAGTCGAAAAACATACTCAGTCATGCACTCGAAAGGCTTCATAAAGTCTCCAGTCGAATCTACGATTCCACTGGACACTCGGGGGCTACTGACATGGGTATACCCTACAGGTACTCGAGCTTGGTACATCCGGCCTAAATACATAGAGGCCCATGGTGTCGCCAAGGCCCAAATGAAGAACTCGAGTAACCTACGGACTCTCGATTGCTTCAAGAACAAGAAGAAGCTAAAGATAGAAAGTTCAAAGGGGAAAACCCTAACATGTAACCAACTCGACCTGCTACCGAGACCTAGCCTATCTATATAAAGGCTAGGAGGGGGAGGCGAGGAGGACACACGCAACCCTAGTTTCCACAACCCTCGCCAGATTGCATCTACGCACCACTGTAATCCCCGATTCCTTTGATAATTCCACGAGCAGACAAGCAGGAGTAGGGACCTCTACGAGGCCTGAACCTGGGTAAATCTTCGAGTCCCCTGTGTGCTTGTTTGCTAGCCGATCGATGTCTCCAGCGCTCCCTCCTTCTCCAAAACCCAACTCCATAACAATGGGCATTGATGAGTTAAACCCTCGTCACTAGCTTTTCTGAAACCAAAAACAGCAGAAAACAGGCAATTGGCACTGTGGCATCCTGTTAATAGGTTAGTTCTAGAAAATGTGTAAAAATACTCCAAAGTGTGGACAAAACATAAGAAAGTATATATAAAACAAGCATGGTGTTGGAAATATGCCCTAGAGACAAATAGTAGTAAGGAGTATTATCATATTTCATATAGTTTATGATTAAGTTTTATATCATGCTATAACTGTGTTGAGTGGAAACATCAATACACGTGTGATATACAAACAAACCAGGGGTTCCCAGTGAAGCTCTAGTCATTGGTTCATTGGTCAACAGATGATCATGTTTCCTGATCATGTGGCATTTATGCCAGTTGGAAATGAGGTCATCTCATTCTGAGAATTAGATGATGAACCAATACCCAATCTAAACATCGTGATTCGATCGTGTCACGAAGTTCAAGTTACGACGATTAGAAAAGGATCCTCGTAGACTATTCCTTAGACCATGAGGCTATATTAATCACTGTCTCCCGAGACTGCTTAGATAACATCAAACGCCATCTGGTAAAACGGTGGTTATAAAGGTGTGTTCAGGTATTCGGAGGAAACCGTAGAGGCAATATATATCAAGAGCGGGATTTGTCCATCCATGTGATGGGAAAGATACTCAAGTGCCCACTCGGAGAAGTTATATCCAATAGCTGCGCAACGTGTGATTAGATCACGCGGATATCACTTGTCGGAACGAGTCAAATAGTATTGTTCAGTAACGAGATTGAACTCGACATGAAGATGTCATTGATCAGGTCTCGGGCAATACAAGTATCGAATGACAAAGGGAATAAGACACGACTATCACCGGTTCAAACGACGAAAGATCTTCGTGGAATGCACATGGGTCACATGGCCATCTAGGTCCCTCTGTTGATCATTGGTACGGGAGTGTCCCGACCATGTCTGGAGTGTTCCCGAACCGTAGGGTATCACGCTTAAGGGCTTGATGATGCTTGAGAGCATTTATAGGATCGGTAGAATCACCGAAGAAAAGAAGGGAGAAAACAGGAAGGGTTTCGGTAAGTCCGGAGGATGTCCGGAGTGGAGGTGGAAGGTGTTCCATGGCCACGGAGATTAAATGATATGTGAATGAATGTTAAATATTGATTTAATCATTTATTCATAATTATTTAATAAAGAGAAAATAACTTAAAAGGTAAAAAGGCTTAATGGGCCAATTTCTGGAGGGAAAGGGCACATGAGGGAAAGGAGAAGGGGAGAGGACCAAAAGGGGGTGGCCGGCTGGGCCTCTACGGGTGGCCGGCGGCCTCCCCTCCCCCTCCTCTCCTTTAGTCCCACCCCGGGACTTGAGGGGAGGTAGTACCTCCCCTCCCCCTATATATAGTGGGGTATATTGGCCTAGAAAATACACCCAATAATCAATAAAGGTATCCCCACTTTTGGGAGGACCTCCACTTGATATTTTCTCTCTCCCCCTCTCTCTCTCGTGACCGTGGTCCCAGGTCTGGACTGCGCGAACGAGAGACATCTTCACCGCGGAGCGCCGTCGCGCTGCGGGATTCGGATCCGAGAGCTCTACTTCCGCAACTGCTGCTGGATCGGGGAAGCGGGAGTCATCATCAGGCACCGGACGTGTGTAACTCCCACGAGGTGTCACACTTGAGGCACTCAAGTCGTTGGAGCCAGAAGGAGCGCAAGGACTTCATCACGACCTTGAGGTCGGCTTCGGCTCATCTACATCAACCACGCTCTCTTGAGCGTTGACAACGCTTTTCGGTCTTCAAGGGTAAGTTCGCGAAAAGCCCCTCCCGTTACTGTATTACTAATAGATAGGTCCTGGCAGCTTCAGGGGTTCAGGGGCGTAGAGTAAAATTTATTGTTTTTATGCGTGGAACCCCTACAGTGGTATCAGAGCTAGATCTATGCGTAGTAATGCTAGTACGGTAGAACACACGAGATGTAGCGTGTGGGCGTTGATCTTTTAGTTGTTACCCTCCCACGTGTACTTGTGTATACCGCAGCAATGCTTGATGAAGCAGCCCCCAACCGACTTTATGCGTTCATTCGCGAGACTGGTCCACGCTTGACATACGGTTGTACCGTATAAAGTGGCTTAGGGGGGTGTCTATCTCTCTCGCATTAGTTGGTATACCATTTGCAACGGAGGGCCCCGAAAGGGGTGTAGTATAGACAACTACTTGATCAACGTTGTGCTGAAAGTTCGTAGGTAAGAACGGTTCTCGTACGAAAGCCCATTCAGCCACGTAAAACATGCAAAGATAAAGTAGAAGCGTCTAACTTTGTTTTGCAAGGGGGCGTTGCTTTGTGATATGGTTGTGGAAAAGGTAAAGTAATTACCTTTTGTTGCATAGTAGTAGATAGTCACGAAGGTGACGAACTACCACGACGGAATGACACTGGTACCCTAGTGTCTACGGCGCCGGAACCCGGTAACGACGGATGGAGATCACGACGTGAAGGACCATATCACATAGCATTTACATTCAATGTTATTGGTTGTATGTCTTATTGTGTGCTAGTATTAGATACTTGACGGTAGCGCAATAAGAAGATCCCTGTTAAAATAACCAACGATTGTGTTCCCCCTTAGTGTGCACCACCAAGAAAGTTCTTCGGTATGAGGCGATCCAGGGTGACAAGCCTGGGTGTCAGACATATCTACGTTCACATACAGTGGGTGTAAGCCATGTTGCACATCGAATACACTAAGGTTGAGTTGGCAAGCCTAGCATGCTAGAGAAGCGTGGCCTCGGAACGCAGATGGTTGAAAGATCGAGCACGAGTCGCATGAATGATGTGACCGACGTTTAGCGTCCACCCTTGAACCCACATTGATGGCCGTGACGATCGGGAGAGATGTGGCTGATAGAGGTCGTGTTATCACTAGGAACCCCCACTAGGGATAGGTGTTTCTGAGTGGAGTTATTATTAACTCATTTAATTATAAACTTAGTCTAAATTCCTTTTGCAATTATAAATGTAGATGGCTCACTGTGAAGCTTACTTTGAGATTGAGGATTGGGTAAAGGGTGAGAAACTTAGACTTGATGGTTCCAACTTCCCTAGTTGGCTTGTGCGCCTAGATGATCTCCTTACTAGGAATCATGTGGTAGACTACATACACCACACGATGGATTTGACTGAGCCAGACTACTATGAGACCCCACAAGAGCTGGCAGACCGCTACTATCGCTAGGAGATGCCACCTACATTCAGATAATAATGTGTTACATGATGGTGGATGAACTACATCCGCTCATGGGTGATCTTGACCCATATTCGATGGTGAATCAGCTGAGAGCAGAGTTCATAGGCCATGTGCGCATGTGGAAGCACGAGTTGCTTGGAGAGTTCCTTTCCATACAGATGGAGGAACATACGTGTCTGAAGAGTCACTTGGAGCGCATGCTTGATGCACACACAAGACTGGTTCACTTCGTGGATTACTGGATGGCTGATCCATTTGCGATAGACGTATTTCTTCGGTCATTGCCTCCCAGCTACAAAGGACATGTCCAGAGTAGCATCATGAGTGGTGATACGGAAGCATTGGATTTTCATGAGTTCATATTACGTTTTCAGAACGTAAAGGTTGAACCAATCGCCGGAGAGGTCGTCTATGACCATGGTATATATTTGATATACAGTTTTATAAATGTTATAATCTTGCAAACACATTGCAGTGTTAAAGTATATCTGATACTTGTTCTGTTTTACTAAAAACAGGTCCTTCTGCATAGAGGTGCTTGCTAGAGAGGAGGTGACGTTGCGTGTTGATGGCGAGCATGATGATGACGGCCAATGACACTCTCCCTCGACATTTATCACTTAGTTTATGTTTTATGATGAGTTTCTTAATCAAGAGATTTTGAACTTCTTTAGTTTGTCTCACACTTTGTGAGACAATTATTCATATCAGTTTGTAACAAACAGTTGTTCCACTTTTATGAATGATTTCTATTCGTGTTCATATCTTGTTTGATTATGTGTGAATTATCCTTATTGTTTGAAACTAATTGATA
Organism: Avena eriantha; assembly: GCA_910589775.1. Lineage (NCBI taxonomy): Eukaryota > Viridiplantae > Streptophyta > Magnoliopsida > Poales > Poaceae > Avena > Avena eriantha. The sequence goes on from OU342745.1 coordinate 20,698,490, forward strand.
ATGTATGAACATTTGTAAAACATTAAAATGCCTTGTTTAAAAATACGCAATTTAATGATATTTCATTAATGAATGAAACCATTGTTTAAATTCAAAGTTATGTGATAATATGTGAAAGTCATTCGATTTCTTCTCACGTATAAATCATGCCTAAGTTCGGCAAAATAACTTGAACACCGTGTATTACTTGAATACACAGTGTTTCATGAATTGTAAAAAGTATATACATATCCGATGTATTGTGTTTTAACGAAAATGGTAATTATCATTAAATGATTGATTAAATGTGTAAAGTAGTTTACCAAAGGAAACATAAATATGAAACTATTTGATTTGATCAAAGTGTTTCATCAAGAAAGGGTATAAATATAAAAGAGAATCAAATTACTATGATTCGATCAATAGTAATGAAGTTCGAATTTATAAGAATGGCATAAAAGTGATTGTGAAATGCAAAGTGTTTTGAAACGTCAAAATACAAAGCATCACAATGTGATATTAGATATCAAAGGGGGTTGAATATAAGGCACCAAATAAATCGTCGTAGTATATATATGTAGAGACCATTAGTTAGAAATAGTTAGCACTCAATTAGAATTAGTGAACCATATGAATTCGTGAAAGTTTTGGGGTTATTCGATATAACCAAAACAATAGCGAATAAGTCCTTGTAGAGTATTCATTGGAAACTTTGAATACGAAACCCATAGCTCAAACCAAAAGGAAAGCAAAACTTGTATTGCTTGGATTTTGGTACATTCTTGAGAAAGCTCACTTCTAGTGAAATTCTCAATTATGGAGCAAATGGAAATTAGTGTAAAACACGATGAGGATTCAAAACCCTGCATCAGAGTGTTGAGAAGCGCAACAGACAGCATTCCTGAATGATTCTCTTCACGGAAGGAAAAAATCAATGATTTTGATCATTGTGTTTTTCCCTCCACTATTGTTTTCACTATATGAAGTAGGATTCAAAATGTAAATCCATATCTTGTATGGAAACATTTGTGGATCATTTATCATGATTCTTAGAATGTGACATACCTATGAACTACAAAGGAAATGATGGTAAACTAGAATTATGAGAAATCCTAGAAGCAAAATTCCCTTGAGATCAGAAAGCAATTCATTGCTGAATCTCACAAGTAAAGGAGTTACTTGGAATTTTCCCAAATGACTGCAGAGCCATAGTAGGAAAAATGGGGTGAATGACAAAAGCACAATTTGTCAAGTATTGGACAAATTCAAATGCATTTGATTCATGTGTGCTAAATGTCTAAGTGGATTTAAAACTAGTAATATTACTAGTATCTCATAATAAATCTCCAAGTTTGATATTTGATCAAAAGATTTTGAAGTTGTTCAAAATAGTAAAGGAGATATGCAATTTGCATAAAATTGAGTGGGATCTATGTAAGTCTTCCTAAAACAATATGTGATTGACATATTTTTAAGTGGGAGCAATATAAGACTCAAATTCAAATATGAAGGAACATTGTTTGAGTAAGAGTACTGACTCATACCCAAATATGTTAGCAACATATTTTGAGTGGGAGCTTATAGGAGTAATTCTTAAAAGTAAGTTAAGGATGAAAGCGAAAATACTTATAAATAATGATTTATAAGATGTAGAAGTTGATAATAGATGTATTATGATATTATGTAGTATTCCTTAAAGGATTCTGAAAGCTGTTTCAGGATAGAAGTTAATTAAGGAACTAGTCCTTAAGAAACTCAAATTAGGAATAGCATTAAGTTTAAACATCAATGGTTGAAAGAAAGAAAAGGATGATCGTCATCCACTATGTTAAGACATAGGTTCTATCTTAGTAAACCATGATGATAACTAAGCATAATAAGTGATCCAAATAAGGAACGTTTGAAAGTGATCAAGTCCGAATCACAGAACGTTGAGCTAGGTTTATCCGCAGTGTCTAGTAGAGAACTGTAGACACATTTTCCAAATCCATAAAGGATAACATATCTTAAAGCATAAAGAGTTATGTTATAAGGGAATATGTTGGAAACTCCTATAGATACCAATTAAATTCAAGAAGGAAGCGAGGTGAACAAAACATCGAAAGTTGCACATAGTGCACTAGTGTTTCGATGAATACATTTATAATAATAGATAAGGGTACCATCTAAAGTGTTGTATAATGTTATGGCGGGGCTAATTCTCTTTTAACGTAGAATGATGTGTCCCAGGGCACAGTGCCCATGAGAAAGCCCTCGAGGTTGATCTAACGTCACTGTAGGATACTGGAATTAGGCCTCGTTCTGCTGCCATAGCGGCGATGCATACACACAGATGCTATCATATGATGATAGAATATTAATGTCAATCAAAGTGACATTAATAAGTTGCAAAGGAACTAGGACTGTAAAGTATAGACCCAAGACTCAACCTCTTCCATGAGCAAGCATGTTCTAGGTACCGGTTATATGGTGCCAATAATTAAGAACAAATGCAGCTAGTGTATTTGTACTCTAGTGCAAGTGGGTGACAGTTGGAAATATGCCCTAGAGACAAATAGTAGTAAGGACTATTATCATATTTCATATAGTTTATGATTAAGTTTTATATCATGCTATAACTGTGTTGAGTGGAAACATCAATACACGTGTGATATACAAACAAACCAGGGGTTCCTAGTGAAACTCTAGTCACTGGTTCATTGGTCAACAGATGATCATTTTTCCTGATCATGTGGCATTTATGCCAGTTGGAAATGAGGTCATCTCATTCTGAGAATGAGATGATGAACCAATACCCAATCTAAACATCGTGATTCGATCATGTCACGAAGTTCAAGTTACGATGATTAGAAAAGGATCCTCGTAGACTATTCCTTGGACCATGAGGCTATATCAATCACTGTCTCCCGAGAGTGCTTAGATAGCATCAAACGCCATCTGGTAAAACGGTGGTTATAAAGGTGTGTTTAGGTATTCGGAGGAAACCATAGAGGCAATATATGTCAAGAGAGGGATTTGTCTGTCCATGTGACGGGAAAGATACTCAAGGGCCCACTCGGAGAAGTTATATCCAATAGCTACGCAGCGTGTGATTAGATCACGGGGATATCACTTGTTGGAACGAGTCAAATAGTATTGTTAAGTAACGAGATTAAACTCGACATGAAGATGTCATTGATCAGGTCTCGGGCAATACAAGTATCGAATGACAAAGGGAATAAGACACGACTATCACCGGTTCAAACAACAAAAGATCTTCGTGGAATGCACAGGGGTCACATGGACATCCAGGTCCCTCTGTTGATCATTGGTACGGGAGTGTCCCGACCATGTCTGGAGTGTTCCCGAACCGTAGGGTATACGCTTAAGGGCTTGATGATGTTTAGAGAGCATTTATAGGATCGGTAGAATCACCGAAGAAAAGAAGGGAGAAAACCGGAAGGGTTTCGGTAAGTCCGGAGGATGTCTAGAGTGGAGGTGGAAGGTGTTCCATGGCCACGGAGATTAAATGATATGTGAATGAATGTTAAATATTGATTTAATCATTTATTCATAATTATTTAATAAAGAGAGAATAAATTAAAAGGTAAAAAGGCTTAATGGGCCAATTTCCGGAGGGAAAAGGCCCATGAGGGAAAGGAGAAGGGGAGAGGACCAAAAGGGGGTGGCCGGCTGGGCCATGCCCCCCCCGCGGGGCCCACTAGGGGTGGCCGGCGGCCTCCCCTCCCCCTCCTCTCCTTTAGTCCCACCCCAGGACTTGAGGGGAGCTAGTACCTCCCCTCCCCCTATATATAGTGGGGTATATTGTCCTAGAAAATACACCCAATAATCAATAAAGGTCTCCCCACTTTTGGGAGGACCTCCAATCGATATTTTCTCTCTCCCCCTCTCTCTTGTGACCGTGGTCCCAAGTCTGGACTGCGCGAGCGAGAGACATCTTCACCGCGGAGCGTCGTCGCGCTGCGGGATTCGGATCCGGGAGCTCTACTTCCACAACTGCTGCTCGATCGGGGAAGCAGGAGCCATCGTCAGGCACCGGACGTGTGTAACTCCCACGAGGTGTCACACTTGAGGCACTCAAGTTGTTAGAGCCAGAAGGAGCGCAAGGACTTCATCACGACCTTGAGGTCGGCTTCGGCTCGTCTACATCAACCATGCTCTCCTGAGCGTTGACAACGCTTTTCAGTCTTCAAGGGTAAGTTCGCGAAAAGCCCCTCCCGTTACTGTATTACTAATAGATAGGTCCTGGCAGCTTCAGGGGTTCAGGGGAGTAGAGTAAAATTTATTGTTTTTATCCGCGGAACCCCTACACATGGAACATCAAAAATTATAGATACATTTGCAACGTATCAACATCCCCAAGCTTAACTCCTGCTCGTCCTCGAGTAGGTAAGTGATAAAAAGAATAATAATTTTTTAGGTGACATGCACCAGCATAATCTTGATCAAGGTATTTGTAAAACATTGATAGCTGAAATCATAGTACTCTAACATAGCATGAAAGATATAGTTCTAACAATAAGACGTAGCAACTATGTTGTAACATAAAAAAGGTACAAACAAAAGATTCATGAATAACAATACTTTGAAAGACGTTTTTTTGTTTCACATATAGAAAACATAATGAGAATGGTATTTAGCTTGTCCCTCATAGTGTAGCGAAACATAAATGGATAGGACACCATCAAAGTTCATAAGGGTGACTAGATACAAATAGTTTAAGAACAAGCAATATCAAAGTTATGAGTCAATCAACAAGTTTTGGGACAATGCACATTAAACTAAGAATGACCACTATGCTCTCTCAATAGGTGCATAAATATAGAAGATGGAGACTCAACATAAAAGTAAAAGAAAGGCCCTTCATAGAAGCAAGCAGGGATCTAAGTATCATAAAGAGCTTCCAAAAATTATGGTACTTATTAGCTTTCAGCTCTCATTGCCCCTATCATAAGCATCTTTAGGTGATTAAGGTTAAAGTGAACAAATATGAGGATATGCTTGACAAGTTATAAGCTGAAATCTCATGCCCCTTACTTACGAATACCGAACCTCATGCTACTCAACTTTAGTCACAAGTAAGTTCTTGTCATTGTAAGTACATGTATATCATAGAGAACCTCCAATGGGGTACCCCTTTCCCAATGATACGGAAGCATTCCCATATCAAAATGACAAGGCAAGCAGACAATGAGCATCTCAACGATCTTTTTATTTGCTATTTGATAGGTTTTTATTAAGGATGCTTCACAGATTCCTCATTATGGTTATGCTGCAAGTTTCCACCATGATTAGGCATGGATTAGGCTAGCGGCCCAGGCGTTTCTCTAACACATATACAAACTCCATGTGTCGTGGTGGTGTCACGGCAGATGCCATGGATAGGCTAATAGTGGGGACTAATATGCACTAGGGGAATCCAGGGAGGGATAGTGAGGTGATTCCTCACACTGAAGTTATATTTGATTCACTTCCAAGGTTCACAAGTGTTCCTAGAGCTGTCTTGGAGAGAGGAGGAAGAAGGGACTCTCTTACTCTCGCCACTAGCTAACCCGTACAAGACCAACCCGTAGAACCTAACCTCTCTACAGAGACCCTAGCCCTCCTTATATAGGGGTGGCTAGGTCTCCACTTAGGGAATACGTGGAGGCATATTCCAGGGAATATGCCTCCTCCCAAGATAGTAAACCGACCGGGTTACTTTTCCCCCGCGTCATCCATGTAGAGGCTACGTGAGCCTCTGCGGCGCCTGCGTCACCCGACATTGGCTTCGTCACCTTTGTCGGCCATGCCTCGCTGGTCCTCCCTCTGTCCGCTTCGCTCATGCCGTGCGTACCGGCGCTACTTTTGACCAGCGAGATTCCTTCCTTCTCCTAGAAGCCTGACATGACCCGGATCGTAGTTGATCCGGCCACACCCATTCCTGCATGAAAGTTTAGACACATGGCTCCGACTTACGGCTTAAGTCAGTTGTGACCTAGTTAGGTGGACACCCCCTGGTCCGGGTTACTCCGTGATTCGGCATGCCTTGAGGTGGCCCGGCCAGCATCCGCTTTGGCCTTGCCGAACCTCGGCTAACTTGGCCTTTATACCCTGGCGTGACCCTACCCGGGGGTATCCCCCCAACATTAGTCCCCGAAGCTGGTGCGGTCTTAGCTGCCTTGGCCGCTAAAGCCACATCAGGTTCCATTTCTCTGAGCTTAGGATCTTATTTTTGAGTTACTTCCTTACCTGAGATTCTATGGATTTACTTTCCCTAGCACATTCCAAGTTTTCCCTTGCTGGCCGGGTTACCACCTTATCTCGGATTCTATGGATTTACTTTCCCTCGGCACATTCCAAGTTTTCACTTGTTGGCCGGGTTACCACATTCTCATCCGGCTTGTTCTTCCTTCTCTCGTACGCTTCCCCACGTGAGGGCTAATCATCACATCGCGTCATTTTAAGGGCCAGCCACAGTAACCATCGCAGTGATTGTCAGGAGTTACTGTGCGCGTGTCACGTCACGCCTGCCTCCTTGTTACCCGCATCAGTGCGTCGCGTCATGGGATCTGCTGCGCCCTGTGATCTTCCGTGTGGCCTGATTCTGATCGGTCAATCCGGTGTGTACACGGCCACACCGTGTGGCGTAACCACAAAACACGATCCCACTTCCCCCACGAGGGAGTGGTTAAATAGGGGAAGGGCGCGCCCCTTAGGTCTTTTCCTCCTTCCGCGCCCCTCTGCTCCCAGTTCTTCTTCTTCGTCTTCTCCCGCGACAGCGCCGCTGCCACCTCTTCTAAGTAGCAGCACCGCCGCCGCACTGCTTCCACACGTCTCTGCGTCGCCGCTGTTGCTGCGCACCTCCTCCGCCACGGGGCGCTGTCAGTCTAGGCCGCTGCCCCCCACCGCCGCTAGCGCCAGCGAGGGCAGCGAACTCGAGATGATAGAGGAGGAGCTCGCCGTCGCCGAGCAAGAGATGGAGGAAGACGCCGCCACGGCGGACCGTGGTGCGTGGGCCGGATCCTGGGTCTGCCAGGATGGCCTGGACTGGCTCTACCGCACTAGGCGCGTCCCCGCCGGAGTCACCGCGCGTCTCGCCTCCGCCGAACTCGCCCCCTCACCCAATCCGGGTGAGTATGTGGTGTTCTTGTCACATTTCAAGCGGGGTTTCGGTTTGCCGGTCAACGATTTTTCCACGACTGGTTGAGCACCTACGAACTCCAGCCGCACCACCTTCCTGCCAACGCAATCACCTCTCTCTCTGCCTTTGCCTCCATGATTGAAGGCTATGCCGGATTATGGCCCACGAAGGAGCTATGTATCCGGTTCTTTGGCCTCCGTCGCAACGTCATTCTGAACATTCAGCTTGACCCGGAGGACAAGTAGCTTACGCAGTTCGGGGCTGCGTCCATCTCTCCCCGGAGGCTATCCGTCTTCCCCCGAGTCACCGGGCTGGAGTCCTGCAAGGGATGGGCCTGGACTTTCTTTTATGTCTGGAACGCCGACACCGAAGATTTGATCCGGCTGCTCCCCTATGCTCCGGGTCCTCCTAACCCGGAGTTGTGGGACGTTGTCGCCAAGAAGCCCAGGGCCTTGGCCAACCAGGTCAATAAAAGGTTCGCAGAACTGAAGAAGCTTGGGTTGCGCAACGAGGACGCCATGATCACGTTTTTCCGCAACCGGATCTCCCCGCTCTAGAAGCGCACTCACAAAGTGTGGCACATGAGCTGGGGCCGCGACCCCAGCCGGACCTCGTCCTTCGAGTTGAGCAACACGGAGATCTATCACCAGGTCAAGGCTCTCTTCACCACCCACAAGGACTTCTCCTCTGAGTGGACGTGGGGAATTGAGCACTTTTGCCGTGATAGGCTTCCTCCCGCGGTAAGTTTTGTGCCGCAAACTCTCTCCGAATTAAACCTTATGTCGGTTGCCGTTGTATTTTTAACTCCGTTGTCTGTTCTTTTCCTTAGCTATTCCTTCAGCAAACCCTCGAAGATGGCACCGACCCCACCCTTAAGTGGGCGCCTGACCGGGAGACCTCGGACGAGGAAGAGCCGGATCCGGAGATGTTCCTTCCAATGACCGATGCTATGAAGCGACCCACCGGTAAACCCTCTTCCATTAGAGATTGACCCGATGATGAAGATGACTCGGATGTCGAGGTGATGGAAGCTCTTCACGCTTTCCCCCTTTCTTATGCTTTTTCGGCATCAGCTAACCCCGGTGGGCAGATTCATGAGGACCCTCCCCTTGTTGTGGGTGACCCTGTTCCGGTTGCACCGAAGAAGAAGCGGGGAGCTGCATCAACCTCATCCTCCGGACCTTCTCAGCCTACCAAAAGGCAAAAGAAGTCCGTGGACAAAAATGCCTCCAAGCCTGCAACCAAGGCCCCGACACAAAGGGCTCGGAAGCCTAAGGATCCCCTGACCTCGGATGCGTAAGCCTCTTTTCCCTCAGCCCCTTACTTGTTCTTGTACTGTCTTAGTTTCTCATCCGACATTGTTTGATTCGGCAGGGCCGTGGTGGAGGTCCCCTAGAGTGGGTCTGGCATTGCTTCGCCGCTCCGACCTAGCCCTTCTCCCCCTCGTGGCGACGAGCCATGCCCGCTGAGCCCTATTTCCAGAGGGTTCTGCGGCTGCTCCGGGTTTTGCTCCACCTCGTCAAGAGGGGGGCAACCTTGAAGCGGGGGAGACTGGCCCAGCTGAGGCGGCGGCATCCACAACTTCGGCTCCGCCGCCACCAGCTACTACCAAGACTACCTCAGCACCAGCACCAGCACCAACTCCGGCACCAGCACCAACTCCAGGAGCAAGATCGCTAGCAGCAGCACCAAGCCCAGCAACAAGAGCACCAACGCCAAGCGCCTCCGCCTCGTCTGAGACTTCTCCGTCTCGGCGAGAAAGTACCCAAACAGCTCCTAAGGGAAAATCTGCTTCGAGCACTTCCTGCTCCCAGCAGCCCAAGTGCAAAAAGGCCCCTAACGCCACCAGGACAGCGTTCTTCGAGGCTGGACAGCGGACTCTCTCATCCATGCTTCCCAAGAACTCTCCAGCACCGAAGGACGCCCCTGCCGAGCCAGCTGATGCGCAAGAGATGGTTTTGCACACCAGCCCGACCCTTGCCATGGTTGAGAGGAAGGAGGCGCATGCGAAGGGCTTGGTGGCGCCCCATATCCCCACCGGCGAGCGATACCCTCCGAGCCTGATCGAATTCGTCATGAATTGGAACAAGGCAGAGTTCGTCAACAACAATGATCTTCCAGAGAAGTTCGGCCCCGCTGAATTTTCTGCTCAAATGAACACAGCCGCTAAGGCAATCAACCTCGCGGGTCGGATGATGGAGGTACGTTACTTCCTTAGCATGTTGTAGATATTGATGACATAACCATTAGTTCCCGAGCCTCTGGGGGAGTAACTTGTTACTCGGCCGAATGCTCCTTAGAAAACTACCGTAGCTCCGTGATAACTTCGAATATGCACATACCTGAAGCCGGGTTAAGTTCCACTTGGCCTGGATTTTGATAACTTCGAATATGCACACACCTAGAGCCGGGTTACGTTCCACTTGGCCCGGATTTTGACAACTTCGAATATGCACACACCTAGAGACGGGTTAAGTTCCACTTGGCCTGGATTTTGTTAACTTCGAATATGCAAACACCTAGAGCCGGGTTAAGTTCCACTTGGCCCAGATTTTGATAACTTCGAATATGCACAAAGCTAAGTTGTATCTTTGTATTCTTTTCAGGTGACCACCAACCGCCGGAGCGCTGAGTTTCAGCGTCTCCTGGACACTCATAAGATGCTGCGCGCCAAACATAACGCACTCCTTGCTGAACACGAGAAACGGGGTAGGTTTCTTTCTTGACACTTCTCTATTTCCTTTCATCTTCTTCTGCCAAACTAATCCCTCATTCGGTTTTCGCAGCTAGGGTGGAGGCTGAGAATAATCTTATGAGGAAGAATTTGGATCAGATCAAGGGTAAGTTACATCTACTCAACCTTGCTTATGCTTTTCATCCTCTTTCCTCCTTGGCTCGGCAAACATTCATATCCCAGCTTTGCCGGGTTGACAAACTATTTCAGTATCGCTGGAAGATAGTGTGCCCGTGCCTGATATGATGCTGCATTTTCTCGAACAAGCAGGGCAGCATCAGGCCGAGCTTAAAAAGAAAGACGATGAGCTTGCCCTCCTCCGGACCAAGGATGATGAGATTGCCAAGCTTAAAGCCGAGATGAAAAAATTGAAGGCACAGCATCAATCTGAGCTCCAAAAGGCTGTCCAAGACTATATCGAGGAGAGCGAACGCCTCAACCTCCAAATTTCCAAGGACCGAGAACTTCTCCAGGAGTCCGACGTCAAGCTTGAGTCGGCGAATGCTGAACTTGTCCAGCTTCGCAAAAGACGTGATGACTGTACCAAGGAGTTGACTCGGGTCCTCAGCCATATTTCACGTGAGTTCCTTTCCCTTATCCGGCATATTTCTCCGTGTTACTTCACATATCTTTTCTTTATCTATTTCTCTTATCTTGTTTTCAGGCAAATTTCCAGAAGGCACTGCCATCGCGAGCGCTGCTGTTGCTGATTTCTGCCGAGAGAGGGGTACTCCCGTTGGTCCTGACGCAGAAGAGATTCCCTATGACATGGAGGACCTGCTGGTCAGCCTGTCATCTCGCGTGGAAATCATCAAGAACTATGGCAAGGATATCCTTGACGCTGCCGTCCGAGTCTTCAACATGTTTTGGCCTGCAGAAGACACTCCGGAGGGAACCGCACTTCTTGTTGAAGAATTGATGGAGTGCGAGACCCAGCTCGACCTTTGGAGGGAATCCGCTGGACGTGCCGCAGCTGAGACCGTTCTCCACTACGTACTCACGTGGTACGAGAAGATCGACCTCAACCTCTTAATGCGCATGCGCACCGGATCCAAATGGACCAGTGACCCGGAGTGGGTAGCTCGGCGCAAGGCTTGCGCCCACAGCCTCATCGAATATGCTCCCATTCACGAATGGACTGAGGGACCGAGCTTCCTGGAAGCCGCCGGTGATGAAAACGCTGAGAACGTTGAAGATGGGTCGGATGAGGACGAAGAGGGCGATGCCTCAGACATTGAAGAAAGCGAAGATGACGCCGAACTTCCTCCTGCTGCTACTTAAGTGAAAAAAAAACTTTAACGTTTATCAGATCCCAGGTATGCCGGGTGGAATTGTATCCAGTACACATGTGATATTTTGCTACTAAGCTTTTATGCCGGATTAACTTGGGGTAGTCCCCGAGTTTCCTTTTCTTGTTCGTCCAATCTTTTGGCTCGGCTCGTGTCTACCTTGATTTGGTTTTACGACTTACGAATCTGAGCTTCAAAAATTGTCTTAACAATACTAGGAAACTTTTAGGCTTAGCTCAGAATAAATCAGCATAATAAACTAAAAACATACAAGGTTAGTTCGAAAAACAAACGTTGGCTCGATTAAGTTCTTTTCCTTAGTCGTTGTCATGTGCTACGCAATTCCAAACTTGTTCTCTTGCTTGCAATGAAGCCAATTCTTGTTGGACAGCAGCAAGTCGAAGAGTTGGGTTTTTGGTGCTCACACACTACTAATCCGAGTTAAGTAGAACAACTTACTCCAGGTGACGTACAAACAACAAAAGACAACAAATATTATTAAGGCAGACCCCGAGTTACTGCTCGAGGTGCCAACATCTCATTGATAAGCTCATTGCCGACATACATACCGCATATGAGAAGACTCGGATACATATACTTCTCTACTAAGTGTAGAAAGGACAGAGTAGAGCTACATTCCACGGACGCTTAGATTCCTCGCCGGACCTGTCCGCCTTGTTATTTTCCTGTGGCTTTGCATCTATAAGATAATAAGAATCATTGTGCAATGCTCTGCTCAGAATGAATGGCCCTTCCCATGGAGGAGATAATTTATGCATGCCAGCAGTACGTTGTACCAACCGGAGCACCAGATCGCCTTCCCGGAAAACTCGGGGGCTTACTTTCTGGCTATGATAGCGTCGGAGATTTTGCTGGTATATGGCGGATCTGGACAATGATAATTCTCTCCCTTCTTCCATAAGATCAACATCATTTTGCCGGGATTCTTGCACTTCGGCTTCTGTGTATTGGGTGACCCTAGGCGAATCATGCTCTATGTCGGCTGGTAATACAGCTTCTGCCCCATATACCAGAAAAAATGGCGTATAACCCGTTGATCGATTCGGAGTCGTTCTTAAACTGCACAGTACCGCTAGTAGTTCTTCTATCCAGCACCCTGCTGTTCTTTGCAGCGGCTCAATGAGCCGGGGTTTTATCCCGGATAATACCAATCGGTTGGATCTTTCCACTTGTTCGTTCGAAGCGGGGTGGACTACCGAGGCAACGTCCAACCGGATCTTGTTATCCCGGCAAAAACGCGCAAATTCTCCTTCCGCAAAGTTTGTGCCATTATCAGTTATGATACTGTGAGGATAACCGTATCTCAAGATGATGTCTTTGAGAAACGTCACGGCCGTAGCTCCATCACATTTTCTTATTGGCTTCACCTCGATCCACTTTGTAAATTTGTCCACCATGACCAAAATGTGAGTCATATTTCCCCTTGCTGGTTTAAACGGGCCCACCATGTCCAAACACCACACGGCAAATGGCCAGGTGATTGGTATGGTCTTGAGCTCCGACATTGGCATATGTGCCTTGGTAGCATACCTCTGACAAGCATTGCATTTTCTCACCAGATCTTCTGCTTGTTCTAAGGCACTTGGCCAATAGAATCCATGCCGGAAAGCCTTTGCCACCAAGGCTCGGGACAAGGCGTGATGCCCGCACTCCCCTTGATGTATATCTCGGAGGATGTCAAGCCCTTCATCCGGGTCAGAGCATCGCTGAAGGACGTTGGTTACACACCTTTTGTATAGCTCGAAATTGATGATTGTGTACGCCTTTTCTCTCCTCTGAGTTTGCCTGGATAGCACCTCCTCAATGGGTAACGTTCCATCTTTCAGGAATTGAAATATAGGTAGTGCCCAAGCTGGTATGGCTCGCACAGGGAACACGTCCTCATCAATTTCCATCTGATCCACCGGCATAACTTCAACCGGATCATGCTGAGCAGTCCCCGGGTCTTGCAAAGCAGTCCCCGGGTTTCGCGAACCACCTCCTGTGTCAATGTCCATGGGCACGACTCCGGATTCTGCATCCTCTGCAACGTAAATTGAGTCGGTTTCTGGGGACGGCTTGATAGACGGTTTTCTGAGGTGTTCCAATGCTACCCCCGATGGAATTGCTTGTCGGGTTGATCCGAGCTTCGACAATACATCGGCAGCTTGATTTTCTACCCGGGGTACATGGTGAAATTCACATCCCTCAAAGTAACCAGATATCTTCTGCACATGAAATTTGTACAACGCCATGTTTGAATCAAGGGCGTCCCACAGTCCCGACACTTGCTGTATTACCAAATCTGAGTCGCCAAAGAATAGAATGCGACGTATCCCAATTTCTTTTGCCACTTTGAGCCCATGCACAAGTGCTTCATACTCAGCGACATTGTTTGATGTCGTGAAATGGATCTGCGGCACATACTTCAGCTGGTCCTTCTTTGGCGAGGTAAGTACGATTCCGGCGCCTAGCCCAGTTTTTGTTTTAGACCCGTCAAAGTGCATCCTCTAGTAATTCGGATCTGGTAGCGGTGGTTCGTATTGTACCTCGGCCCAATCCACAAAAAAGTCGTCCACAGCCTGAGACTTAATTGCTTCTCTTTTGTCGTATTGTGGTGCATAGGGAGCTAGTTCAATTGCCCATTTTGCAATTCTACCACTTGCATCCTTGTTACTCATTATCTCGGATATGGGAGCCTCACATATTACCTTGATCGGATGCTCCTCAAAGTAATGCTTCAACTTCTTAGCTGCCATATACACACCATATGCCACTTTCTGATAGTGTGGGTAGTTCTGCTTTGAGGCAGACAACACCTCGCTCAGATAATATACAGGCCTTTGCACAGACTTACCCTCTTCGTCGCGCTCTACCACAATTACAACACTTACAACTCGGTTGGTTGCGGCTATATAGAGCAACATTGGCTCCTTTGATAGTGGAGAGGCTAACACTGGTGCACTGGCTAACATCTTCTCTAAGTGAGCAAAGGCTTCATTGGCCTGCGGCGTCCAAACGAACTTATCCGACTTTTTCATGAGTTGATAGAGAGGCAAAGCCTTTTCTCCCAACCGACATACAAACCAACTTAACGATGCCAGGCAACCAGTGAACTTCTGGACATCGTTAAGACACTTCGGCAGTTCCATTCGCTCAATGGCACGGATTTTAGTTGGATTAACTTCGATACCTCGGCTGGAAACAAGAAATCCGAGTAATTTTCCAGCCGAGACACCGAAGGTACATTTTTCCGGGTTAAGCTTCATCTGGAACCTTCTTAAGTTCGCGAACGTCTGCCTGATATCGTCAAGGAGCGTTTTTCCTTCCTTGGTCCTGATAACCACATCGTCCACATAAACTTGTACATTTTGACCTATTTGGTCATGCAAACATTTCTGCATACATCTTTGGTACGTTGCTCCTGCATTACGTAAACCAAACGGCATGGTGCGATAGCAATAAGCCCCATATGGGGTGATAAACGCAGTTTTTATTTGATCATCCGGATTCAGAGGTATCTGGTGGAAACCAGAATATGCATCAATGAATGACAATAGTTCACATCCAGCAGTTGAGTCTATGACCTAATCTATCCTAGGCAGTGGAAATGGATCTTTTGGAGGTTCGTGTAATCGATACACATAAGCCAAACCACTGCCACATTCGGATCATCCTTCTTCTTCTCCACCAGCACCAGATTAGATAACCAATCTGGATAAAGAACTTCCATGATAAATCCTGCAGCCAATAATCGAGCTATCTCATCTCTGATGACTTTCCTCCTATCTTCGGCGAAGCGGCGGAGAGGTTGCTTCACCGGCTTTGCTTCGGGTCTCACATTCAAAGAGTGCTCGGCCAACTCCCTCGGAACACCTTGCATGTCCTGTGTGGACCAAGCAAAAATGTCCTGATTCTCATGGAGGAAGTTGATGAGCTCGCTTTCCTATTTGTCATTTAATCCGGCACCAATTGTTACGGTAGGCTCTGGGAACATATCATCAACAGGCACCTTCTTGGTATCTTTCGTGGCTTGGAATGAGACACTCCCATGCGGGTTACTCAGCGCTGGCATATACTGCTGCGCGGACTGAGCCAATGCCACCACCTCTTGAATATTTCTTTTCTCTTGCATGATCACGAGTGACTCGGCTAGATTAGACCCAGCCGACGCACACTCAATGGAACGTCGGAAATCTCCAGCAATAGTAATCACTCCATTTGGCCCAGGCAACTTCATCTTTAAGTAACTGATGTGACAACTTGCCATGAACTTGTTCAGTGCTGGTCTTCCGAGTAACGCGTGATACGCACTTTCCAAGTTCACCACTTCAAACTCCAAATTCTCAGTTCGGCAGTTATCTCTCATGCCGAACAATACGTCAACCCGGACCTTGCCTATGGGCTCACAAGAAATGCCGGGCACAATACCTTGGAAAGTTGTCCTTGTAGCCTGGAGCATGTTCTCCGAGATACCCAACTTGCGCATTGTATCCGCATACATGATGTTAATGCTGCTGCCATTGTCAATCAGTACCTTGGAGAACCTTACATTGATGTTAGGCCCAATGAATGTCGGATCCAGCACTAACGCATACGAACCAGGACTTGGCATAAGCTTGGGATGATCTTTAATGCTCCAGGTGATTTCTTGGTCCGACCAAGGCATATACCTCGTCACTGCTAGCATTACCGCATTCACCTCCATTCACCTCCATATGTCAGCGCTGCAAGCTCTTTCTGTCTGTTTCCTCAATGGTAAACACACAGTAACTCTGATGATGCTCTCTGTACTCATTCCTCCCCTCATTTCCGGGGTACCTCTGATCCGGCTGATGCTGGTTTTCTACCTGATGCACTGCATCCCTTCTCTCATGGTTATCATACCTCGGCGGCCGGGGAGGCAACATTAGCTGTTGCGTGTTTGCTCCGGAGAGCAATTTCTGCCAAGGTAACTCCTGGCGAGGTTGATCATTCCAGGGTGCCTGAGCATTCCCCGAACCACCTTGTTCTATTTTACGCATCCACTCACATTGCCTCGTCGTATGACCCGCTGGGTTACTCGGATTTGGCGTGTGAAATTTACACGGCTGATCCAACATCGACTCATAAGTGTACCTCAGACGGTCCTTCTTTTCTTGCCACTGTTTCTTCTGCTCTGGCGTCCATGTTTTCTTGCCATCATTTCTTGGTGTCCATTGTCCCCCTCTAGTTTTCTGACGTTGATTGCTTCCTGCTCCGGGCTGATCTTGGTTCCCAGCTGCAACTTGTTGCAAACTATACCAGTGATCCGGTCTGTCATCTCATCTTTTTCCTCTGTAATCATTCCTCCGAGATGATCCGGCTCCATCTCTCTGGTAATATTCCTCATTTGACTCGTTTGACACGAGTCTGGGTTGAGTTGGGTCACCCAAAGCATACGAAATCAGCAATTCGGATCATCTCTACCAATGTGGTTGGCATTTTCCTTTGCAACTTCTGCCACAGCTCACTTGCATATCTGCACCCTTGTGCAAACCACGCTATGTCCTGTGACTCTATCACACCCTCACACGAGTTTCTCAAGGTACACCACTGGGTTAAAAACTCCCGGTCCGTCTCATTCGGTCTCTGCTTACACATAGCTAGGGTCTGTGGCCTATTTGGCCTCTGATACGTACTTGAGAAATTGCTGATAAACATTTCCTCAAAATCGATCCAGCAGTTAATACTTTCGGGCGGCAAATTGTTTAGCCATACCCTGGCCGGCCCCTCCAACATCTGGGGTACGTATCTCACAGCCCATCTCAAGTTGCCTGTAACAATTTTCACAGCTGTAGCATAGTTTATCAACCAATCCTCCGGCTTAGTACTGCCATCATACGTCTTTGTGCCTCTGGGTAATTGGAAGTTAGGTGCTGGCGGCTCCTTCATGATCCGGGTCCCGAAGCACGCAGGACCCAGTGGACCTTGACATTCGATCTGTTCTGACCTATACAGTCGATCCAGTTTCAACCTGGCATCATCATGCATCAAATCCCTGCTTCCCAATCTTGACCCTATCACATGATAGTCCGGCCTTGGGTATCCTGCGTTCACCATCTCCGAATCTCCATCATTATACCGGTCTTGCCCTCGTGGAGCAGCTCTCTATTGCATACCTCGACCGACACTTTGCTCTTGCCTTGGTATATTCCGCTGCTGCGGGATTCCTGCTCGTGCCGAGTTTCGCTGTCCGGCATTGCCGTTTACAGCATTTCCTTGACCGGCATTGCCTTGGTCGCGGTTACCTTGGCCAGCTTCACCTCGGCTCGCACTTCATCGATCATCATTTTTCTGGACTTCTTTTCCTTTCCCTGCCCGTGTTGGGTCATACGGGACGATCTGTTTGTTCCTTCGGGCCGAGGTTACTACCTCTTCTCTCCTAGGACCCCCATGAGGAGCCGATGCGGCTCCAACGGATTTCTCCGGGTTACCCACTGCCGAATGAACGATCTTGGAGGCCCCAGCTCTCTCCGGGTTAGCCCTGAGCAATTCCTCATTTTGCCTGTTCGCGATCCGAAGCAACTCATTGACCCTATCTTGCTGTCTCTAACGGGCCTCACCCGTTAGACCCTCTAACTTGGATGCATCATCGTCTGCTGCCCTAAGGTTCTTAGCCGGGGTACTATACCTCGGCAGCCCCACAGACAAATAGTTCTCTGACTCCTCAATCCTAGTGTCTCCCTCTTTGTTCATTTCGCTTATGAGGTTTCTCCCCTTTACTTTTACAGTATCAATTTTGTTTGCCTTTGCGTACTCACACAGCGTCATGTTCAACGACTGCTGAGCCGCGGCTATCTTTTTTGCACCCTCTAGTATTTTTTGCCTAGTTTCCTCTAGCTCGGCCTGTGCCTGAGCCGCGTCTACTGCTGCTACTACAAGGTTTGCTAAGCTATCCATCGCTTCCTGCAGCACATTCTCAGGCCTCTATAGTGGAGGACCTCTACCTTTCCTTAGTGCCTTAGGCGTTACCTCCGGATCTAGTGCCGGATCCTTGCTTGCGCCTACACCAGGCATAGTCATCATCACCTGAGCACGGTCTGGGGAGCAAGTGATACGCGCCCCGTGAACCACGCTAAGGGGTGGCTCCCCTGCTTCGACGACGTGCCGCGGATGAACGCACGACACATCCATAGCAACGTAGACCTTGTGCGCGCCAAGCTTGATGAAGAGGCCGTTGAGCGGAAGCGGGCGCGTGCCGAAGCAGCCAGCATTGTCGCTGACAAAATCCAGCGCTCCAAAGCGCTGAACGAGCCCGGAGACGATGCGTTCGCCGGTGCTGATGAGGTTTCCCGTCCGGATCTTGACCCCTGCTAGCGCTGCTAGCCCCATGGTGGGCGCCAACTGTCGTGGTGGTGTCACGACAGATGCCATGGATAGGCTAATAGTGGGGACTAATATGCACTAGGGGAATCCAGGGAGGGATAGTGAGGTGATTCCTCACACTGAAGTTATATTTGATTCACTTCCAAGGTTCACAAGTGTTCCTAGAGCTGTCTTGGGGAGAGGAGGAAGAAGGGACTCTCTTACTCTCGCCACTAGCTAACCCGTACAAGACCAACCCGTAGAACCTAACCTCTCTACAGAGACCCTAGCCCTCCTAATATAGGGGTGGCTAGGTCTCCACTTAGGGCATACGTGGAGGCATATTAAAGGGAATATGCCTCCTCCCAAGATAGTAAACCGACCGGGTTACTTTTCCCCCGCGTCATCCATGCAGAGGCTACGTGAGCCTCTGCGGTGCCTGCGTCACCCGACATTGGCTTCGTCACCTTTGTCGGCCACGCCTCGCTGGTCCTCCCTCTGTCCGCTTCGCTCATGCCGTGCGTACCGGGGCTACTTTTGACCAGCAAGATTCCTTCCTTCTCCTAGAAGCCTGACATGACCCGGATCATAGTTGATCCGGCCACACCCGTTCCTGCATGAAAGTTTAGACACATTGCTCCGACTTACGGCTTAAGTCGGTTGTGACCTAGTTAGGTGGACGCCCCTAGTCCGGGTTACTCCGTTATTCTGCCTCCCTTGAGGTGGCCCGGCCAGCATCCGCTTTGGCCTTGCCGAACCTCGGCTAACTCGGCCTTTATACCCTGGCGTGACCCTACCCGGGGGTATCCCCCCAACTCCGTGAGCTTACAAGATCCCCTTTTATTTCACACCGCCAGGATCTATAAGCAAAAGAACATGATATCAACCAAATAAAGTGGAACGTTGAAAGCGTACCCCATGGTAACATGGTTCTACTAATTCACAACTTATAAAGTGCAAGCATACATGCAACATAGATGGGCACATTGGTTCAAGTTTATTAAGTACAAGAAAAGTAAAGTGTGCCATCAAGTTTGTGAGAGATTTAATCACTAATTTTCACATAACAAGTTCAATTCGGAAGGAAGATAAAAACATGAATATACTTGGAATAGCAAATGCTAGTAGGTAGGTATTGTGGACTCTTTGGAATAACTTGGTTTTATTTGGAGTTGGATGCATGAGTGGAACTCATACTTGGTGTGGAGGCTAGCAAAAGACTGGGAGCGACCAACTAAGAGAGCAATAATGGCCATAATCATGCAAAGCGACAAAACATCATTAATTAAAGCATAAAGTGATATTACAAGTCAAAAACTGAATGATCATAGAGGCTATAGTGACTTGGTATAGTCTTAACATGGTGTGAGCATGCGCCAAGTCAACCCAAATAAAGCATCAAAGGAGAATACCATAATAATATGCTTTTATATGCTAAAACAACACATGATTCTTTCAAGGCACATTAAGCAATCTCAATTGTTTGTAACAAGTCATGCTACAACAATAATCACTAAGCATAAATCCAAAATAATATCAAGCATGACATGATAAAGTCTAAGTGACGAGGGTTTAACTCATCAATGCCCATTGTTATGGACTTGGGTTTTGGAGAAGGAGGGAGCGCTGGAGACATCTATCGGCTAGAAAAAACAAGCACATAGGGGACTCTAAGATTTACCCAGGTTCAGGCCTCGTAGAGGTCCCTACTCCTACTTGTCTGCTCGTGGAATTATCAAAGGAATCGAGGATTACAATGGTGCGCAGATGCAATCTGGCGAGGGTTCTGGAAACTAGGGTTGCGTGTGTCTTCCTCGCCACCCCTCCTGACCTTTATATAAATAGGCCAGGTCTCGGGTAGCAGGTCGAGTCGGTTATAGGTTAGGGTTTTTCCCTTTGAACTTTCTATCTTTAGCTTCTTCTTGTTCCTCAAGCAATCAAGAGTCCGTAGGCTACTCGAGTTCTCTATTTGGGCCTTAGCGACACCGTGGGCTTCCGCTGTATTCAGGCCGTATATACCAAGCTCGAGTACCTGTAGGGTATACCCATGTTAGTAGCCCCCGAGTGTCCAGTGGAATCGCAGATTCGACTGGGCACTTTATGAAGCCTTTCGAGTGCATGAATGAGTATATTTTTGATTGCTCTATTTGTGTCATAGGGATTGTTGGTGTGCGTGCCTGATTTAACCGATGTATCGGTATCAGTTAACTACCTTAGGGTAAAACAATGCAATCTACTCGAACTCGAGTCCCCGGACTCGAATCCGGAAAAGTGCTGGTGTAATTCGACTCAAGCCACAGAGGTCTTACAGGAGTCGAATACCAGTATATGGGTGTGAGCACTCGACGCGTCCGTCAAGGCATGTTCATCGTACCTGTAGGCACAGATATATTTATGGTAGTGCGCAGCAAGTGCGTTGCCAGGCCTTATACAGGTGTTATCTTCACGCTGCAAGTGTGGCATCCGAATTTTTTGTCATCACGGAGATGATTCGGGTGACCCAGGAGACGCAATCTCTTTGTAGGGAAAAATATGAGGCGGTGTCGCCATAACTTCGAGTGTGGATGTTATCAACATGCAGTACGATGTTCAAATAATCATAGGGTGCCCGACCAGCGCTCCCTATGGGAGTAGCCCCCGAGTGCGTGGTTGAGTCGAAGACTCAGGCAAGGACTAAATAACTTTTGCGAGTGTTGTCGTCTTTTGTTGCTTGTTTTAGTCAAATTTGCTTCCGGCGCTCCCTATGGGAGTAACCCATGTCCATAGTCGAATTGCGGGTTCGAGTGGTTGGGTTTGCATTGATTGTCCATGTTCCTATAGAAAAGAAAAAGAAAAAAATCGTAGGGTGCGCGACCAGCGCTCCCTATGGGAGTAGCCCCCGAGTGCTTGGTGGAGTCAAAGACTCGAGCAAGGACTAAAGTAGTCGAAGTCTTCTGCTGCGTAATTTTGGATGACATCAGTGCTGACAATGTGATGACCTCTATTGCCCGCGTGAGTGAGTTTGATGGGACGTGATGAGCGGTGGGTCCCATTTTCTGACTCGGACTTGACCGGGCGTGCGTAATCTCTGTTTTAACTGTGCCTCCTCGATTTCCGAGCGTAATGGGGGTAGTAGGGGACGGTTCACGCTTTAGGTCCTCCACGTATCGAGCACGATGAACGCCACGCGTCTGGTAGGGTTTTTCCTGGCCGTTAGATTGCATCTTTCAGGGGGTTAAGTAGCGATGTTGTGATGGTAATTTTTCACATCTGCTTCTTTTCTCTGCTTTTTCCTCCGTTGCCATTCCTGCTGCTCCTCTGCTCCTTTGTGTTCATCTTTCTCGCGGCGCTGGACCAGCTCTGCGCATTCCCCAGTTACTTTCGCTGGTCACACCGCCACCGTAGAATGGGGAAGAAGAAAGGAGGTGTCGCGGCCGATTCCGCCGCCACCACGGTTGCTGCGAAGAAGAAGGGTGGCTCCGCCGCTGCGGGCACCAGCACCACTGCCGCCGGAAAAAATAAGGGCACGAGCACTTGCGTCACCAATGGCGCGTGGCGCGCATCCGTGATTAAGTCTTCTGAGCTCCGTCTCCTACGCCAAGACGGTGTTTTGTCTTCCACAGTCGCTGACGCGCGTGTCCCCGGCAGTGAGGTAATCCCTTCTCCTCTTACCGGTTTTCGGGTGATGTTCCTAGCATTCATCATCCATGGTCTCTCATTGCCCCTGCATCCTTTCTTTAGGGGCCTTCTCTGTTTCTATGGGCTCCAGCTGCATCAGCTATCCCCCAACTCCATCCTCCATGTAGCTTTCTACATTACTCTTTGCGAGTGCTGGCTCGGAATCGAGCCACACTTCGTTCTCTTTAAGCGTCTTTTCAAGCTGAAGCGCCAGTCGGCGTCTGACTCCATAGTCTACGATGTAGGAGGCTGCGGTATCCACGTTGACTCCTTCGCCACATACTTTGACATCAAACTCACAGCATCCGTCCATGGGTGGAGGGACAAGTGGTTCTACGTCCGCGACCTGAAGGCCGATGGAGACCACTACGGACTCACACCCTTCGATCCCGCGACGCCATGCAAGAGGA
Organism: Avena eriantha; assembly: GCA_910589775.1. Classification (NCBI taxonomy): domain Eukaryota; kingdom Viridiplantae; phylum Streptophyta; class Magnoliopsida; order Poales; family Poaceae; genus Avena; species Avena eriantha. Next base: position 20,721,008 of record OU342745.1, read on the forward strand.
TGCGCTCCTGGAAGAACATAGTGATGCCCGGCGAATCCGTGGAGATAGATATGCTGTACGAGCGCGTCTGTGATGACCCACAAGTATAGGGGGTGTATCGCAGTATTTTCGAGGGAAGTGAAATCCAATTTATTGATTCGACACAAGGGGAGCCAAAGAAAATTTATCAGCCTTAACAACTGAGTTGTTAATTCAGATGCACCTGGAAACAATCTTGCTCACAGTAGTTTATCAGTAGCAACAGTTTTTTAGTAGGAATAGTAAAGTAACAGCAGTAGTAAAGCAAAGACAGTAGTAACAAAAGCAGTAAACAGTGGGATTCGAGTGCGGTAGGCATAGGGATGGATGGACGGGCATTGCATGGACAAGACAATTCACTTAGCAATCAGAACATAGGGCTATTGCATATAAATAAGATAAAGCACCCAAGTACTAGACAATCATAGGCATGTGTTCCATATATAGTCATACGTGCTTGCAATGAGAACTTGCACAACATCTTTTGTCCTGCCAGCCCGTTTGCAGCGGGGCCTCTAGGGAACTACTGGCAATTAAGGTGCTCCTTTTAATAGAGCACCGGAGCAAAGCATTAACACTCCGTGAACACATGTGATCCTCACATCAAAGCCTTTCCCTTCCGGTTATCCCTATTTCTGTCACTTCGGGGCCATAGGTTCCGGACAACGACGTGTGTATACAACTTGCAGATAAGACCAAGAACAATACTATCATAATGAATCAATAATAAGTTTAGATTTGAAATCATGGCACTCGGGCCCTAGTGACAAGCATTAAGCACAACAAGTTGCAACATAGTCATAAAGCACTAATAAAAGATACCAGGTGTAGCATCCCATCTGTCTAACATCCATAATGCTACATGGTCTTCTAATAAAATGCTACTTCCTACATATAATTGTTGCATCATCATTATATCATGCTCATGTCATCATGCCACCTTGCATTTGAGCATCATATAAAACCCCTTTCCATTTGCTTCTTCTCTCATATGCATTCATATTACTTGTATTTGCCTCTTGATGAATTGTAGTTTCTTCTTGATAAATTGCTTCATGCCCAAGTTGAGTTGAGGGCATATCTCTTTAATTATTTCCACCTATTAACTTGTCAATTTCATCTCTCTTTGGAATCCATTCTAATACCACCATACATGTATATGTGGGTGAAGGAAATATGCCCTAGAGGCAATCATAGAGATGATTGTATTTCATGTGTATCCATGAGTTATTATAATGTTCCTTGAATATCCATATACTAGGCAACTTGTATTGATTGGCAATTATGTGAATTGTTTGTGAAACTCTTTACTTGTATGGTTATCTAATAATTGTCCCTAGTCAGAGTTCATGCGAGGACACACGTGAATATTAGACTAGCACATTGATTGGTTAATGACTATGTTTCGCAAGTCATTGACATGGAGATGTCAAACCAATGATGTGGACACATGTTATGAACATGGGGTTGGACTGACCCAACATGAGACTAGCAATAATACTTGCAGCTCTCTCTACACATCGTGTACGTTTTGTCCTTAGACCTGAGATTGTCGCATGTACTTGAGATGTGGATCGACCTACTTTGGGGCTATCAAACACTACTCCGTAACTGGGTAGTTATAAAGGTAGCTTTCGGGTTTGTCCTGATACATGCTGCAAGGCATCGGTCAATCAAGATGGGATTTGCCCCTCTCTACTTGAGAGAGATATCTCTGGGCCCCTCGAGTGATCGGATCCAGAAATGCATGGCCGTGCTACATATGGTTAAGAGTTAACCTAGTAAAGGGATTCTGAATCACAGTATCGAGAAAGAGAGGTCAGCTTAGAGCTAGACCAAATATCGTGAGGCAAAGGGAAAGACATGTACTCAACCTTGTGATGGTTCGTCCGAATGATCTTTATATGCGTTTAGGAGTTGGCACGTCTTGCTAGAGGCCGCTACCAACTATTGACGGAGTAAGTGTACTCGCGTCATGTCTATACGTGTATGAACCTATAGGGTCACACACTTTAGGGGCTGGAAGCCTAATGAGGATTGGATCCGAATTAGACCAGGCTTAGGCTGCTAATGGGCTGCTAGTGTAGAAGCCCACCTGGGATGCCTATATAAGAGGGAGTGAGGCGAGCTGAAAAGGAGAGAGCATTCCACCCAGCCGCCACTCCTCTTCCGCCTGTGTTGCACGCGCAGACCTAGCAGTCTGGCGTGTGACGACTTCCACTCCGGACGTGTGGATACCTCGGAGGTGCTGCATCTGTAGCACTTGGACGAGCCGCGCAAAGGGGAGCTGCTCGTGGGACGAGGACGAGGAGGAGACGTAGAACATCTACACTGCCGCAACGTGCTTCATCGAGTTCCGCACCTGCGCGTCTAGCGGTAATCCCATGATCTATGACAATAGTATTCCTGGTTGACGCGGTAGAAATTTTTGATTTTACGCTAGTGTAGCCTACCCGTATCCCTACAGTGGTATCAGAGCCGATGCTATTCAGTCATAGGTTCGGGAAGTTTGCATATGGTGATATGTAGATTGATATGAATGATATGATCGTTTGTATGGCGGTGTTTCTGGATTGATCTATGATCTTACTTTCCGTGATCGTGATTCTAAGGTCGTCGAACGACTTACCCCTACCGGTCGGTTTCCGCCATCGGGGTAGACAGTGACACATAAATCCTTCTGAATCACGCGAAGATCAATATGATTGATCGAATCGGGAATTAGATCTGAATCGACGTACCGTGATCAAAGGAGTTTGGTCAAATCGGAACTATGGTCGTTTTATGGTAAATTGGATTTGCCGATCAAAATCCTTAAAGAAAATTGTATAGATTTGATCAAAGGTACCGCGAGGGGCGCTGCCCCTTCGAACCCCGCAGGGGGAGACCCCCTAGACCCCCCTTAGTCGTAGCCCCCCTTTTTGTATCTCGTTAAGGTTCATAGGTGGTACGATTTCACATGATCCGGTAGAATGCGATTCTATGCACAACTTGTTTTTGCAGGATTTATGTGATCAGTATGGCCCAAAAATGTATGTGATGCATGTATGTATTTTTCATGACCTGCGTGTCGTGAGTTGGGCAACATGGCTGGAGCCATATGTGTTGTCAATTATTGTAATGGCCTGTGTGCCAACTTGTGATGATCCCAATACAATGTAATTTTGATTACTAGATGTTAGGAGTAATAGCTTGTATTATTTCTTGGAGAACTCATCACTTGGAGGATGGCTCGCATAGAGCATGAAGATGGAGATCATCATGGTGGACAGGTTCTATGGCGATGGAGATCACCATGAGAAAATGGGCCATACTGTATCACATCTATGTGAATGCTATTCTTATACGTTTTACTACTATGCATGCTTAGATGATAGAAGTAGAACGATCCCTCACAAAGTTTAAGTTAAACCATGCCCTCCCAACCAAACCTTGCACCATCCTATGCGCTGTACAATCGTTGGTGGGTCTATGAAATTAGGGTGCCACGGTTTTCCTTGGCTAGATGGGTTTGTATCGGATACCTACACGCATGAGGGTTGGTGAGCTTAACAAGGTCATCTTAACAGTTAAGGACCTTGGGGCATAAAGGTTGGGCGCCTAGTTTTGACATAGAGATGTCACCCAACAACAAGAGTCATATGTGATATGATTAGCAAAGGTTGCTTACCGATTTACCTTGTCTTCTAGCAGTGATGCTAAAGCTCACTAGTCGACTTGTTAATTGTGGATCTTGAATCACTTAGTATCAATAGAGGGATGTTGATTTAAGTGGGAGTATATGCTATTAAATTGTTTAATATGTTTTACTCTTTCATGGTTACATGGCTTAGTATTTTGCATATTTTTTTGTTGTAGATCAATGGCACCGAACAATTCATCACCTTTTGCTTTGCGTTCGATTCTTGAAAAGGATAAACTAAATGGAACAAACTATTCGGACTGGGTCCGTAACCTGAGAATTGTTCTCAGGGCTGAGAAAAAGGAAACTGTTCTGGATACCCCAATCCCGGATAAACCTGCTGATAATGCAACTGCTACCCTTAAGAATGCCTACAAGAAAGCATGTGATGAATCTCTTGAGGTCAGTTGTCTTATGCTTGCATGCATGGAACCTAATCTTCAAAAGCAGTTTGAGGATCAGGAAGCGTACGATATGATCGTTGCGCTTAAGGACATGTTCCAGACTCAGGCTAGGACTGAGAGGTACAATGTCGCTAAGTCCTTTGTGGAATGCAAGCTGGCAGAGGGAGCAGCTGTAGGCCCCCATGTGATCAAAATGGTTGGTTACAGCCAGACTTTGGAAAAGCTTGGTTTTCCATTAGGCCAAGAGTTGGCCACTGACTTCATTTTGGCATCTCTTCCATCTAGCTATGGGCATTTCATTTCGAACTACCATATGCATGGGGTGGAGAGGGGCCTTAATGAATTATGTGGGATGCTGAAAACAGCAGAATGTGACATTAAGAAGTGTGCAGGGCATAGCCATGTGATGGCTGTGCAGAACAAGCCTAGCTTCAAGAAAAAGGGCACTTCTTGGCAGAAGAAGAAGGGCAAGGCTAAGGATACGATCCCTAAGCCAAACCCTGCACCCAAGCAAAAGGCTGGTCCTGCAGGAGACACTGAGTGTTTCTTTTGTCACGAATATGGCCACTGGAAGAGAAACTGCAGCAAGTACCAGGCTTCTTTGAAGAAAAGTGGAAGTAAGAGTACTTCCCACTCAGGTACACTTGTTGTAAATGTTGTGGACATTTTTCTCGCAGATTCTTATGTTAACTCTTGGGTATTTGATACCGGATCGGTTGCTCATATTTGCAATTCGATGCAGGGGCTAATAAGGACTAGAGAAGTGCAGAAAGGCGAAGTGGATTTTCGCGTCGGAAATAAAGCAAGGGTTGCTGCATTGTTCGTCGGCGTCATGCAACTTCACCTTCCGTCAGGATTTATCATGGAGTTGAATAATTGTTATTACATTCCTAGTATGGGTCGAAACATTTTATCACCTTCATGTTTGATGAGGGATGGTTATTCATTCGCGAGTACAAACAATGGTTGTGTAATCTCTAAGAATACTATGTTTGTGGCTTATGATCCCATTGTGAATGGGTTATTTATTTTAAATCTTGATAATGCATGTGTTTACAATGTTAGTGCTAAAAGGCTTCGGCCAAATGATTTGAGTCCTACCTATCTATGGCATTGTCGTTTGGGGCATATAAGTGAAAAGCGTATGAAGAAGCTCCATGGTGATGGTCTTCTAACTTCGTTTGATTTTGAATCATACGAGACATGTCAAGCTTGTTTACTTGGAAAGATGACCAAGACGCCTTTTACGGGGTTCCCGAGAGAGCGATAGACTTGTTGGAACTCATACATACTGATGTATGTGGACCAATGAGCACGACAGCCAGAGGAGGATATCACTACTTCATTACTTTCACTGATGATTTCAGTAGATATGGCTATGTCTACTTGATGAAGCATAAGTCTGAAACTTTTGAAAAGTTCAAAGAGTTTCAAAATGAGGTAGAGAATCAACGTGGCAAGAAAATAAAGGCCTTGCGATCTGATCGCAGAGGTGAATATTTGAGTCACGAGTTTAGCAATCATCTTAAGAGTTGCGGAATTGTTCCACAGCTCACGCCGCCCGGAACGCCTCAAAGAAACGGGGTCTCTGAACGGCGTAATCGAACTTTGTTGGACATGGTTCGATCGATGATGAGCCAGTAGGATTTACCATTATCATTTTGGGGTTACGCGCTAGAAACAGTAGCTTTCACACTAAACAGGGTACCATCTAAATCCGTAGTTAAGACACCATATGAGATGTGGACTGGAAAGAATCCCAGTTTGTCTTTTCTAAAGATTTGGGGTTATGATGCAGTTGTCAAACGACTTCAGTCGGACAAGCTAGCACCCAAATCGGATAAGTGCATTTTTGTGGGATACCCAAGGGAAACCTTAGGGTATTACTTCTACAACCGAGAAGAGGGCAAAGTGTTTGTCGCTCGTAGCGGTGTTTTCGTAGAGAAAGAGTTTCTCACAAAGGGAACGAGTGGAAGGTCGGTGCGACTTGAAGAAGTTCAAGATGAGCCAGTCGGGGATGCTTGTACGAGTGATGCTATTGTAGCAGAACAAGTTGAGGAACCCGTGGCAATAGAAGCACCACAGCCACGAAGGTCGGCGAGGCTCCGCGAAGCGCGAGAATTATTATTGTTAGACAATGATGAGCCTGCGACCTATACAGAAGCGATGGTGGACCCAGACTCTGAGAAATGGCTGATTGCCATGAGATCCGAGATAGAGTCCATGGGAGACAATCAAGTTTGGAACTTGGTTGACCTGCCTGATGGTTTTAAAGCCATCGAGTGCAAGTGGATCTATAAGAAGAAGATTGATATGGATGGAAATGTTCACATCCATAAAGCTCGACTTGTTGCAAAAGGTTTTCGACAAGTTCAAGGAGTTGACTACGACGAGACTTTCTCGCCCGTAGCGATGCTTAAATCTATACGGATCATTCTAGCCATTGGTGCACATTTAGATTATGAGATATGGCAGATGGATGTCAAGACGGCTTTCTTAAATGGAATCCTTTCTAAGGACGTGTATATGATGCAGCCCGAAGGTTTTGTCGATCCAAACAATGCTGGAAAGGTATGCAAACTTCAAAAGTCTATTTATGGGCTGAAGCAAGCATCTCGGAGTTGGAACATTCGATTTGATGAAGTTGTAAAGGAGTTTGGCTTCACCAAAAACGAACAAGAACCTTGTGTGTATAAGAAAGAAAATGGGAAATCACTTGTGTTTCTAATCTTATATGTGGATGACATATTATTGATTGGAAATGACATTCCTATGCTCGAGTCTGTTAAGACCTCATTGAAAAATAGTTTTTCTATGAAGGACTTGGGAGAAGCGGCATATATTCTGGGTATCAAGATCTATAGAGATAGATCAAGGAGGCTAATTGGATTAAGCCAGAGTACGTATATTGACAAAGTGTTGAAACGGTTCAGCATGGAAGAGGCTAAGAAGGGGTTCTTGCCCATGTCTCACGGCATTAAACTAAGCAAGACTCAGTGTCCTTCGACCACTGATGAGCGAGAACGCATGAGTAGGATTCCATATGCTTCGGCTATTGGATCCATCATGTATGCAATGACATGTACTCGCCCAGATGTTTCCTATGCTCTAAGTGTTACGAGCAGATACCAGGCTGATCTAGGTGAGATTCACTGGACAGTGGTAAAGAATATCCTTAAGTACTTGAGAAGGACTAAGGATATGTTCCTAGTTTATGGAGGTGAGGTTGAACTCAGTGTAAAGGGTTACACAAATGCGAGTTACCTTAATGACTCAGATGACTCGAAATCGCAATCAGGTTATGTGTTTGTCATGAATGGTGGTGCTGTGAGCTGGAAAAGTTCCAAGCAAGATACAGTGGCCTCCTCTTCAACAGAAGCTGAATATATTGCTGCCTCGGAGGCTGCAAAGGAAGCTGTTTGGATTAGGAATTTCCTGATCGCTCTTGGTGTGGTTCAAGGCTCGTCCAATCCCTTGGACGTTTATTGTGACAACAATGGTGCTATTGCACAAGCCAAAGAACCTAGACAGCACCAGAAGAACAAACATATTCGCATGCGCTACCATCTGATTCGTGAGTTCATTGATGAAGGCAGTGTCATGTTATGCAAAATAGATACGGACTCAAATGTTGCTGATCCCTTGACTAAGCCACTCCCGCAGCCTGCGCATGAAGCGCACACAAGAGCAATAGGTATTAGATACTGTCTAGATTGACTCTAGTGCAAGTGGGAGACTGAAGGAAATATGCCCTAGAGGCAATCATAGAGATGATTGTATTTCATGTGTATCCATGAGTTATTATAATGTTCCTTGAATATCCATATACTAGGCAACTTGTATTGATTGGCAATTATGTGAATTGTTTGTGAAACTCTTTACTTGTATGGTTATCTAATAATTGTCCCTAGTCGGAGTTCATGCGAGGACACACGTGAATATTAGACTAGCACATCGATTGGTTAATGACTATGTTTCGCAAGTCATTGACATGGAGATGTCAAACCAATGATGTGGACACATGTTATGAACATGGGGTTGGACTGACCCAACATGAGACTAGCAATAATACTTGCAGCTCTCTCTACACATCGTGTACGTTTTGTCCTTAGACCTGAGATTGTCGCATGTACTTGAGATGTGGATCGACCTACTTTGGGGCTATCAAACACTACTCCGTAACTGGGTAGTTATAAAGGTAGCTTTCGGGTTTGTCCTGATACATGCTGCAAGGCATCGGTCAATCAAGATGGGATTTGCCCCTCTCTACTTGAGAGAGATATCTCTGGGCCCCTCGAGTGATCGGATCCAGAAATGCATGGCCGTGCTACATATGGTTAAGAGTTAACCTAGTAAAGGGATTCTGAATCACAGTATCGAGAAAGAGAGGTCAGCTTAGAGCTAGACCAAATATCGTGAGGCAAAGGGAAAGACATGTACTCAACCTTGTGATGGTTCGTCCGAATGATCTTTATATGCGTTTAGGAGTTGGCACGTCTTGCTAGAGGCCGCTACCAACTATTGACGGAGTAAGTGTACTCGCGTCATGTCTATACGTGTATGAACCTATAGGGTCACACACTTTAGGGGCTGGAAGCCTAATGAGGATTGGATCCGAATTAGACCAGGCTTAGGCTGCTAATGGGCTGCTAATGTAGAAGCCCACCAGGGATGCCTATATAAGAGGGAGTGAGGCGAGCTGAAAAGGAGAGAGCATTCCACCCAGCCGCCACTCCTCTTCCGCCTGTGTTGCACGCGCAGACCTAGCAGTCTGGCGTGGGACGACTTCCACTCCGGACGTGTGGATACCTCGGAGGTGCTGCATCTGTAGCACTTGGACGAGCCGCGCAAAGGGGAGCTGCTCGTGGGACGAGGACGAGGAGGAGACGTAGAACATCTACACTGCCGCAACGTGCTTCATCGAGTTCCGCACCTGCGCATCTAGCGGTAATCCCGTGATCTATGACAATAGTATTCCTGGTTGACGCGGTAGAAATTTTTGATTTTACGCTAGTGTAGCCTACCCGTATCCCTACAGTGGGCCCTAACATTTTGGTTCTTGGTATTTATCTCATGCCCATCCATGTATAGTGTATGTATCGACCAATATTATCCTTGTTTTTGTTCACCTCAAATCTTGTTTTGTTTTCTCCTTTTCTTACACCACCACATGCATGCATTTGTCTCACATGCATGCAATTGTGCATTATTGCATGCACATGCAATATAAGACCACCTAATCTAGTCACATGCAATATTAGACCCTTTTAACATTTGGCTTTTCAAAAATTCGTTTTGGGATCTTGTTGGCTTTTTGTATGTGTTTCAAACAAGGTTTGGGAATAAATTCAAAACCAAACAAATGTAAAGAGGGAGTCCTATCTCTATCTTTTCTCTAACCATCTACACCACCTAAACCCCACATGCTCACATACATGTACCAGCTAGGTATCTACACTCTCTTTTGGTGTGTTGTTGCATGCACCGGTTTACACACACATGTGCACCAAGGCAATCTGGGAGGGAGATGTTTTTTTCCCCTGAACCGAGCACCGTCAGCAGCTGCAGCACGCCCTCCTAGCCTGAACCTGTCGCCGCTGCACGTCTCTTTCCTTCCCCCTCCTGTTTTTCTTCCTCTGCTTCACGTGCTCGACGCCAGCCCCTCGCCCACGCCTCGCACCTGCTCCCTTTTTTCTCTGGCAAAAAGCAACAGCATAGCGAGCATTATAGGCAACCCATCTACTCCCTCATCCATCTCCCCTCCCCAGGTTCTGCCTCTCAAAGCCACTCGCCACCGTCGCCTCCTCGTCGTCCACCTCTTCTTCCTCCAGCAAGCAGCCGCAGCCGGGAACGCCACGCCGTCGCAGCGCACGCCAGTGCTCGCTGCCGTCACCGCGCACACAGACACGCACCTGACGCTCGCCATCGCCGGCTCCTTCCTTCGTCGCTGGCAACCACCGTCGACGACACCTCCCGCGGTGAGCCCCCCTTTTCTCTTGCCCCTCCCCTGTATCTCCTTGTGCCCTTACCTTCCGTTCAACCACCGGAGCGCCGCTGTTCATCACCTCGCCGCGCACACCGCACTGCAGTACGTGCATGCCCGCTCGCCGCGGACAGCAGTCGCCGCGCGCGCGACCGGCAGCAGTAGCGCAACCCGCGCGCACCTCTGTTCTTCCGCAGTTCCCAATCGATGTGGTCCGTCTCCGTGCAAACTTGCTGAACGGAAGTTGAATCCCGATCTATCCTCTTCAATTTTACTTTTTACGGTAGGACGAAATTCGCCGCCGTTCGGTCGCAATCGTCGTCGCAACCCAGCCTGATCTCAGCCTTTTTCTGAAATTTTTCCGTCAGTCCTAAAACCCTAGCGACACCCTCTGTTCGTCATGTTTTTGCCGTTGTTACAGCCACCCTGCCGAAAGACCCAACACGGAACTTGTAGATCTTGGTTTTCTCTGCAACTTTGGTTTTTGCGGCATTGCAAAATTCTCAAAGGTTTGCTCGCCACCGTCTTCCGAAGATCAGACCAGCTAGCTCGTTTTGCGACGCGTTTTTCAGTTTCGTCAGCCTCTGTCGCGTGTTTTCTCCTCTGTTCTTCCCCTTGCTCCGTCCACTGCAGACCTCCGTTGGCGAAGCTCCAAACACCAAAGTTTTAGACCAACCTTCCCTCTACATCTTTGCTTTTGGCGTCGTCGCGAGTTCTGCAGCCAATCTCTCGCCATCTTCAATCAAAGTCGGGAGCAGCTACTGTTATTCTCAGACCTAAATTCAGTTTCGTCAGCCTCGCGGAGAGTTTTGCGCATAATCCCCTGTGCTTTTTCCCGCCTCCAACCCGCGCCCCAGACTGCCCGCGTGTCAACACAAAGTTGGGCCGCGCATGGGTGGACCCGCTACAGCCTTGGACCCATTCGTCTGTCCCTTTCTCTAGCTAGCGCCGAGGTAACAAAAGCCCTGCTGCATGCAATTCTGCCAGCTCAGCGCCTGGCCCACTGACAGCCGCTGTGGCTAGTTTTCCTCTGGGTGCAAAAAGTCTCTGACCTTTTCTGTGTAATAAAAACAATTTCAGAAATGTTTAATATGTTTTTAAATCCAGTTTTAATAACTTTTAATTGGTAATTCCAAATTTGACAAATAATATATGTTTTTGAATCAGAAAAATGTGAGGATTTCAAATATGCCATCCAAAATAGTATTTGGCTAATTTAAATTTTCGAAAATGTGTAATTGCAATAAAAATGCCTTTTCTTAATTAATTAATAACTTTAATTCTATAACTCCAAATTCGACAAATAATATGTCTAAATCGATCAGTGCGACGAGACCGTTCTGTTTATGTGTTCCATGATATGAATTGCAGCATGCATCATATCAATATTAAAAATCAGAACTGCTTATGGCATTAAAACTTGACCAAATAATTAATAAAATGCTTTATTCCTGTACCCACACCTCACCCATGCCATGCTACTTTATTGCCATGTAAATTGTGCATCATTCATCATCGCATGCTTGTTTGCTTGTCGCATTTTATTTATATGCTTGTGCACTTTATTTATGTTGGCCCTTGTTTGTTTGGTTCTTCTTTCGAATAGACGGCGAGCAGGGGAAATATCAGGAATCCCAGGAGTACTACCCAGATGCATCTCTCGCTTCAACGGAGCTGCCAGACAAGCAATACCACATGCTTGCATACATATAGTACCTATTGCCTCTATCTTATTCTTGCATCATTGAGTCGCGATTGCATTAAATTGAATCCCTAGTACTGCATAGCCTTTAATTTTAAACCCCTACCGAGCATGTTCCTCAATCCCATGAGCCATTACTACAGGAGTTGTTTGAGCAATGCGAGTCATAGAACAACATGTGTAGGGTATGTGAGTGTCTGATGGATAACGAGGTACCTAAACAACTTAACCTGAGTAGTAATGGGATAACTAGCGAAAGAGGCACCGGTGGGCAATATCTGCTATTTGGTTTTTCATGCTCACTGGTGTCCCGTAGGACCCCGAGTACTTGATTCCTAGTCCTTGAATTTTCGCACTATCCACATACGGGAGACTCTATGAATCCCCCTTTGCCAGAGCTTGATTTGTACTTTATTCCTTGGGGCCACAAAGTAGTTTGGGGCTTTATTACTATCCTGTACTTATGCCATGCTTTACTGCTTTTTAAAGATTGGGCGTGGAGCACCTGTACTGTTTAGGGATCGCGGCACGATTTCGCGGTATCGACAAGCCCAGTCACATTTTCGGGTTCCCAGTCGTTTACAGCCGTTCTCGCAAACCCTGGGTCCTTCTCGGAGGTGGCCAACTTCGTTGCGGGTAGCTTATTGGGGTGCCCCCTGAAATATTTTATGAATCCTGTGATTGCTTTGTCGTGAAAGCCTCGTCGGGTTTTGATTTGGTTCCTCCGAGGTCGATCGTGTGTGTGTTTGCTATTTGTGCACCCCTGCAGGGTAAATCTTTCTGAAAGCCGTGTCCGCTGTTATGGATGACTTGGAGCACAGTTTCTCAATCATAGACAAGTATAACTAAAGTACTGCTTCTAATTTGACTAAATACTTGTCTAGTAAATAGTGCAATGCTCATGGAATGGTTAATAAAACTGCCAACGGAAGGGTTGTTCGTCTGCTTTCTCGTTGGTAAGCGAGAAGGAGGATGGATCTGTTACTTTATACTGTTATAACTGCTGTTTCTAATTAACGGACATCCGTCTATCTTTGGTTGGGCGGATGGTTAGCGAGTATCTATAGACTTGTTAGTTATTATCTTTTGCTGCAATTGCGTCACCCCAGGTATATGTCCCCTTTAGAGGCATAAAGACTTGCTGAGTACCCCTAGGGTCTCACACGATAAATTGTTTGATTCAGATGAACATGTGTATTCGCAAGATGGATACTGGGTGGAGGAGACAGATGATGTCGGCAACGATCACTCGGTGTAGAGATTCCGGGGATGGGGATCCGTGAGATCTGTGGGCGGGATGTGCTTATTTATGTGGCATCTTATGCCGATTTGCTTCTTGTCCGTACTCGGATCTTGTTTCCCGCTTCCGCTTGATACTCTGTTGATTGATGTATGAGGAGCTATCCTACACTATTATCTCTATTTAGGATATTTGGATCTTGCCGTATGGCGTTGCAATATTTCTATTTCTTTTAGATGGTATGGCTCTGAGAACTGGTGTATGGTAGCTTGCATACATACTCAGTTGTGTATGTATTTGATCTCTTCGCCTGTTGCCTACACCACTTGCTCTTGTCCCGACGTTCCTGGAAGTGGTTAGGGTGGCCGAGGGGCCTACACGTGGGTAGCCCCTGGGCCCCCGCTGTACTACTTTATCCACTTTTGGTCCATCTAGGATTGAACTTAGAGCGTAGGGTCCGAGGTTGTTACACTAGGCACCATGCCCTAACAATCTGATGCCATTACATGAACGATCTCATCCAATCCCTACCATCCCCATAGCCTACAGCGGGGGATTACTCACTCATAGACGGGGGAAACATGGATGGTCGATGGAGAAGTGATGGTGATGATGATGGCAATGATCTCCTCCAATTCCCCGTCCCGGCAGGGTGCCAGAACGGAGTTTCTGGTGCTGTTTCGTGGAATCTGGTGGTGGCGGCGGAGCGGAACTCCTTCTAGAAAAACGTCGAACCCCCCCGAAGTTTTTAGGTCAGAAGGCTCCTTATAGGCGAAGAGAGAGGCCGAGGGGGTGCCTGGGGGGCCCACACCACCCCCTGGCGTTGCCTGGCCTGGCCCGCGCCACCAGGTGGTGTGGCCACCCTAGGGCTCTTTTCCGTCTCATATTCTGGCTCCTGGAGTCTTCGGGTGAAATAGGATTTTTGGCATATTTTCCGGGATTTTTCCTAATAGTTGATTTTCTGCACAAAAAGTAGACACCAAGGCAATTCTGCTGAAAACAGCATCAGTTCGCATTAGTTGCATCCAAATCACACAAGTTTAGAGGAAAAACAATAGCAAAATTGTTCGGGAAAGTAGATACATTTTGGACGTATCAACTCCCCCCAAGCTTAGCTTATTGCTTGTCCTTAAGCAATTCAGTTGAAAACTGAGTGCGATAAAAGAACTTTCACGAACACATTTGCTTCATATGATGTAAATATTCTCAGCAATGTGATCAACTACTTAGACAACTCATAATAAAGAGTATGCAACTGAGTGTACTTAATAGTCATTGCAAGCTATGAAGAGATTCCAACTCAAGAATAATAAGCAGCATGAAGCAGGAACATAAGCAACATTACAATGCTCATAGAAAGGTATGATAGAGTGGTATCTCGCTTGCCTTTGATTATGAATGTCAAGGCACCTCTGAAGTTCAAGTGATGATGAGAAGTAAAGATATCAAGGATACAAGCATCAAAGTCATAACACAAATAATCAAGTAATGGGACAAACACAAAGAATGACAACTATGCTCTCAAGAAGGTGCTCAAAGAATATGTGGAGACTCAACAACTATAAGAAAGAGGTTTTGAATAATTTTGAAAGGCTTCCAAATGCTGAAAGTATGGTACTCATTAGCTTTGAGCTCTCATTGCCCCTATCATAAGCATCTTTAATGTGGTTAAGGTGAAAGTGACACAACTAAGAGGATATGCTTGACAAGTTATAAATCAAAGTCTCATGCCCCTTACTTACGAAGACCGATCCTCATGCTACTCAACTTCAGTCACAAGTAAGCTCTTGTCATTGTAAGTATATACGTATCATAGAGAACCGCCAACGGGGTACTCCTTGCACATGACACGGGAGCTATCCCATAATCAAAATACAAGGCAAGCAGACAATGAGCATCTCGGCGATCTTTTTATTTACCATGTGCATAGATTTTTATTGAGGATGCTTCATAGAATGCTCATTATAGTTATGCTGCAAGTTTCCATCATGATTAGGAATGGCTTAGGCTAGCGGCCCAGGCGTTTCTCTAACATACATACAAACTCCATGATCTTACAAGTTCCACTTTTATTTCACACTGCCGGGATCCATAAGCAAAACAACATGATATCAACTAGGTACAAAATACCTATGAAGCGTTGAAAGCGGTCCCCATGATACATGGTTCTGCTAACTTCAACTCATAAAGTGCAAGCATATGCACAACAAAGAAGGATGCAATGGTTCAGGTTTATTAAGTGCAAGAAAAATAAAGTGTGCCATCAAGTTCGTGAGAGCTTTACTAACTAACTTTCTTATAACAAGCAAACATTTTATTCGGAAGAAAACAAGGCATATTGAATATGCACGGAAGTAGCAAATGATGCTAATGGGTAGGTATGGTGGACACTTTGGAAATATTTGGCTTAGGGAGTTGGGAACTTGAGTAAAACACTCAGTGGAAGTGAAGGCTAGCAATAGTAAGGGAGCGACAAACGAGAGAGCAATAGCTATCATTATCATGCTTGCAACAAAAAAGGACTACTCATGGCATGAAAATGATTCAAGATCCTCAAGGCAAAATAATTCATGGCATGCGCCAAGTCAATTCAAATGAAACATTCAGAGGAGGATACCACGGTGTCATACAAATTTATGAATAGAGCAATGCAAGCAAACATTCATTAGACATGCTACAAACTATTAGCTAGCTGGAGCTAATCATAAGAAAGGAAGAACTACTAAGCATCCAAAGATAGCATACACCCTACTTGAACGGACTAAGCAAGCCCACAGTGATGAGTATATGTACAAAAAATGAAAACAAATAGAGTTCGTTACCAGCCTCTTACCACGCCTCAAGTTGTCATTAATCCTCATTATTGCTCTTCACTTGTGTGGCTTGAATAATAATATGAAACCAATAGTCCACTGAGAACTGCCGAACCCTGTAGCAAACTCGTAAAAACCAATGAAGAACGACAAATATTTTTGGTGTTTTCGATTTTTAAACAAGAACCAAAAGAGAAAAACAAGCAAGGTAGAATATTTTTGGGTTTTTTGAATAGTTCAAACAAAGCAAAAAGGGAAAAACAAAGAAAGGCAAAAAGAAGAAGCAAACCAAAGAGAAACAACAAAAATATTTTTGGTCTTTTTGTGTTTTAGAAAGCAAAACCAAAGAAGAACGCAAACTAAAAAGGGAACGGAAATACGAATGTACAAAGTATCGACACAACATGATATGGAGATGAGTGCGGTGTCGGCGTACCTCCTCCCAAGCTTCGGCTTTTGGCCTAAGTGGGTATCAATCCATGTAGGAATAAGGGTTCCAAGCGGGCGGATCTTGGTAAGAATGGTCGTAGCTGGGCCCATGATAAGAAGAGGAAGCTCCCCAATCATAAGTGGGATGCTGATATGAAGACTCTCCCTCATTCGAAGGCTGGACCGAATCATCCGTGACCTCCCTTCTAGTGTCCTGATCCTACTGGGAAAGCTCTCCCAGGTTCGTGTCAAGCTCCTCCTCAGTGAGGGACCATCCTTCCCTGTTAGCAAGGTTAAACAAAACAGGTGCAGGCAAAAGAACAACACGCTCGGACTTGCTCTTTCTCCAGCCAGCCTTGAGAAAGGTTATTTCATAAGATAACTCACTCAAACTAGCCCATGAGGAAATAAATTTATGTTGTATCATCGAATTAAAATCAAGCCTCTCTATGGGAAACTGTAGGTCTAGATGATGAGGCACTAAACCATGCAATGCTAGCAAATGAGAAGCAATGAGGCCTCCACAAACTCCACCTTTGTCACGGTTAGCAGCAAGACGGAAAGCTATCAAAGCACCCAAGTTGTAAGACCTATCTCGTCTAAGAGCATCAGAGATAAATGCTAGATCAAACGAAGATAACTTATTGGCAGTTTTTCTAGCAAGAACACACTTGGCAATAAAGTAGGAAAAGTAGCGAATGGAGGGAAGATGAATGTTACAGATTTTTCCATTCTCCTTCGAGAAGCTACTCCCTTGACAAATTTCTGCGTATAAATCCATGAGTGGTTCGGGTCTCTCTTTAATCTTCTTACATGATCCCCATTGAGGTACCTTAATAGCTGCACAAAAATCATCAAGAGAAAGATTGACAGCAATATTGTAAATTTTGTAATGGACCATGGGGTTAGGCAAAGAGTGACTAAATTGGAAATCCTGCACCACAGACATGGTTAGCTTCACAAATTGACAAGGTTCATCTTCCAAGAAACGCTCTAACCCTGCATTAGAAACCAAAGTGTGGAAATCTTGTAAAATTCCTGCAGCTCTCATGAAATCAGGGCATGGATAAACGGAGGGAAACACTTCCTCCTCCCTGTGGACCTTCATGACCTCAGGCACCCAAAGCTCATGTTGGTTTAGGTGGTGTTCACTTATCTTCTATTCTGAAATTTAAACACCTATTAAACAAGTGATTGCAAAGTAAATATAATGAAAGATTCTACTCATAGGGACTTGCAAGAGGCCTAAACATGCATCAAAACTATATCTCTAAGCATCAAACAAGCTTACAAGCTCTCATAACCAGTCACCTATAGCAGCAAAATACTCAACATATAGTCCACTAAACACAAATCTACTTGGACAAGGGGAGGAGTCACATACCAGGGAACAAATGCTCCAAATTTCAGCAAGAAAGATGGGCTGCGCAAGGAGATCGAAGAAATCGATAGCAAGCATAGAAAGAACACGATTTTGAGCTATGAACTAGAGCTTACTCAGGAAGAGAAGAAAGTGGCAGGTGAGAGAGGTAGTGGGGGGCCAGGGGTGGCCCACACCAGGGCATGGCGCCACCCAGGGCTGGCCGCGCCACCACATGGTGTGCCTGCCTGGTGGGCCCCCTGGTACCTACCAGGTACTCCTCTGCCCCTTTTTTCACGTAAAAATTTAATATGAATTTTCTGGAATTTTTCGAGACACTTTATTTTTGGGCAATTTTCAGAAATAGAAGAACGATTTTTCTGACAGACAGATTTTTTTTTCTTTTTGGAAACATGATGCAAGGACAAAACAAGGCTAGAACTACAGAAGTTCTAGCATGCAAGCAACTAACAACACAAAGAAAACTCAACGAGCAAAAACCAAAATGCAAAGGATAGAAATAAACGGAGATAATCATAATGAAAACATTGTTTTGTTCAATTGAATCCTTTTGTTAGCAAGGTTGATCAAGTCTTGCTACCAAAACAATTGCATATGAGACAAAACTTTGTACTCCACTAATGATTATATTACCTCAACCATGATAGCAATGGTCCCAATCATAATAGTTTCAAATTTTTCTCTTGATATGGGACAATATATTTCTCCAACTTGAATGCCTTCAACATGTTCAATTGAATTCAAGCCATAAGTCATTTCAATATTCTTGGGGAAATATATAGTATGTTCCTTGTCATTAACATTGAAGGTCACCTTTCCTTGGTTACAATTTATAACAGCTCCTGCAGTATTAAGAAAAGGTCTCCCAAGAATAATAGACATATTATCATCTTCAGGCATTTCAAGCACAACAAAATCAGTTAATATCAAGCAATTGTGAGCCACCTGAACAGGTACATCCTCATATATACCCATAGGAATAGTGGTAGATTTATCAGCCATTTGCAAAGATATATCAGTTGGTATTAATTTTTCAAGCTGAAGCCTCTTATAGAGAGAGAAGGGCATAACACTAACTCCAGCTCCCAAATCACACAAAGCAGTTCTAACATAACTGTTCTTAATAGAGCAAGGGATAGTTGGAATCCCTGGGTCTCCAAGTTTCTTAGGAACCTTACCATTGAAGGAATAATTAGCAAGCAAAGTGGAAATTTCTTCATTTGGGATCTTCCTTTTATTCGAGACAATGTCCTTCATATACTTTGAGTAAGGAGGCAATTTAATAGCATCAGTCAAAGGAATTTGCAAGAATAAAGGCTTCATCCACTCACAAAACTTATTATAGTGTTCATCTTCCTTAGACTTGTGTTTCTTATCAGGGAAAGGCATAGGTTTTTGGACCCAAGGTTCTCTTTCACTACCATGTTTCTTAGCAATAAAATCTTCTTTAGTGTATTTAGTATTCTTAGTGTGGTTTTCAGGTTCTTCTTCAACTTTTTATTCATTAGGAACTTCATTTTCTTCATTACCACTTTCAGTTTTAGCATCAGAGATAGATATACTATTAGGATCTATAGCAGGTTTAGAGGGTTCTACAATAGTTTTATGTTTCTTTTTCCTTTTCTTACGAGTAGAACCACTATTTTCATCTTGTTGAGAATCCTGCTCAATTCTTTTGGGATGCCCCTCAGGATATAGAGGATCCTGGGTAGTAGCACCACTTCTGGTTCTGATTTCATAAGCATGTTTTTCTTTAGCAGCATTAACTAGCAAGTCATTTTGTACTTTAACGAGTTGATCTATTTGATTTTGAACCATTTGAAAGTGTTTAACAATCATTTTAACAACATTAGAGGTTCTTTCCACAATATCTTTCAATTCAACAATAGCTCTAGTGTTTTCCATTAGATGATTTTGCACCCTTTTATTAAAGTTATCTTGCTTAACAATAAAGATATCAAATTCTTCTAAGCATTGATCAGGAGGTTTAGCATAAGGGATATCACCTTCATCAAAGTGTTGGAGAGAGTGTACCTCAATAGTGGATGAGTAGGGAATAGGCTTACATAATTCTTCTATAGGAGGTAAATTCTTGACATTTGCAACTTTAATTCCCTTCTCCTTAAGACATTTCTTAGCTTCCTTCATCACTTCATCATTTAATTCAATAACTCCCCTCTTCTTTGATGTTGGAATAGGCACATGAATAGATGGTTCAGGTACAATTACTTAAGGTATAGCTTGTTTAGGAGGAGTCCAATCTTCATAATCCTTGCTTATTTTAGCCATTAATTCCTCAACTTCCTTTGGAGTCATATTCCTAAAAACACAATCAGCACAACTATCTAGGTATGTCCTAGATTCTTCGGTTAGTCCATTATAAAATATATCAAGAAGCTCATTCTTAGGTAACGGACTTCCAGCCTGTGCATGAATCAAAGCACCAAACATTGCCCAAGATTCGGGCAATACCTCTTTTTCTCCTTGTTTAAAATCAAAAAGTTCCTGCAAAATAGCATGTCTAGCACTGAGAGGAAAATATTTCTGCAGGAAAGTACTAATCAAGCACTCAGGGCTATCAATAGATCCAGGAAGTAAATTACTAAACCAAGTTTTAGCTTCTCCTTTCAGTGAAAAAGGAAAAATCTTAGCAACAAAGTAAGTACGCATCTTAATATCATCAGAAAACAAGCCACTCATAGTAGAAAGTTCATTCATATGTGCTACCGCACTTTCATTCTTAGTCCCACAAAAAGGTTCTTTCTCGACAATAGCTATGTAAGATAGATCAAGAGAGAAATCATTATCTTCATCTATAATGTTTATGGGAGAAGCAGCAAATTTAGCATCAAGAGATAATTTGGGCCTAATAGTACGCCTCTCAAGGAGACTCTTAGCAGCGCTCCTATCATGGGTGTTCCTACATTCTTCAATAAACTCATCAGTCATCTCAACATAATCTTCTTCAGCATCATAACTCTTACTAGACTCAGGTGAGCTAATAGGTGTGGTAGTGTCTTCATTAGGAGTTTCGGTATTTCCAGCTATAGTTCTAGCAATCGTAGCATCTAGGAAAGGACCTAATGAACCACTCTTATCAAGCACAGTAGAAGCAGCATCATAAGTATCAGAAGTTTCAGATTCAGTAGTAGTAGGAGTGTGTGTAGCATGTGCATGTGGTGGTGTAAGGAACTTACTCAAAACAGACGGTGAATCAAGAGCAGTAGAGGTGTTCAGAACCGTACCTCTTCTTGTAGTGGATGGTAAAATAGGAACCTTGCCATCACGAGACTTACCCATGATGGATGGGTAGCAGCGAACAATAGAGAATCCAAGTGAAGTTGATAAATAAAGCTATGCTCCCCGGCAACCACGCCAGAAAATAGTCTTGATGACCCACAAGTATAGGGGGTGTATCGCAGTATTTTCGAGGGAAGTGAAACCCAATTTATTGATTCAACACAAGGGGAGCCAAAGAATATTTATCAGCCTTAACAACTGAGTTGTCAATTCAACTACACCTAGAAACAATCTTGCTCACAGTAGTTTATCACTAGGAACAGTTTTGTAGTAGGAATAGTAAAGTAACAGCAGTAGTAAAGCAAAGACAGTAGTAACAAAAGTAGTAAACAATTGGATTTGAGTGCGGTAGGCATAGGGATGGATGGACGGGCGTTGCATGGACAAGACAATTCACATAGCAATCAGAACATAAGGCTATTGCAGATAAATAAGATAAAGCACCCAAGTACTAGACAATCCTAGGCATGTGTTCCATATGTAGTCATACGTGCTCTCAATGAGAACTTGCACAACATATTTTCTCCTGTCAGCCCGTTTGCAGCGAGGCCTCTAGGGAACTACTGGCAATTAAGGTGCTCCTTTTAATAGAGCACCAGAGCAAAGCATTAACACTCCGTGAACACATGTGATCCTCACATCAAAGCCTTTCCCTTCCGGTTATCCCGATTTCTATCACTTCGGGGCCATAGGTTCCGGACAACGACGTGTGTATACAACTTGCAGATAAGACCAAGAACAATACTATCATAATGAATCAATAATAAGTTCAGATCTGAAATCATGGCACTCGGGCCCTAGTGACAAGCATTAAGCACAACAGGTTGCAACAAAGTCATAAAGCACTAATAAAAGATACTGGGCACCATGCCCTAACAATCTGATGCCATTACATGAACGATCTCATCCAATCCCTACCATCCCCATAGCCTACAGCGGGGGATTACTCACTCATAGACGGGGGAAACATGGATGGTCGATGGAGAAGCGATGGTGATGATGATGGCGATGATCTCCTCCAATTCCCCGTCTCGGCAGGGTGCCAGAACGGAGTTTCTAGTGCTGTTTCGTGGAATCTGGTGGTGGTGGTGGAGCGGAACTCCTTCTGGAAATACGTCGAACCCCCCGAAGTTTTTAGGTCAGAAGGCTCCTTATAGGCGAAGAGAGAGGCCGAGGGGGTGCCTGGGGGCCCACACCACCCCCTGGCGCGGCCTGGCCTGGCCCGCGCCACCAGGTGGTGTGGCCACCCAGGGCTCTTCTCCGTCTCGTATTCTGGCTCCTGGAGTCTTCAGGTGAAATAGAATTTTTGGCATATTTTCTGGGATTTTTCCTGATAGTTGATTTTCTGCACAAAAAGTAGACACCAAGGCAATTCTGCTGAAAACAACGTCAGTTCGCATTAGTTGCATCTAAAACACACAAGTTTAGAGGAAAAACAATAGCAAAAGTGTTCGGGAAAGTAGATACGTTTTGGACGTATCAGTCTGCGACCTCGAGAGTCACATGGGGAAAGAAGAGGGAGGCTGCGCCCTCATTCGTACGTGGCTGCGCCGTCGCATCCAGCCCCTACAAGGCAGAGTCCATGCTATGTTCTAGTGGGATGGCATGGACGATGTCACTCACATATCTACCGATGGCATTTCCGCGAGTGAGGTGGATAAGAGGGTGCGACTGGTCACCAAGTACACCGCCAAGGAGGTACTCCCCAATGATCCAGTCGTACCTCCATTCGATGCTACTAACCCTCCTCCTGAGGTACAGTTGTGCTACGTAGTAGCTTTGTTTGTCGACCGCTTCTTTTGACTTGTGCTAAATTGTTTTTCGTGTGCAGGATTGAGGGGTGTCGCCCTGTATGCCCCCTCTTCCTAAGGGGGTTATCCCTCGTGAAGCCCTAGAAGAGGACGAGTCGGAGTCGACCGTCCCATCTGATGTGGAGGAGGAAGCCCCCGAGTCGAGTGGTCCAGACACTCGCAAGCATTCACGCAGCGAGGATTCGGATGCATCGTCTCCTTCGAATCTGGAAGGTGCAGTTGTTGGTGTGAGTGCCGTGGTGCCACCTTCCCGCAAGAAGATGCGGCTACCAAAGGAGTCATCGTCAGAGTCGGGGGATCAAACCTTTGATTTTCCTTTTGGTTCTTCTTTACGAGTTGCCTTCTCTTCATGTTGGTTTTTGTCTTCAGTCAGCCGGCGTCGTCATCTTCTGGCGACGTCCAATTTGTGAAGGAATCTGGAGTCGCTACCTCCAAGGCCAAGAAAGTGGTTGAGTGCGCTCCTTCCGCTCCATTGGCGGCCCACTCCGGGCATAATTCATCAAGTTCTCCGCATGATGTGGAGCATCGGATGGTTGCCTGGACGATTGCGCGCCAATCGACTTCGGAGTCATTGGAGGATCATGTTTGTGTAGTATCTCTTCTTCTGATGTTGCAGTCGAATTTTTTATCTATGCCATCTGTTGATCCTTTACTGTTTCCTTTATTACAGCTCCTTGTGAAGGAAGCCGCTCACCTGGCGGAGCAGGTCCTTGCGATGGGTCGCTAGCATGCAATGCTGGATAACCGCCATCGTGTGGTTGAAAGTGACTGTTCTTATACTTTTTTCTTCTGCAGCCTTGTGATATATTCGACTGATAGTCTATCTGTTGTTTGTTTCACAACTGAGCATAATGCACTTCTTCACGATGCCGCCTCCCTGGAAAAGACGCTCGTCGCGGCTGTGAAGAGTCGCGATGAGGCAATCGTAGCACGTGATGAATCGCAAAAACGCGAAGAGGATCTGCGTGCCTCCATTGTAGCTAGGGAGAAGTTGTTCAAAGAACAGCTTTTTTCGATTGCCAAGTCTCTCTCAGGTATTTCCTGGTCTTCAATTTCACCAATTGCCTCCTCTTTTGATTTTGCTATTTGTGCTGACTTTGTGCCAATGCTTGATTCTTGTGTAGATGCCAGCGGTCTGAGCTTCGACCCCCAGGCACTTCGTCGTGATGATGCCCTGGAAGGTGCCATTTCGGCAGTCGAAGATCACAGCGCTGCCGTTCAGGGGACGCTCACCAAAGCCAAGGGCGTGCTCAGTCGCCTCCGGGAGGAGCTGGCGCCCAAGGCTGAGCTGATCGAGAATATGGATGAGCTGGTGGAGTCCCTTGCTGGGGGCATTCCTGCGAGCTTCAAGAACTCGCTCCGTGCGGCTGGCGCTTCAATGTCACTCGCAATGGTTCAAGCCCATGGAGTCGAAGTTGATCCTGCAGCGGTCTCCAAGGCGATGCTTGTCAGCGCGGATGGCCAGTAGGTAGTCTTTTCTCCTTTCGCAACTGCTTGTGGCAAGTACGGGCTGCAGCTGATCAATACAGTTGTGAAGTACTCTCAGGAGCTTCAGCGAGCCAAGAAGGCGGCGAAGGCTACGACGTCAGGGGCTGGCGGGAAGTCTGTGGCGTCTGGCACTTCCACAGACTCGATGAGGCCCCCAAAACCAAAGACTAAGTCGAAGAAGCCAGTTGCTCCTCAGTAGTCATGCCTTGTAATAGTTAAATAGCTTATTTCTTTTGTCGAAAACATGCCTTTTGGCGAGTGTATCTGCTAATACTTTGTTGATTTTGAATGCACTCGAGTCTTTTGTCTATGCCTTGCCTTAGTCTTCTTATTGTCTCTTGCTTGAATTTTGATAGGGCACATCGAGTGATCCTTTGAGGGAACGTCGGGATTCGCCACCCCCTGATGACACCTTGGCACCGCCGCGCTCAAGGGTGGATGAGCTGTCTTTACTCTCGCGACTCCGTGACTGTGTGAAGCAGTTGGAGCGTGAATTGCCTGTACTCCGTGGTAACGCGGATGTATGGAAATCGAGGGCAGAGAAAGCTATCACCCGAGAACAATATCTTCTGGAGGAGGTGACGCAGCTAGGTGACCAATTCAAATGTTAGTTCTCTTCTTCCTTATCTTTTCCTTGTAGTCACTCACAGTAGTTCGTTGTCTTCATACTTCTGCCTTTGCCTGGTGTAGTTGTCAGTGTGCGCCATCTGCAGGATGAGAAGGATAGGACTGCCATTCGCATGAATGACCTAACCCGAGAGCAGCTTCAGGCAAGTGGATACTTCTGGGTGGATCATGATCACGCAATCGCGCTGGTGACCCTGCAGGATCGTGTATCGCGAGTTCTTCACTTCTTGAAGAAGTCGCAATCGTGCTTGAAGAATATTTACCAGACGATGTTCCCGCTGAACTTCGTTCGATCGATCCTGCTGGCCCTTCTTGCTAAATTCTAGGACTTGAGTGCGGTCCGCGAGTGTGTACGGCAACAGTTAGTTGCTGGTGCCAAGGCTGCTCTGTCGCTGGTGCGACTGCACAGGCCTGATGTGGACATTGCAGCAAATGCGGCCGGACCGCCAGCGCCGCCAGCAGGTTCGACTTGGAACATGGTTCCGCACTACCAGGCGGTGGATCGCCCAACGGAGGAAATCGTCGACTTCTTCGAGGAGCAGACCAACGTTCCTTTGCTGCAATAGTAGTTTAGTTTGTATCCTGCAGATAGTTGTACCAGTGTTGTAAAGTTTATATATATGCTGTGTATAATTGATTAACATTGATGTATATAAAGAGCTTGTTAGCGTGTATGTTTTGCGAGTGCGTTGCACTATGCGATTCCTTTTCGTTAGCCTGACTTATGCTTATCTCAGCCCTTTGCCAACCTGTCAGGTGCGTTGCAACTAGGTTGGTGTTTGTCAAGGGTTTCTATTGGTGTGCCAGCTACTCAGGATATCGCGTTAGTTCGTAGAACAGATATGTATAGGGTGGCGCAACCCCCGAGTGGATAATTTGCGAAAAATGAAAGAAAACACATAGTTTTGTGCACTTAGCTTTATTTATTCGCGGGATAGGACGAGGTACAATGTGTGGCTAAGTAGCCTTGGCTGAGTAGCCTTATTTGCAATGTAAAAACAAAAACAACTAAGGGTAGAAGCGTCACAGCTGCGCGACGTTCCAAGGGTTGGAGTATGCCACTCCTGTCTCTAAATCTTTAAGGCGATAGGCGCCACCTGGGATTACTTCTGTAATCACGTATGGTCCCTCCCAGGGGGACTCGAGCTTGAGATGTCCTTGCTGTTTCTGTCGCACGACCAGGTCGCCTTCGACGAAGGACCTGGGGCGTAGCCTTCTACTGTGGTAGTTGCGCACGTTCTGCTGGTAGATCGTTGATCTTTCCGTGGCGATTTCCTTCGCCTCATCAAGGAGGTTGACAGAGTCTTCGAGTGCAAGAGATGACTCCTGCTTGCTGTAAGCGAGCACACGCGGTGCTTCGTATCGTACTTCGGCGGGTAGCACCGCTTCAGCCCCATGCACCATGAAGAACAGGATGTACCCTGTGGCGCTGTTTGGAGTTGTGCGTAGGCTCCAGAGTACCGATTGTAGCCCGTTTGGCCAGCAGCCCGTGGCCTGTTCGAGTGGCCTGAGGAGTCGTTTCTTGATGTCGTCGCAGACGAGCCCATTAGCTTTTTTGACCTGACCGTTGGTCTATGGGTGCGCTACAAAGGCATAGCTGACGTTGATTCCCAGATTCTCGTAGAATTCTTGGAACTCCTTGGATGTGAAGTTCGTCCCATTGTCCGTGATGATGTTGTGTGGCACTCCGAAGCGATAGACTATGGACTCGAAGAACTTGACTCCACTGTATCCTGATTGATTAGTTACTGGCATGGCCTCTATCCACTTGGTGAATTTGTTGACTGTGACCAGGAGGTAGACGTAGCCTCCTCGTGAGGACTTTGGGAGCTTGCCGACCATGTCGAGTCCCCATTGCGCGAAGGGCCAGGCCAATGGAATTGGCCGGAGTTCTGCGCCTGGTGTGTGTGGCTTGTTCACGAATCGCTGGCAAGCATTCCATTTTTGGACGATGTCCTTGGCGTCACGCATGGCCGTAGGCCAGTAGAACCCACCTCGTAGAGCTTTGGCAACGAGGGCGCGACTGCACGCGTGGTGCCCACAAGTCCCCTCATGGATGTCGAGGAGAACAACTCTTCCATCGGTCGTGGAGACGCATCGTTGGAGTACTCCTGTGATGCTACACTTGTATAGTTTGCCGTTGATAACAGCGAATGCCTTGGATGGTCGTGCGATGTGTCAGGCGTCCGTCAGATCGTCTGGTAGCCTCTTGCTAAGAAGGTACGTGATGTATGGTTGAGTCTAGGATGGCTCGATCATCATGACGCTCATTGGTCCTTCGAGTCATGTGTCCACCTCCAGGTCGTCGAGTGCCATTGGCTCATTGGGCGCCCCGAGTCTGTTGTTGCACCTGTTTGCTTCTCTACAGCCTTTGGCTTGATGGAGCATTCGCAGATGCACTCAAGAAATACCCCAGGTGGTATGGGGGCGCAGGTAGAGCCTATGTTGGCGAGTGTGTCCGCCTCTTCATTGCTTTTGCGGCCTATGTTCCGCAGCTCGTAACCGTCGAAGTCCCCTTCGAGTGTGTCGTAGAGGTCGCGGTAGGGGATCATGTTGTCGTTCAGTGCGTCGCACTCGTGCATTGTCTGGTTGACGACCAGCTTGGAGTCACCATATATTATGAGCCTCTTGGTGCCACAGGCTTTTGCCATCCTCATCCCGTGCAGTAGGGCCTCGTCTTCGGCTTCATTGTTGGAGGCAGTGAACTACATTCGTAGGATATATTTCAGCTTGTCTCCCTGGGGCGATGTCAATATGACACCTGCGACGACCCCATCCTTTTGCTTTGAACCGTCGAAGTGCATTGTCCAGAGGTAGGACATATCTGGTTTTCGGGGAGCTGGTTCTCCATCCAGTGCACGAGGAAGTCAGGGAGAACTTGCGACTTTATTGCATCACATTTTTCATACGTGATGTCTCGTGGAGACAGTTCGATTCCCCAAAGCGCGACCTGTCCGGTGGCGTCGGGGTTGTTGAGGATATGCCCAAGCGGGGCGTCGTTGACTACCATGATAGGGTGTTCCTGGAAGTAGTGGCGCGGTAGCCGGGCTGTCATGAAGACGCCGTACGCCAGTTTCTGGTAGTGCGGGTACCGCTGTTTTGTTGGCATAAGTACCTCACTGAGGTAGTAGACTAGGCGCTGTACCCCGTGGACCTTGTTTTCCTTGGCTCGTTCTACTACGAGCACTATGCTGACCACCTGGTTGGTGGTGGAGATGTACAGCAACAATGGTTCCCTTTCGCGTGGGGTCACCAGTACTGGCGAGGTGGACAGTAGGCGCTTGAGTTCTTCGAATGCTTCATGTGCCTCGTTGGTCCACTCGAACTTGTCAGCTTTGCGGAGGAGTAGGTAGAAGGGCAGTGCCTTTTCTACCATTTGACTGATGAATCGACTGAGTGCCGCGATTCGCCCAGCCAGCTGCTGGACACCTCTTATGTTTTTCGGCTTCTCCATGGCTAGTATGGCTTTTATTTTCTTCGGGTTCGCCTCGATCCCTCTCACGGAGATAAGATACCCGAGTAGTTGCCCAGATGGTACGCTGAAAGCACATTTATCTGGATTGAGCTTGATCCGGTAGCGGTCGAGGTTGGCGAAGGTTTCACGCAAATCGTCGATTAGTGAGGCTTCCTCTTTGGTCTTGATTACTATGTCGTCAACATAGACTTGGATGTTGCGGCCCAGTTGGTTCTTGAGGCAAGCCTGCATGCACCGTTGGTAGGTGGCTCCTGCGTTCTTCAGCCCGAAGG
Source organism: Avena eriantha (assembly GCA_910589775.1). Lineage (NCBI taxonomy): Eukaryota > Viridiplantae > Streptophyta > Magnoliopsida > Poales > Poaceae > Avena > Avena eriantha. The sequence continues at coordinate 20,749,633 of OU342745.1, forward strand.
GCATTGTGTTGTAGCAGAACACACCAAACAGTGTTGTAAACACCATTTTTTCTTGATCCTCCTCCTTCATTCGAATCTGGTTGTAGCCTGAGTAGGCGTCGAGGAAGCAAAGGCGCTCGCATCCCGCGGTGGAGTCGATGATCTGGTCGATTCGCGGTAGCGGGAAGTGGTCCTTCGGATAGTGCTTATTCAAAGAGGTGAAGTCCACGCACATCCACAGGATATCCGTGTCCTTTTTTGGTACTTGCACCATATTGGCGAGCCAAGTGCTTTCCTTGATCTCGTGTATGAATTTGGCGTCGAGAAGTCTGTTGATCTCCATTTCGACTGCCTTTGCTCTTGGTTCAGACAGTCGCCGAATTGTTTGTTTGACTGGCCTTGCGTGTGGGTTGACATTGAGTGCGTGCTCGGCGAATTCCATGGGAACTCCTGGCATGTCCGCTGGACACCAGGTGAAGATTTCCTAGTGCTCACGGAGGAATTCGACGAGCGCGAGTTCCTATGCGGGACTCAAGTTGTTGGCGATGAGGGCCGTCTTGGCAGGATCCGATGGGTGGACCTGAACTTTCTTCATGTGCACCGATGAGTCGAAGGATAGGTCGGGTGAACTTGGCCGGCTCAGAGGAGGCAGACTGTTGTCTGTTGACTCCTTTAGTCTCGCAAGTTCCTCCTGCATGCCGAACGACTAGGAAATTCTGTTGAATTCCCTGTTGCAACTGTCGGAGCTCTTGAAGCTCCCATTGATTGTGATGACGCCATTAGGGCCTGGCATTTTCATCTGTAGGTAGGCGTAGTGTGGTACTGCCATGAACCTAGAAAACGCGACATGTCCGAGGATGCAGTGGTACTGTGAGGGCTAGTCAACAACTTCGAAGTCGATGCGCTCGCGTCGGAAGTTTCTCGGCGTGCCGAAGATGACGTCGAGGTTGATTTTGCCAAGGGGATATACGCCCTTGCCTAGGACAATGGCGTGGAATGTTGTGTCTGAGGCCTCTAAGCAAGTCAAAGGGATCCTCATTGCTCGCAAGGTACTCGCGAACATAAGGTTGATGTCGCTTCCGCCGTCCATGAAGACGCGGCTCATGTCGAAGCCTCCAATTTGCGCCTCGAGTACTAGGGGACAGTGGCCTGGACAAGGTACTTGGCGCGGATGGTCGCGTTTGTTGAAGGTGATGCATGACTCACTTTCACTGAGGTACTCAGTGGTGGATGGTGGCGAGTTTGTCACCAGATTGTCTTGGCGAGTGATGGCCTTTTGCACCCGGTTGGAGGGGCGACCCTTTTGGATCATCATGGTGCCCATGGCCCGCGGGTACGGATCGCCTCCGTGATGTTGGTCAGGTGCAACTACGTTTGGCGGTGGTCCAAGTGGTGGTGGAGGAGCTCCATGTGCCACAACGCATGGAGCGGCTCGGTAGCCCCAGTTGACTGCGTCGCGATTCATCCGAGCCAGGCCTTCATGGAGTTTGAGGATGTCGCGACAGTCTTTGAGGAGGTGGCTGGATTTATTTTTGCCGTCATGCTCGTCGATGTAGAAGTGCACGGTGCATGGCCCGGACAGCTTGTCTTCAACGGATGCGGCGGGCGCTTCATCACGAATGCGGCGCTGCCATACTTGCGTGGTTTTCCTGGAGTCGTGGTATCCACCGCTGCGGTAGCCGCTGTTGTGGTTTTCGTCGCGCCTGTCAGCGTAGCCGGCTGTCACCATATTGACGTCGTCGCGGTCATCGTAGATGCGCATTCGCCGTTTGCTTCGGCGGTCACGTCTGTGCTCGAGTTCTGCTTCCTCGTTGGAGTGAACGCGATTCTTCATCGAATCTTCTCCGTCAGCCCACCGATTCGTGATTTCCATCAGGTGGTCGATGGTCTTGGGCTTCGAGCGACCCAGCTCCTCCCTGAGCTCTATGCGGCGAACGCCGCCATTGAATGTGTTGATTGCGCGGTCCTCCGAGATATTTTCTACGGAGGTCTTGATGATGGACCACCTCTGGACGTACGAGTGTAGTGATTCGCCAGATCTTTGCTAGCAGCACCTCAGCTCTTTGATTGACGCGGGCCTTTTGTAGGTGCCCTTGAAGTTGCGCACAAAGCTGTAGACCAGCTCTTCCCAACTGCGAATGGATCCGCGTGGGAGGTTGTTGAGCCATGCTCGGGCGGCACCCTGTAGCTGTAGCTGCAGGCACTATATAGTCGTGCTTCGACTTCCGCCGTGGAGCCTGATGGAGGAGATGTGGTCCTCCAACCAGTTTTTCGAGTCCTGCAGATCGTCAAACTTTGGGTTCTCTGATGGGAGCTTAAACCCCTTGGGCATTCGCTTTTGCCTGATGGCCCTACTGAAGCATCTAGCGCCACAGAGCTCCACATCTTTGTCTTCTGAGTCAGTTGATCAGGCACGTCACGCCCTTGACTTGTCGATCTTGCGCTGTGTGATATCGTCACGCGCGTCGTAGTCATGGTCGTGTCGCCTTGAGCGGCGGCGTCGAGACAGATCGTGACTATCATCGCTGGAGGAGGGCGAGGAATAGCGTTTTGCTAGAGCCTTTCCTTTCTTCGGCTCCGCTGTTGGCTCCTTGTCAAGGGTGGCCTCGATTAACCCTAGGCCTACGATCGTAGATCGGTGCATGGCGGCCCGAGGATCTCCAGCCGGCAGTTGGTTTTTGAGGAGGTACATGGTGGCCACCGTTACCGCAGCTTGCGGCATTTTTGGTAGCACGTTGCCACGCATATCCACCGTCATGGAGCCGAAGTCGAGGACCTTTGCGGCTTCTACATGCTCTTGCTCAGTGAGGTGGGCCAGTCGAGATCGCCTCTTGTTAGCGATGTACTCGTTGCACTTGGAGGAGGATCCTCCGTGGGAGGAGAGCCCTGCTCGTTTATTATAGTTGGAGGTTTGACTGCCCCTCCGTTGTTGACGGGGGCTCCGTTGGTAGGGCCGCCGTTTGGCGGTGGTCCGCCATTGGGTATGCCGTCGTTTGGCGGGTCGGCTCCATGGCCACCGTTGCCCGTGTTGTCGCGATTGGCGGAGGAGTACCCCGCGTTGATGACGGCGCACATGAAGTGGTTGGGGAAGGTGCTACTCCCACAACTTTCAGATCCAGAACCGTAGGCTCCATCTTCAGTTGCCAGATCGCCCAGATCGGAGTCGCGACTACTGTCGCTGTCCGTATTCTCAACTGTTGTCGAGGCATTGAGCTCACTGATGGTGCCGATCGGCGGAGGGAACCACGATGCCGGAGTAATCGATGGTATCGTCGGCTGGTCAGGCATGCGAAGCGTGCCCATCTAACCAACTTGGAAGCGGAAGCTCCCGATCGCCAAGCTGATCCCATCGCCCACGGACTCGAAAGCCGGGCGAGTGGCCGGCGTGTGGACGGTGAAGTCGAACGCGCCGAAGAGCTGGCAAATCTCTGTTGTTGTGGAGTTGTAGATCACAGTTGATGGGGCCGAAGAAGCCACAACATCAGCACTCCCAATTCCCACAAACAGCACCAATTGACGAGGGTTTAACTCATCAATGCCCATTGTTATGGATTTGGGTTTTGGAGAAGGAGGGAGCGCTGGAGACATCTATCGGCTAGCAAACAAGCACACAGGGGACTCGAAGATTTACCCAGGTTCAGGCCTCGTAGAGGTCCCTACTCCTGCTTGTCTACTCGTGGAATTATCAAAGGAATCGAGGATTACAATGGTGCGCAGATGCAATCTGGCGAGGGTTGTGGAAACTAGGGTTGTGTGTGTCTTCCTCGCCGCCCCTCCTGACCTTTATATAGATAGGCCAGGTCTCGGGTAGCAGGTCGAGTCGGTTACAGGTTAGGGTTTTCCCTTTGAACTTTCTATCTTTAGCTTCTTCTTGTTCCTCAAGCAATCAAGAGTCCGTAGGCTACTCGAGTTCTCTATTTGGGCATTGGCAACACCGTGGGCTTCCGCTTTATTCAGGCCGTATATACCAAGCTCAAGTACCTGTAGGGTATACCCATGTCACTAAGTCACAGTAAAAAACAAGCTCCTTTTATACCACTTATAAGCATGAACTTTTCCTACTCCTTTTCCAATCCAAACCAACTTATTTGAAAACTAATGTATGAATGAGGGGGTCCAACCAATTTATTCAAGCAAACTAAGAAAACAAAAACCATAAAAAATCAAAGACGCTACAAGAACAACACAACTGTGCATGAAACAATAAAAATGAAGTGTTTGGAAGAAAACCTGAGATTTTTATTGATGAAGAAGGGGGCATCCCCAAGCTTTGACACTTGTACTTCTTGAATATTTCTTGGGGTGACACGGGTGGCATCCCCAAGCTTGAGCTTTTTTCCATCTTCATCTTATCACATTACTCTTCCCTACACCTGAAAATTTTCCTTCATACAAAACTTCACACAATCTTCATTAGCTACATTACTGTACTCAAGATAATAAGTCTTTTGGTTCAGTTCCAACACAAGTAAAACTTCCATTAAAACACAAGCTACTGTAGCACTTCCTTTAAAAAGTTCAAGTGATCAAAGAGAACTCAAAGAGAAAGAGATTAAGAGGCAAATGCAAATAATGGCAGAAATCTGTCAAAACAGAACAGTAGGTAAAAAACAATTTTTTGAAGACCTTCTGTTGCTCAAATCGAAAAGTGTTGAACTAACAAAAGTTAGATAACAACCTGGGGAAGAAGCACAAAACTTTAGAGCTCAATCAAATGTACATAGATGTTTCACGAATTTTTACAGCGAAGCACAAAAATCTGTTTCGGGACTGCAACTTTCCCAAGTCATACTTCTCTCTCATTAGAGTATATTCTTGGCACAAAAACCACACAAAAAGGATAAAGAGCGGTTATTACAGAGGTAATAACTTGCAAGACTCAACAAATGACTCCTAACAAAATTTGGTTTATCTCCCAATAAGTGCTTTTCTTTAACGCCTTTGAGCTAGGCATAATAAGCAAGAAAAGAATCAAGTATTCTCAAATGAAGAAGCAATAATAGAATATTTTGTTTTAATAGGAGAGGCAAAATGAATCTTCTCTCTCTTCTTGGGGAAGTGTTCTATACCATTCTTAAATGGAAATTGATATTTAATGGTACCTTCTTTCATCTCAATAATGGCACCAACAGTTCTAAGAAAAGGTCTTCCCAAAATAATAGGACAAGAAGCATTGTATTCAACATCCAAAACATAGAAATCAACGGGGACATCAGCATTGTTAACCATAATAAGAACATCATTAACACTCCCCATGAGTTTCTTTTTAGCATTATCATCAAGTTGGACATTTAAATAACAATCTTCCAATGGTGGCAAATCAAGCATTTCATAAATCCTTCTAGGCATAACAGAAACACTACTATCTTCTAATTTCATAGGAATAGAAGATTTATGTTTCATCTTTTCTTCTTTAATTTTTATGAGAGCATCAGTAATGTGTTTTGTAAAGGCCATATTCATAGCACTAGCATTAGGACTTTTAGCAAGCTTTTGTAGGAACATAATTACTTCAGAGATATTGCAACCATCAAGATCAAAATCATAATTATCATCTAAAGTAGTAGAGCTATTGTTTCCCATATTTCGAAGAATTTCAGCATTTTTATTAGAAAAGGTTCCATTGGTTTTACTAGCTTCAACATTAGTGGTAGTGATGGTAGAAATACTAATATTTCTAGCAATTTCATCTTCTCTTTCCCACTTAGCATGTAATTCAGCTAATAGTCTAACAGTTTCATCAATTCTAACTTGTATGGCATTAGTAGCAGCAAAGGGGTTTTCAATAGTTTCAGGTTTAGCAGTCATTTTATTCAAAGAAGATTGTGCTTCAGACAATGATGCTATATTTCTTTCAGCATTAGAGAGTTTTTCCTCAATAGTTTTATTGAAAGTAGTTTGTTTACTAATAAAATCTTTAAGAATGACTTCAAGTTCAGAGGGTGCACTCCTATTATTATTGTAGGAATTTCCATAAGCATTACCATTATTGGGAGGATATGGCCTATAATTATTATTACCAAAATTAATCTTGTAGGCATTGTTGCTAAAATTATTATTTCTAATAAAGTTCACATCAACTTGCTCTTCTTGAGAAACCAAAGAAGCTAAGGGAACATGATTTGGATCAATATGAGCTTTCCCATTAACAAGCATAGACATAATAACATCAATTTTATCACTTAAGGAGGAGGTTTCCTCAACAGAATTTACCTTCCTACCTTGGGGAGCTCTCTCAGTGTGCCATTCAGAATAGTTAACCATCATATTATCTAGAAGCTTTGTTGCAACACCCAAAGTAATGGTCATAAAGGTACCTCCTGCAGTAGAATCTAGTAGATTTCTTGAAGAATAATTCAGTCCCGCATAAATGGTTTGGATAATCATCCAAGCTGTCAGTCCATGAGTGGGACAATTCTTTACAAAAGATTTCTTGTTTCCCAAGCTTGAGCAACATGTTCATTATCAGATTGTTTAAATTTCATAATGTCTCTTCTCATAGATATAATCTTAGCAGGAGGATAGTATTTTCCAATGAAAGCATCTTTGCATTTAGTCCAAGAATCAATTCTCTTTCTAGTTAGGGATAACAACCATTCTTCAGCTTTTCCTCTCAAAGAGAAAGGAAAAAATTTAAGCTTAATAATATGTCCATCTATATCCCTATGTTTTTGCATCTCACAAAGTTCAACAAAGTTATTAAGGTGAGCAACAACATCTTCAGTACCAATACTAGAAAATTGTTCTTTCATAACAAGATTGAGCAAAGCAGGTTTAATTTCAAAGAAAGTAGCTTCAGGAACAGGTGGAGCAATCGGTGTGCACATGAAATCATTGTTGTTGGTGCTAGTGAAGTCACACAACTTAGTGTTTTCAAGAGTAGTCATTTTTGTGTGTTTAATATGGAAAGCAAACTAGTACAACTAATTTTTTGTGTTTTTGATAAAGAAACAGACAAACAAAGCAGAAATAAACTAAACAAAAGAAATAAAACATAGTAAAGAGATTGGTTATGAGGGACTCCCCTTGGGAAGATGTCCTTGACTCCCCGGCAACGGTGCCAGAAAATGCTTGATGATCGGCTCAACGTATCGAGTTCGTTAGGGAACCCCAAGAGGAAGGTATGATGAGCACAACAGCAAGTTTTCCCTCAGTTATGAAACCAAGGTTATCAAACCAGTAGGAGCAAGGAAACACCTCCAAGGTGTTGTTTCCAACTTGGAATCCTGCACAACACAACCACAGAACTTTGCCCCCAACTTACAGTGAGGTTGTCAATCTCACCGGTTTTGCTAAATACAAAGGATTAAACGTATTGTGTGGAAGATAGTAATCGCTTTGGAGAAAGTAAACATAAAACCGAAATAGCTTATAGATTGATGGTAAAGAATGGACCGGTCTCCATAGTTCACTAGAGGTGATTCTCCTTAAGATAGATGACATGTTGGGTAAACAAATTATAGCGGGGCAATTGACAAACATCGAGAAAGCATACATGCATATACTAATCATCTTGACTCCTATGAGATTTGATTGGGCATTACAACATTATACGTAGACCATAATCCAACTGCATCTATGACTAATAATCCACCTTCAGGTTATCATTTGAATCCCCTCCAGTATTAAGTTGCAAGCAACAGATAATTGCATTAAGCAAAGTGTGTAAAGTAAACAATATGATTGTTCTATGAACAAAGGATTGCTGTTTTCTCCCTAGTAGCAACAACACATCTAGTACCTTAGAGATTTCTGTCACTTCCCCAGATTCCTAGAGGCATGAACCCACTATTGAGCATAAATACTCCCTCTTGGAGTTGCTAGCATCTACTCGGCCAAGATAGCTACTAACAACGGAAAGCATGCAAGATCACAAATAACATAGACATGATAGAATCAATAATCAATCTGAAATAGCATCTCAATATCCATTGGATCCCCGCAAACACAACATGTATGATTACAAATAGATCATCTTGATCATGAACGGAGCTCACAAGATCTAAACATGGTAGCACAAAGGAGAAGAACCAACCATCTAGCTACTACATGGACCCGTAGTCCAGGGATGAACTACTCACGCAGCACACCGGAGGCAGGCATGGTGATGAAGAAGGCCTCCAGGGTGATCTCTCCACTCCGTAGGGTGCCGGGAAGAGCTTCAGATCCCTCCCGATCTAGGGATGGAGATGACGGCGGCTACAGACTCTTTCGTGGAATTTTGATCCAGTACTTAGGGTTTTCGTCCCGAGGGCAATATATAGGCGAAGGGGCAAGGTCAGTGGAGCGTCAGGGGGCCCACAACCCCTGGTGGCGCGACTAGGGTTGGCCGCGCCACCACCAAGTGTGGGCGGCACGGCTCCCCTCTTTGTCTCCCCTCCGGACTCTGTGTTCCTTCTGGTGAAATATAGACTTGGGCTTTTTGTCCGGTCCAATTCCGAGAATATTTCCTTACTAGCTTTTCTGAAACCAAAAACAGCAGAAAATAGGCAACTCGCATTGTGGCATCTGTTAATAGGTTAGTTCTAGAAAATGTGTAAATATACTCCAAAGCGTAGACAAACGATAAAAAAGTAGATATAAAACAAGCATGGAACATTAAAAATTATAGAATCTTCTGGGAATTGTCTGAGCCATGATCTTGCGGCACCGGTGAGGTGTAGTTGTAAGCTTTGCATCGCTGTAGCTGTGGAGCCGCCTTGCAATTTGATAGTGGCCAAATAATCTGCTAACCATGCTTCAGGTTCCTAGAGTCCGTCATACTTGTGGCGATCGTGCGGAAGTTTGAAGTCCTTGGGTACTAAGGTTTTGCGAATCCTCTGAGTGAAACAGCTGGCCCCGCATAGTTCGTAATCGTCTTCGTTTTGTCCGTCGTGGTTTCATCGGTTGCATTTTCGTCCCTTGATCCGTCGTTCCTATGTTGCGTGTTGTCGTTTATTGTGCTGCTTCGTGGCTCGGGTGCTGCGAGATGTGCCTGGTGTGGCGATCGAGATCATCGGATGTGTCCCACTTGCCGAGGACTGCTGTGATGGCGTGGAGATCTATCGGGTTGTCGCGTGGTCCCTTGTTCTGCTTCTGCGAGGGAGGCTCTCACCATGCCAAGGTTCATCAGGGCGGAGCGGTGGAGGGCCGCACATGGATCGTCAGGTGTGGGCTAAGTTGTGAGTAGATATGTTTGCGTGGCCACGATGGCTGCTTGGGCCATTTTTTCCTTGATGTTTCTTGCTTGATCGATGACATAAACGATAGGTCGAGATCGTAGATGAGTCCGCCACTCTCTACTTCAGGGATATTCGCTAATCGAGATGTCCTCCTTCCTAGTGGTGCTCCTCCTGTTACGCTCCCTGATCATCGGGTGGATCCTAACTGTGCCCGTCGTAAGCTGGATTCGTTGGCTAATCTCTTTCTTTCATTAAGTTGCCTTTGCATCCTGAGTAGACCTCTCTTCTTGTGATGAAGCAGATATTGATATGCTAATAGATCCTCGTGTGAAACATCCGCTGTCATCGTGACTGCTCCCGAAATTGCTTCCCTTGCCCTTTGCCATGCCGCTACTGGTAGCCGAAGAGTTCTCCTCTCTCCTTCATGTGGCTCTCCGCCTCTTCCTTGGAATATGCGGTTATCGGCCATTTCTCCTTCATTTCTGTGGTCCCCTTCATTGTTGTGATTTCCTGCATTGTCATCTGATAAAATATCATTAGGGTCGAGGATAGGGTTACCGTTAGAGTTGCGTGGTGTTGAGGTGTTCCCGTTGACCATGCACACTTGGTGGTGTGTTATTCGTGGGCTGGTGATGTTGTCCTCTGCTCCGAAGGATGCGCTATTAGTATTCTAAAATTGTAGTTCTAGGTAAATCTTCGTTATCCTTATTCCGAAGTCGATGTTTTCGCTCCTTTCTTCGGGTTCGGAATTCGTTGGGCTTGTTTCGCGTGGTGGGGTTAGCTGTGGGTCTAATCCGAAGGAGTGATTGTCGTAAAGACCATCAAGGTCCCCCAGATCCATCTCGATTTGCTCGCTTTCTTCACCTGCTTCGATCTGTGCTGTGGCGTCCATGGAGGACCCGACTGAAGGTTCTGATGCCACCGTAGGTGTAAATTTTTCCACCGACGGTTCTAATGTGATCATGGCCGAAGGGTGTGATTCTTGCGGGTCTTCTACTTGGAAGTGAAAGCTTCTGACGATTAGATCGGATCTGACGTTGAAATCAGCGGGTACCAATACGGGGGTGGGCGGGCGTGGATCTTCTTTCGTCTAGATGATGCTTGGTGGAGAGCAGTCCACCGAATCCGTGGTTCCAATGTTTAGGTTTCCCACATACGGTGCCAATTGATGAGGGGTAACCTCGGCAATTCCCATGATGATGGACTTAGGGTTTCACGAAAAAAAGAATGCTGGGGATTTCGTCGGATTTCAGGAAAACAATGAAGTCAAAGTCGCCTGAATATTGGGGAAATCGCACTATTACAAGTTATCTTCTAGATTTCGGCACCCTCGCTTGGGCTTCTCCCGTCCTATATATAATAGGCCGGGTCTCAAAGCTGTATGTGGATAGGTTTCATACACGCGTAATTACAATACCGACACAATGTCGGTTCATGGTCTCTTTCCTAGTACAGTCAAAGCTTTTGTCGGTTGCTTCCTTGGGCCGTCATCTGAAACCTTCATGGGCCATAAGACTTTTACACAATATAGGGTAGCAAATCATAAGCATCCGAGTAATCATACCTATGTCACCAGTGTTGGGTTCGCAACATAGAAAAAAAAAATTCCTACGATGGGAACTATATGCCAAGATCTACCTACTAGATACAAGAAACGGGTGGATATACATCCATAGAGAACTTACCCTCGAAGACAACAAAGCTTTGTTAACGAGATGGAACTCGTGGATGATGTAGTCGTACACTTGCCGATCTCAAGATCATGATGAAGTCCTTCAGGTCCAGCAGTTCCAGCACCATCAAGTCCAGCACCGCAAAGTAGCGGTGCATCCATGATCGCAGACACGTTCGGTCCACCGAACAACCTCCGCCTCCTCGCAACAGCGATGCAGCGGAAGCAACAACTCCTTTCTAGATAAAGCCACCGGGAACATGTATCTCGCTAATCTGAGACCACCGGGAATAACTAGAGGGAGAAGAGAACCTTCACGAGGAGGTGGGGCAAGAGGAGAGGAGCCATGGGGCTCCTTTTATAGGGGAGGGGGCGCAACCCCAAGGCCATTGCTGGCCGGCCATGGTGGGTGGCCCCACCTCTCCCTCATTCATGTGGGTGGAGCTTCCACTAAGCCCACTCACATCAGTTTCAACTCCACTTACTTTGCATTTAATGTCCACCAAATTAAATGCATTTTCTCTTTAAATAAAACACTTTTATTTATTTTATTCAGAATTTTGTTAATTACTTTAATTAACAAACATTCACATAAAACTCCACGCAACAATTCAATATCACATGCAGAACAAGTTTTAGCAATTTCACCCGAAACAATTCCGGTTTCCATCAAAATGATTCCATCGCTTTCTTAATCTTTATCTGAAACATATTTGCTCCTAAATGGTGTCCGTATCCCTTAAGCGTGTCACCCTCTCTGATCAATAATCAGCAGCGAGACCTGGAGATCCGTAATGACTCCCACATATTCAACGATGACTATTGTGATCGTGCGAACCTTTAACGTCGTAACTAAATCCCTTTATCTCGCGATATATTACATGTCCGAGATTCGATCATCGGCATCCAAATACCTAGTTTGATCTCGTTACCGACAATCACTCTTTTCTCGTTCCCATGATATAACATTCTAGTGATCACATCACTTGCTTGCAAGCTATCTTAATGTGATATCACCGAGAGGGTCCAGAGTATATCTATCCGTCATCGGAATTGAAAAAGTCCACTCTTGATCCATGAGCCTCAACATAACACCTTCGGAGTATCTGAACCCACCTTTATAGTCACCCTTTTACGATGTGACGTTTGATGTTATCAAGTTACTCTTCCGATGTTAGCAATTAACATGATCTCATGGTCTAAGGACTAAGATTACTTCGTATGATGTTATAGAAATATAAACATAATGACTTTAATCGTAATGCTATACTTCAGATGAATGTTCATCACATCATTCCACCAATGTTGTGACCTCGTTATTAATAACATCCAATGTCCATGATCAGGAAACCTTGATCATCTTGTTAATCAACGAGCTAGTTTATATGAGAGGCATTACTAGGAACTCTGTATTTTTGTTTATTAAACACACATGTATTATTGTTTCCAATTAATACAATTATAGCATGCAAAATAAACATTTATCATAAATATGGAATAAGATAATAACCACTTTATTACTGCCTCTCGGGCATATTCCCTTCAGTCTCCCACTTGCACTAGAGTCAATAATCTAGTTTGAAAAACTTTGCGTATTGAACACCTATGGCTTTCTGGTGTTGCATATACACGAGTGCTAGTGGTTAACATAATCTCCGGATCTGACAGTTTCAGGTCCGTGTGTATTTGCATGTCTTTGCATCTCTACGCATCACTCATTCTCAAATGAGATGGCATTGTATAAATTTTGTCCTTTCGTGAGACCTTTAGTTCGTTCGGGTTAAAATATGTTGATATTATTGTCATACAATATATCTTCATAGTATTAGCCCACTTTGAACCACACCTAGTTTGATAACAAACTACTTAACACAAATGCCCTCCTTTGCTGCTACTATAGCAATCATATACTTAGCCTTTTGTTGTAGTATCCGTCACAATGTCTCAACTTTGGAACTCATCCAAATCCATCATGGAACATCCTTTCCATTACATTGTGCCACCCATAGTCTAAATTGAGATAAATTTAATTTGTATCTTGTGACAAAACTAGTATCAATGTAACACTTTACAATGAACTACCTTCAACTATTTGTCACTTATACATGATATATTCTTAGTTCTTCCAAAGCTCAAAAGAATATCTTTACTATTGTCCAATGATCATCTTATGAATCATTCTGGTATGTGCTCATAACATTTAGAGCATAGGACATATCTGGATATATCCATATCACGGTATAATCGATCAAAATATTCATGTGATTTTACTGAAATTCTTAACTTGTGTCAGCGCTTCCAATGTCCATGATCAGCCCTGAATACATGATATATTCTTAGTTCTTCCAAAGCTCAACAATATGTACTTTGCATAATGTATTGGAAATTCGTCTCAGCGCTCGCACTTAATTTCTTGCAAATGCAAGCATCTTCATCATCTCCGATGAAATTAAACTCCTTTAACATTTTCATCATGGTGAAGATTCCAACTCCGCTATGCTCACTTCAACTATTGAAGTTTGCATGCCCTTTTAGCACCCTTTGAATTAACAAAACCCTTCGGACCGTGTCATGTACACATCCTAGGTAACCATTCTATTAGAAGAATCTTTTTTTGTTTATTCAACTACCATATACCAAATTATATGTAGTGGTTACTACATTAATCCGTCAAGACTAAATACTGCTATGAAAGATCAAATCTTGTCAGAGTCAACTCCTTGAACATTGCCGTAAACTTCTTTCCGACATGTTGACTATTTCATAGATGTTAAACATCCATGTCTATTTCTTTATTGATCCAAACACGACCGATAGGATTCACGCCTTTACGAAGGGTCTTCCAAGTTCAGAAACTTGATTTCTCGTGTATGGATACTATCACGGATTCTGTGACTTCTAGTCATTTTATGGAGTCAGGGCCCATCATCGCTTCTTTGCATGTAGTGGGTTCATCATTGTCAAAACAATAACGACTTCTATTTCAAATCTTACTATTTGATTCTTACCGAACCACATGGTTCAATAAGAACTCTAATCTGCAAGATCACACCTTTGTAATCACGGGAGCCATGAGCATTGTGGCCACCACCGGGACACTTTCCGGCGCTGCGCTACTTAGCACATATAGCTAAGGTTCAATAACCTTATCAAAGTTATATTGTCCTCCCACTTAACTTTTCACAAAAAATTCCTTCTCAAGAAACTTGAGGTTCCAAGCGACAAACTCTTTTGTACTCAGTGTTATGGAGGAATTCCCCACAAGTTCTTTGGGATAACCTACAAAGACATGCTTATCCGACTTTGGTTATAAACATTTTACTTATGCATAGCATACCAAAATTTAAGAAAATACAATTCGGGTTTTATCCCAAACCATAACTCATATGGTGCCATTTCAACCGATCACGATGGTGCTCTTTTCAGTGTAAAAGCGGTAGTCTCTAAAGCTTTAATCCTTAAAACATAATGGCAGTTATAAAAATGACACCTTTGATCTTATCATGTCAAACAAGGTTTGATTTGATCTCTCGAACATACCATACTCCTATGGTTTATCGGTAAATGCAAATTCATGGAACAATTCCTGAAATCTTAGGTGTTTTGCTAAACTTGTAACTCAAATATCTTCCTTTATGATCAAATCATAAACTCTTTTATTTTCTTGTTACAATGATTTTTCACTTCATCTTGAAAGTATTTGAACAATTTTCAAATGTTTCATACTTCTTCCTTATTAAGTAAATATATAGATATATTCACTCAAATTTCTGGAGAAAGCATATGAAGCAAAAAGATCCATCGCATATGGCTACACATAATGGACTATATACATCAACATGCATAATATCCAATAAGTTAGTCATCCGTTCCTCTTTGGCCTATGGACGGAGTTTCAATTATCTCGAGGAAAGTTTCACAAGCGTCAATTGATCAAAATCAAAAGACTCCAAAAAATCCATCAACATGGAGTTTCTTCATGTTTAATTTCCAATATAATTCAAACAGCGATGTCACTTCATAAGTGATCTTCCAATGATATGTCTTACGATATTTTAGCAATAATGTTTATGGATGTGATTTCTCCAACTAGACTTGTAAAAGTTCATCCATCCTTTATGGAATACGGTAATTATTTGAACAACCATTGTTCTCGTAATACCGGAACAAAATAACAATTATTAAAACAAAATCTTGAAGGCTAGGTTTGACGACAACGAAAACACAATAACACTTTATTTGTTTTCGATGAACATCATCACTTATTCTCTTGCCAGTTACATAGGCCGTTGCAGTTCATGAATTGTGTTGTTCTGTATGACACTTCACACCAAACAATTCAGTATCCAATAGCTTGAACCACATTGTTTAACAAGCAAGGAATACAGCCATAACATGTATATCTTCTATACCTAAGTTGGACATATCCAACCTTTTCTTTTTTGCCAAATATTTTATAGATTCTCTTTCAACAATTCCTTTTATTTTGAAAGAATCTATCAACATCAATAGTGGTGTCATTCACATGACACATAGTACAAAGTGTATATAGTCAAATACTAATACCTTTGGACTTGCACTTTCAAGTGGATCACCATCATCAAATGTTTGGTGTTCTTTCAAAAATCCATTCTTTAGTAATCTATTAGTGTAGTAAACATTTTACTTACATCTTCTATTAATCCTTATCATAAAAACTTTCATGATCAAGCTACTATAGCCTATAAGGAAGAATCACGAGTATAATGTTAGTTCCCAAAACCTTTTTGGGAGTTCCGGATGCCTAGCATCTCCATCCTTCACAATACTCATACAATATGAGAACATGTATTTTGCTAAATTATACTCTATCATAATGTGACCAAAAACATTGTTTCAGATATCACAATATCTTCCACACATGATGGTTTCTGAAACAATTTTTCAGCTCCTAGATAATCTTGATATTAAAACAACTTTTGAATATCAATAATCATGGAGGCAAACATGATGCTTTAGATACTAACATTGGAATTCTTACTTTGATTTAATACTACTTATTAAACTTCATGGAGTAAACAGAGTTTGCTGAAAGTTTGCAATAGGATTTCTAAACTTTAAATTGATATTCAAAACAATACGATACGAGTTCGTAAAGTAAATATCCAGAATTCTATAGTTCTATTATCTCAATTAAAACCGAGCATAAGCTAGTGAACAAATGCCAATGACTACAACAAATTATGCAAATTCACTTCAATTTAGTTTATAACAACTTGGGTTCAATTAATCCAAATTAGAAATGAACTCCCACTCAAAAACGACATCCCTCGTGCCTTTTTGGTGATTACATGAACCAAATCCACTACACCAAGTCCGATCATCACGTGAGTCGGTGTATCTTCAAAGGCGAGCATCAATATGGGAGTCAAATCAACTATATGACTCATGCTTAACCTTTCGGTCCGTGTTTCGAGGCCATGTCTATACATTCTAGGCTCGCCAAGTAAGAACCTTAGTACTCGCGTGTGTAAAACTGTCTTACACCCGTTGTATGAAAGCATAGAGTCGAGTACACCTGATCATCACATGATGTCTTGAAACACGATCCATAGAACGATGCATACTTAAGGAAGAACACATGTTATCTTGATATTTAAATGAGGGATCATCTTATAATGCTACTAGAACGCCAAACTAACAATATAAGATGCAAACATCATATGTGTAAAGTGGAATGATAAGGTCCATGCATTTGATCACCATCATGTGCATCGTGGTATGATCTCTATCATTCCTTTGTGTGTAAGGCCAAGGTCTATGGAACTTACACATTAGGTGTGTTGTAAGGGTATATACCACACATCAACTTATAACATTACCATATCATGACTCTAGCCTAGCAACAATCTAAACTAGACGCCTCTAATTTATCCATTGCAACTTTTACGTGGCTTAGGACTTTCGAAGATAGAACCAGTCTTACCTACGAACATGGAACCACAACAATGATAACTAAGTTATTAGCAACTCGTTGTAAATCAGATATTGACTTTAGTAGGAGAGACAGACACCCGCTAGCCACTTATGAAAAACTAGTTGCATGTCAGTCGTGGAACCGGTCTCATGTGCGATGACATGTAAAGTTGGTCCGGGACGCTTCATCCCACTATGCCACCAATATCCAAAATAGATAGAAGATGCAATAACATGATCATTATCGCCCACATATAAACATATGTGTATTACCCGTGCAAAGCTACTACTCATAGATCAGGCTCTGATACCACTGTTAGGTTCGCAGCATAGAAAACAAAAAATTTCCTACGATGGGAATTATACGCCAATATCTATCTACTAGATACAAGCAATGGGTGGATATACATCCATAGAGAACTTACCCTCGAAGACAACAAAGCTTTTTTAACGAGATGGAACTCATGGATGATGTAGTCGTACACTTGCCGATCTCAAGATCATGACGAAGTCCTTCAGGTACAGCAGTTCTAGCACCATCAGGTCCAGCACCATCAAGTCCAGCACCACAAAGTAGCGGTGCATCCGTGATCGCACACATGTTCGGTCCACCGAACAACCTCGGCCTCCTCGCTCTAGCAATGTAGCGGAAGCAACAATCCTTTCTAGATAAAGCCACCAGGAACATGTATCTCGCTAATCCGAGACCATGGGGAATAACTAGAGGGAGAAGAGAACCTTCACGAGGAGGTGGGGCAAGAGGAGAGGAGCCATGGGGCTCCTTTTGTAGGGGAGGGGGCGCAGCCCCAAGGCCATTTCTAGCCATCCATGGTGCGTGCCCTGATGTCTACGCACTTCTATTCTTGTAGACAGTTGTTGGGCCTCCAAGTGCAGAGGTTTGTAGAACAGCTGCAAGTTTTCCCTTAAGTGGATCACCAAGGTTTATCGAACTCAGGGAGGAAGTGGTCAAAGGTATCCCCTCTCAAGCAACCTTGCAATCAAGATACAAGAAGTCTCTTGTGTCGCCAACACACCCAATACACTTGTCAGGTGTATAGGTGCAATAGTTTGGCGAAGAGATAGTGAAATACAAGTGGTATAGATAATTATAAGTGGTAACAGTGCTAGAAAATAGCTTGCTGGCGTGTGGTTGACGTGGGAAAAGACTAAAGGCAAAGTGAAATAAAGAAGGAAGCAAGCAAACATGTAACATATCTAGTAGCAAACAGTGTTTCAGTGATTAGAAACAAGGCCTAGGGATCATACTTTCGCTAGTGAACACTCTCATATAAATATATTATTCTTTATGATACTACGCTGAACTACTCTCCGGTTGGACACTCTAATCCATGGTAGGGCTATAACAGCACACCTCAATGTTCATCTTTCCCATCAAGAAAACCCCACACTGTCACCTTGAGCACTAGATGGTTCCAACAAACACCACAATTTCATAGAGACATCGAACTCCAAATATAACTCATAACAAGTATTTGTAATCTCTAGCCTAAGTGCCACCATGGTGTGCACGCTGTCACTTTTACACACATGGGGAGAGCAGAGATCTATTAAAGCACTTGAGTAGCAAGGTAGATCTATAGATTACAAGCTCACGATCACAATATGATCATGCATAGAGATAGATATGAACACATAGCTACCGGTAGAACCCTTAGCTCGAGAGAGAACTACTCCCTCCTCATCATGGGAATCCGCAACCGCGATGGAGATGGTGGTGGAGATCGATGGCGATGGCTCTGGGGCACTTCCCCGTCCCGGCAGGGTGCCGGAACAGAGACTTTCTATCCCCCGAATCTCCCCTTCGGTGGCGGCGGCGCTGCGGAAATTTTCGTGGATTTCTGATTGACTATCTAGGGTTTTTGCCTCGGGAGGCTCTTATAGGCGAAAGAGGCAAGGTCGGTGGATGGCTAGGGGGCGCACACCATGCCTTGGCGTGGCCTGGGCTGGCCCACGCCAAGGTGGTGTGTGGCCTCCTTGTGGCCCCTCTCCGACTCTCCTTCTGGCTCCGTGAGTCTTCCGGGAAAATAGTAAATTTGGATTTTATCCCGTCCAAATCCGAGAATATTGATTTTCTGACTTTCCTAGAACCAAAAATAGCAGAAAACAGGCAACTAACACTGTGGCATCTTGTTAATAGGTTAGTCCAAGAAAGTCTATGAAAAATACTCCAAAGTTGGAACAAAACATAAGAAAGTAGATAAACCAAGCATGGAACATCAAAAATTATAGATACATTTTCAATGTATCAACATCCCCAAGCTTAACTCCTGCTCGCCCTCGAGTAGGTAAGTGATAAAAAGAAAGAATAATTTTTGAGGTGACATGCACCATCAAAGACTTGATCAAAGTATTTGCAAAACATGGATAGCTGGGATCATAGTACTTCAATCATAACATGAAAGACAAAGAAACTATGTTGCAACATGAAAAGACACACACAAAAGATTCATGAATAACAATGCTTTGCAAGATGTTTGTTTGTTTCACATAAAGAAAACATAGCATAATAGCATTCAGCTTGTCCCTCATAGAGTAGCAAATAAATGCATAGGACACCTTCAAAGTTCATAAGAGTGACTAGATACAAATAGTTTAAAACAAGCAATATCAAGGTATGCATCAATCAACAAGTCTTGGGACAATGCACATAGAACTAAGAATGACCACTATGCTCTCAAAGTAAGTGCATAAAGATAGAAGGTGGAGACTCAATATATATAGTGGAAGAAAGGCCTTCATAGAAGGAAGTAGGGATTCAAGTCTCATAAAGAGCTTCCAAAAATTATGGTACTTACTAGCTTTCAGCTCTCATTGCCCCTATCATAAGCATCTTGAAGTGATTAAGGTTAAAGTGAACAAACTATGGTGTACATGCTTGACAAAGTATAAGCTGGAAATCTCATGTCCCTTGAATACGAGGGCCGATCCTCATGCTACTCAAGTTTAGTCACCGGTAAGTTCTTGTCATTATAAGTACATGTGTATCATAGAGAACCACCAACGGGGTACCCCTTGCCCGATGATACAAAAGAATCCCCATATCAAAATGACAAGGCAAGCAGACAACAAGCATCTCAGCAATCTTCTTATTTACCATGGGAATATGGTGCTTTTTTCTCTCTTTCCTCTTTTCATAATCTTTTTTTCTTTTTCTCTTTTTTTCTCAATATCTGACTCTTTTTATAAGAAGAATGCTTCATAGACAGCTCATTATGGTTACGCTGCAGGTTTCCACCATGACAACATGGATTAGACCAGCGGCCCAAGCGTTTCTCTAACACATATACATAACTCCATGGACTTATAAGCTCCCCTGTCATTTCACACCGACGACAGCCATAGACAAAAGAGCATGATATCAACTAGGTACAAAGTACAAGTGCAATGTTGAAAGCGTTCCCCATGACAGCATGGTTCTGCTAATCCCCAACAAATAAGTGCAAGCATATACAACATAGACGACACAATGGTTCAAGTTTATTAAGGGCAATAAAAGTAAAGTGTGCCATCAAGTTCGTGAGAGCTTTAATCACTAGTTTTCTCATAACAATTTTAATTCGGAAGGTAGATAAAAACATGAATATACTTGGAATAGCATATGCTAGTAGCTAGGTATGGTGGACTCTTTTGGAATAACCTGGTTTTAGGAGTTGGATGCATGAGTGGAACTCATACTTGGTTGTGGAGGCTAGCAAAAGACTGGGAGCGACAAACTAAGAGAGCAATAATGGCCATAAACATGTAGAGCGACAAAACATCATTGATCAAAGCATAAAGTGATAATACAAGTTGAAAACTAAAGGATCATAAAGGCTTATGGTGACTTGGGATAATCATAACATGGTGTGAGCATGCGCCAAGTCAACCCAGATAAAGCATCAAAGGAGAATACCACAATACTATGCTTTAATATGCTAAAACAATGCATGATTCATCCAAGCCACTCTTTCGAAGATAGAACCAGTCTTACCTACGAACATGGAACCACAACAATGATAACTAAGTTATTAGCAACTCGTTGTAAATCAGATATTGACTTTAGTAGGAGAGACAGACACCCGCCAGCCACTTATGAAAAACTAGTTGCATGTCAGTCGTGGAACCGGTCTCATGTGCGATGACATGTAAAGTTGGTCCGGGACGCTTCATCCCACTATGCCACCAATATCCAAAATAGATAGAAGATGCAATAACATGATCATTATCGCCCACATATAAACATATGTGTATTACCCGTGCAAAGCTACTACTCATAGATCAGGCTCTGATACCACTGTTAGGTTCGCAGCATAGAAAACAAAAAATTTCCTACGATGGGAATTATACGCCAATATCTATCTACTAGATACAAGCAATGGGTGGATATACATCCATAGAGAACTTACCCTCGAAGACAACAAAGCTTTTTTAACGAGATGGAACTCATGGATGATGTAGTCGTACACTTGCCGATCTCAAGATCATGACGAAGTCCTTCAGGTACAGCAGTTCTAGCACCATCAGGTCCAGCACCATCAAGTCCAGCACCACAAAGTAGCGGTGCATCCGTGATCGCACACATGTTCGGTCCACCGAACAACCTCGGCCTCCTCGCTCCAGCAATGTAGCGGAAGCAACAATCCTTTCTAGATAAAGCCACCAGGAACATGTATCTCGCTAATCCGAGACCATGGGGAATAACTAGAGGGAGAAGAGAACCTTCACGAGGAGGTGGGGCAAGAGGAGAGGAGCCATGGGGCTCCTTTTGTAGGGGAGGGGGCGCAGCCCCAAGGCCATTTCTAGCCATCCATGGTGCGTGCCCTGATGTCTACGCACTTCTAT
Source organism: Avena eriantha (assembly GCA_910589775.1). Lineage (NCBI taxonomy): Eukaryota > Viridiplantae > Streptophyta > Magnoliopsida > Poales > Poaceae > Avena > Avena eriantha. Next base: position 20,771,242 of record OU342745.1, read on the forward strand.
TCTTGTAGACAGTTGTTGGGCCTCCAAGTGCAGAGGTTTGTAGAACAGCTGCAAGTTTTCCCTTAAGTGGATCACCAAGGTTTATCGAACTCAGGGAGGAAGTGGTCAAAGGTATCCCCTCTCAAGCAACCTTGCAATCAAGATACAAGAAGTCTCTTGTGTCGCCAACACACCCAATACACTTGTCAGGTGTATAGGTGCAATAGTTTGGCGAAGAGATAGTGAAATACAAGTGGTATAGATAATTATAAGTGGTAACAGTGCTAGAAAATAGCTTGCTGGCGTGTGGTTGACGTGGGAAAAGACTAAAGGCAAAGTGAAATAAAGAAGGAAGCAAGCAAACATGTAACATATCTAGTAGCAAACAGTGTTTCAGTGATTAGAAACAAGGCCTAGGGATCATACTTTCGCTAGTGAACACTCTCATATAAATATATTATTCTTTATGATACTACGCTGAACTACTCTCCGGTTGGACACTCTAATCCATGGTAGGGCTATAACAGCACACCTCAATGTTCATCTTTCCCATCAAGAAAACCCCACACTGTCACCTTGAGCACTAGATGGTTCCAACAAACACCACAATTTCATAGAGACATCGAACTCCAAATATAACTCATAACAAGTATTTGTAATCTCTAGCCTAAGTGCCACCATGGTGTGCACGCTGTCACTTTTACACACATGGGGAGAGCAGAGATCTATTAAAGCACTTGAGTAGCAAGGTAGATCTATAGATTACAAGCTCACGATCACAATATGATCATGCATAGAGATAGATATGAACACATAGCTACCGGTAGAACCCTTAGCTCGAGAGAGAACTACTCCCTCCTCATCATGGGAATCCGCAACCGCGATGGAGATGGTGGTGGAGATCGATGGCGATGGCTCTGGGGCACTTCCCCGTCCCGGCAGGGTGCCGGAACAGAGACTTTCTATCCCCCGAATCTCCCCTTCGGTGGCGGCGGCGCTGCGGAAATTTTCGTGGATTTCTGATTGACTATCTAGGGTTTTTGCCTCGGGAGGCTCTTATAGGCGAAAGAGGCAAGGTCGGTGGATGGCTAGGGGGCGCACACCATGCCTTGGCGTGGCCTGGGCTGGCCCACGCCAAGGTGGTGTGTGGCCTCCTTGTGGCCCCTCTCCGACTCTCCTTCTGGCTCCGTGAGTCTTCCGGGAAAATAGTAAATTTGGATTTTATCCCATCCAAATCCGAGAATATTGATTTTCTGACTTTCCTAGAACCAAAAACAGCAGAAAACAGGCAACTAACACTGTGGCATCTTGTTAATAGGTTAGTCCAAGAAAGTCTATGAAAAATACTCCAAAGTTGGAACAAAACATAAGAAAGTAGATAAACCAAGCATGGAACATCAAAAATTATAGATACATTTTCAATGTATCAACATCCCCAAGCTTAACTCCTGCTCGCCCTCGAGTAGGTAAGTGATAAAAAGAAAGAATAATTTTTGAGGTGACATGCACCATCAAAGACTTGATCAAAGTATTTGCAAAACATGGATAGCTGGGATCATAGTACTTCAATCATAACATGAAAGACAAAGAAACTATGTTGCAACATGAAAAGACACACACAAAAGATTCATGAATAACAATGCTTTGCAAGATGTTTGTTTGTTTCACATAAAGAAAACATAGCATAATAGCATTCAGCTTGTCCCTCATAGAGTAGCAAATAAATGCATAGGACACCTTCAAAGTTCATAAGAGTGACTAGATACAAATAGTTTAAAACAAGCAATATCAAGGTATGCATCAATCAACAAGTCTTGGGACAATGCACATAGAACTAAGAATGACCACTATGCTCTCAAAGTAAGTGCATAAAGATAGAAGGTGGAGACTCAATATATATAGTGGAAGAAAGGCCTTCATAGAAGGAAGTAGGGATTCAAGTCTCATAAAGAGCTTCCAAAAATTATGGTACTTACTAGCTTTCAGCTCTCATTGCCCCTATCATAAGCATCTTGAAGTGATTAAGGTTAAAGTGAACAAACTATGGTGTACATGCTTGACAAAGTATAAGCTGGAAATCTCATGTCCCTTGAATACGAGGGCCGATCCTCATGCTACTCAAGTTTAGTCACCGGTAAGTTCTTGTCATTATAAGTACATGTGTATCATAGAGAACCACCAACGGGGTACCCCTTGCCCGATGATACAAAAGAATCCCCATATCAAAATGACAAGGCAAGCAGACAACGAGCATCTCAGCAATCTTCTTATTTACCATGGGAATATGGTGCTTTTTTCTCTCTTTCCTCTTTTCATAATCTTTTTTTCTTTTTCTCTTTTTTTCTCAATATCTGACTCTTTTTATAAGAAGAATGCTTCATAGACAGCTCATTATGGTTACGCTGCAGGTTTCCACCATGACAACATGGATTAGACCAGCGGCCCAAGCGTTTCTCTAACACATATACATAACTCCATGGACTTATAAGCTCCCCTGTCATTTCACACCGACGACAGCCATAGACAAAAGAGCATGATATCAACTAGGTACAAAGTACAAGTGCAATGTTGAAAGCGTTCCCCATGACAGCATGGTTCTGCTAATCCCCAACAAATAAGTGCAAGCATATACAACATAGACGACACAATGGTTCAAGTTTATTAAGGGCAATAAAAGTAAAGTGTGCCATCAAGTTCGTGAGAGCTTTAATCACTAGTTTTCTCATAACAATTTTAATTCGGAAGGTAGATAAAAACATGAATATACTTGGAATAGCATATGCTAGTAGCTAGGTATGGTGGACTCTTTTGGAATAACCTGGTTTTAGGAGTTGGATGCATGAGTGGAACTCATACTTGGTTGTGGAGGCTAGCAAAAGACTGGGACCGACAAACTAAGAGAGCAATAATGGCCATAAACATGTAGAGCGACAAAACATCATTGATCAAAGCATAAAGTGATAATACAAGTTGAAAACTAAAGGATCATAAAGGCTTATGGTGACTTGGGATAATCATAACATGGTGTGAGCATGCGCCAAGTCAACCCAGATAAAGCATCAAAGGAGAATACCACAATACTATGCTTTAATATGCTAAAACAATGCATGATTCATCCAAGCCACTCTTTCGAAGATAGAACCAGTCTTACCTACGAACATGGAACCACAACAATGATAACTAAGTTATTAGCAACTCGTTGTAAATCAGATATTGACTTTAGTAGGAGAGACAGACACCCGCCAGCCACTTATGAAAAACTAGTTGCATGTCAGTCGTGGAACCGGTCTCATGTGCGATGACATGTAAAGTTGGTCCGGGACGCTTCATCCCACTATGCCACCAATATCCAAAATAGATAGAAGATGCAATAACATGATCATTATCGCCCACATATAAACATATGTGTATTACCCGTGCAAAGCTACTACTCATAGATCAGGCTCTGATACCACTGTTAGGTTCGCAGCATAGAAAACAAAAAATTTCCTACGATGGGAATTATACGCCAATATCTATCTACTAGATACAAGCAATGGGTGGATATACATCCATAGAGAACTTACCCTCGAAGACAACAAAGCTTTTTTAACGAGATGGAACTCATGGATGATGTAGTCGTACACTTGCCGATCTCAAGATCATGACGAAGTCCTTCAGGTACAGCAGTTCTAGCACCATCAGGTCCAGCACCATCAAGTCCAGCACCACAAAGTAGCGGTGCATCCGTGATCGCACACATGTTCGGTCCACCGAACAACCTCGGCCTCCTCGCTCCAGCAATGTAGCGGAAGCAACAATCCTTTCTAGATAAAGCCACCAGGAACATGTATCTCGCTAATCCGAGACCATGGGGAATAACTAGAGGGAGAAGAGAACCTTCACGAGGAGGTGGGGCAAGAGGAGAGGAGCCATGGGGCTCCTTTTGTAGGGGAGGGGGCGCAGCCCCAAGGCCATTTCTAGCCATCCATGGTGCGTGCCCTGATGTCTACGCACTTCTATTCTTGTAGATAGTTGTTGGGCCTCCAAGTGCAGAGGTTTGTAGAACAGCATCAAGTTTTCCCTTAAGTGGATCACCAAGGTTTATCGAACTCAGGGAGGAAGTGGTCAAAGGTATCCCCTCTCAAGCAACCCTGCAATCCAGATACAAGAAGTCTCTTGTGTCCCCAACACAGCCAATACACTTGTCAGGTGTATAGGTGCACTAGTTCGGCGAAGAGATAGTGAAATACAAGTGGTATAGATAATTATAAGTGGTAACGGTGCTAGAAAATAGCTTGCTGGCGTGTGGTTGATGTGGGAAAAGACTAAAGGCAAACTGAAATAAAGAAGGAAGCAAGCAAACATGTTACAGGTCTAGTAGCAAACGGTCTTTCAGTGATTAGAAACAAGGCCTAGGGATCATACTTTCGCTAGTGAACACTCTCATATAAATATATTATTCTTTATGATACTACGCTGAACTACTCTCCGGTTGGACACTCTAATCCATGGTAGGGCTATAACAGCACACCTCAATGTTCATCTTTTCCATCTAGAAAACCCCACACTGTCACCTTGAGCACTAGATGGTTCCAACAAACACCACAATTTCATAGAGACATCCAACTCCAAATATAACTCATAACAAGTATTTGTAATCTCTAGCCTAAGTGCCACCATGGTGTGCACGCTGTCACTTTCACACACATGGGGAGAGCAGAGATCTATTAAAGCACTTGAGTAGCAAGGTAGATCTATAGATTACAAGCTCATGATCACAATATGATCATGCATAGAGATAGATATGAACACATAGCTACCGGTAGAACCCTTAGCCTCGAGAGAGAACTACTCCCTCCTCATCATGGGAATCAGCTACCGCGATGGAGATGGTGGTGGAGATCGATGGAGATGGCTCCGGGCGCACTTCCCCGTCCTGGCAGGGTGCCGGAATAGAGACTTTCTGTCCCCCGAATCTCCCCTTCGGTGGCAACGACGCTGCGGAACTTTTCTTGGATTTCTGATTGACTATCTAGGGTTTTCGCCTCGGGAGGCTCTTATAGGCGAAAGAGGCAAGGTCGGTGGATGGCCAGGGGGCCCACACCATGCCCTGGCGCGGCCTGGGATGGCCCGCGCCATTGGGGGTGTGGCCACCCTATGGCCCCTCTCCGACTCTCCTTCTGGCTCCGTGAATCTTCCGGGAAAATAGTAACTTTGGCTTTTGTCCCGTCCAATTCCGAGAATATTTATTTTCTGACTTTCTTGGAACCAAAAACAACAGAAAACATGCAACTGGCACTGTGGCATCTTGTTAATAGGTTAGTCCAAGAAAGTCTATGAAAAGTAGTCCAAAGTTGGAACAAAACATAAGAAAGTAGATAAAACCAAGCATGGAACATCGAAAATTATAGATACATTTGCAACGTATCATGCCCCCACCTCTCCCTCATTCATGTGGGTGGAGCTTCCACTAAGCGCACTCACATCAATTTCAACTCCACTTACTTTCCATTTAATGTCCACTAAATTAAATGCATTTTCTCTTTCAATAAAACACTTTTATTTATTTTATTCAGAATTTTGTTAATTACTTTAATTAACAAACATTCACATAAAACTCCCTGCAACATTTCAATATCACATGCAGAACCAGTTTCACCAATTTCGCCGGAAACAATTCCGGTTTTCATCAAAATCATTTCAGCACTTTCTTAATCTTTATCTAAAACATATTTGCTCCTAAATGGTGTCGGTATCCCTTACGTGTGTTACCCTACGGTTCGCGAATAATTCAGACATGGTCGAGACCCCTCTCCGATCAATAATCAACAGCGGGACCTAGAGATCCGTACTGACTCCCACATATTCAACGATGACTCTTGAGATCGTGTGAACCTTTAACGTCGTAACTAAATCCCTTTGTCTCGCGATATATTACAAGTCCGACATTCGATCATCGGCATCCAAATACCTAGTTTGATCTCGTTACCAACATGCACTCTTTTCTCGTTACTGTGATATAACATTCTAGTGATCACATCACTTACTTGCAAGCTATCTTAATGTGATATCACCAAGAGGGCCAGAGTATATCTATCCGTCATCGGGATTGACAAATTCCACTCTTGATCCATGAGCCTCAACCTAACACCTTCGGAGTATCTGAACCCACCTTTATAGTCACCCTTTTATGGTGTGACGTTTGATGTTATCAAGTTACTCTTCCGATGTTAGCAATTAACATGATCTCATGGTCTAAGGACTAAGATTACTTCGTATGATGTTATAGCAATATAAACATAATGACTTTGATCGTAATGCTATACTTTGGATGAATGTTCATCACATCATTGCACCAATGTTGTGACCTCGTTATTAACAACATCTAATGTCCATGATCAGGAAACCTTGATCGTCTTGTTAATCAACGAGCTAGTTTATATGAGAGGCATTACTAGGAACTTTTTATTTTGTTTATTAAACACACATGTATTAATGTTTCCAATTAATACAATTATAGCATGCAAAAAATATTTATCATAAACATGGAATAAGATAATAACCACTTTATTATTGCCTCTCAGGCATATTCCCTTCAACCAGGCCTCGTAGCGCAAGCTAAATACATAAGTGAGCCAATAATCTAAGAGTATATCAATTGATCTCTAGTTACCTTTTGATTCTTTCAAAGCAAAGCACTAGGATCATAAGGTTTGGGAGAGGATTTGCAATCATCCTATCCAAATCTTCTCAACACCTTCTACACATAATGTGATTGCACAAGTGTAATCCCATTATTCTCATCTCTCAGTAGCTTGATGTTTAAGATACCATTAGCTTCTCCAAGATCCTTCATCTCAAAGCATTGAGACAAAAAGGTTTTGACCTCATTAATAATTTTGAGACTAGTCCCAAAAATTAGTATGTCATCAACATACAGACATTGGACAACTCCCTCGCCCCACCATGGCGGTAGTATACACATTTGTCGGCTTCATTTACAGCAAAGCCCACATATGTCAAAGTTCTTTCAAACTTATCATGCCATTGCTTGGGAGCTTGGTCCAGGCCATACAAAGATTTCTTCAATTTACACACCTTTCTCTCTTGACCTTATAGTACAAAACCATTAGGCTGTTCCATGTAAATTTCCTCATCCAACTCTCCATTTAGGAAAGCCATCTTCATGTCCACTTGATTAACGAGAAGACCGTGTGAGGCAGCCAGTGATAGTAGTACTCGAACTGTGCTCAATCCAGCCATAGGTGAGTAAGTATGAAAGAATTCTTCACCTTCTTTTTGGGTATAGCCTTTAGCCACAAGCCGATATTTTTTTACTTTTCAATAGTACCATCAGCCCTAAGCTTCTTTTTAATACCCATTTACATCCTACAGGTTTACACCCATGCATACATTCAGATATCTCCCACGTTCCATTAGCCAAGATGGGATCCATCTCGCTTGGAACCGCTTCCTTCTAGTAGTCTGCATCCAAAGATGCAAAAGCTTCTGAAATAGTAGTGTGAGTGTCATCCACTAGGTACACAACGAAATCATTACCAAAATACCTTGCGATCCTTTGTCTCTTACTCCTTGTGGGACCTTCATTTTCATCCTCTTTCGAATATGAACTCTCTTCATCTGATTGTTCATCAGTCTCCATGGGAGTTTCAAGTTCAAAAATTGGATCATATTCCTTATTAGATATGCTAGGCATATCTCTCATAGGAAATATGTCCGCAAAGAATGTAGCATCTCTTGATTAACATGGTACCGATAGTCATGTCGTCCACTTCAGATTTCACCACAAGAAATCTATAAGCAATGCTGTGATAAGCACAGCCAAGAAAGACACAATCCACAGTTTTTGGTCCAACCTTACGCTTCTTGTTGATTGACATGTTGACTTTCACCAAACAACCCCAAGTTCGTAAGTAGGAGAGTGTCAACTTTTTCTTTTCCAATTCTTCAAATGGAGTAATATATTTATTATTAGTTGGAACACGGTTTAGGACATGACATGAAGTCAATATAGCCTCCCCCACCATTCCTTGGATAAACCGGTAGTGTGTAACATGGTGTTAACCAAATATGTTAGAGTCTCAGCAATCCCATTGGATTGAGGGGAATTGGGAGGCATCCTATCATGTATAATACCATGTTCCAAATAGAATAAATTGAACTCATTAGAAAAGTACTCTCCACCACGATCAGACCGAATTTTGTTTTTTCTCTCAAGTTGATTTCAACTTCTGCCTTATAGATTTTAAAGAAATCTAAAGCCTCGTATTTAGTTTTGAAGAGATATACATAATAATACCTAGTAGAATCATCAATCAAAGTCATGAAATATTTCTTTCCACCAGTTGTCAACACACTATTCATCTCACATAGATCTAAATGTATGAGCTCTAAAGGTGCCAAGTTTCTTTCTTCTGCAGGCTTGTGAGGCTTGCGAGGCTGCTTTGCTTGCACACAAGCATGGCACGTAGATCCTTTGACAATAGTGAATTTCGGAATTAAACTCATACCGGCAAGCCGTGACATACAACCAAAATTAATATGACAAAGTCGTGAATGCCAAACATTAGTCTCATTACAAGTAGTGCATACATGGTTCACAAAATCATCATAGAAGTACCAATGAAAAGCGGAACATGCCTCTGCATTCATATCCTTTTCCAACAAAGGTTCCATACTTAGATAGTAAAACTTTATTGGACTCAAATACCAAATTAAACCCATCATTCAAAAGACGAGATCCACTAACAATATTTTTCTTGATAGAAGGAACACACTGCACGTTCTTTAGTTGCACAATCTTGTCCAAAGTAAACTTCAGATCTACCATGACAACACAAGAACTGTAGCATGTAACCCATTCCTCATCATAACAGAGAAATCTCGAGCCCGATAAGAGGTGAACATGGAAATGTCAGCATACAGATGAACATTGGCACCTGTATCAACCCACCATTCTGTAGGTTGAAATACTGAAAAAACAATAGGTAATAAATTACTGTACCTAGAACTTGAAGTTCCTGTATCAGTATTTCCAATGACCATGTTGACAGATTTAGAACTCTGTCCAACCTAACCCTTCTTGACTTTCTTTTGTGGACAACGATGAGCCCAATGGCCAATCTCGCCACATAGGTTCTTTCTTTTCCTTGTTCTGCCCCTTTTCTTCTTAAAGTTGGTAGTCTAGCAGAATTTGTTATTTCCCTTGGACTTGTGGGCATTTTTCTGCACCATATTGGCAATAGAATGTCCCTCAGTTCCACTAGTGTGTTTGCCTTTTGCCCTCGCCTTTTCTTCAACATCTAGAGAGATAATGAGGTACTCAACATAGAGCTCATGCCTCTGATGTTTTAGAGAAATGGCAAAGTTTCTCCATGAAGGGAGAATCTTAATGACAATGCATCCCGCGACAAACTTGTCCGGAAGCACACACTTGAGGAGTTCGAGTTCCTTTTCCATGATCTGTATCTCATGAGCCTGTTCTACTACGGATTGGTTTTCAACCATCTTGTAGTCATTAAACTACTCCATAGCATATAGTTGACCACCGGGATCGGCAGCACCGAACTTAGCGTCTAGCGTATCCCATAGTTCCTTGGCATCAGGAATGCACAAATATGCATCAACCAACTTGTCTCCAAGCACACTAAGTATGGAGCCCATCATACGTTGCAAACATATCCATAATTTTTGATGTTCCATGCTTGGTTTTATCTACTTTCTTATGTTTTGTCCACACTTTGGAGTACTTTTCATATGATTTCTTGGACTAACCTATTAACAAGAGCCACAGTGCCAGCTGCCTATTTTCTGTTGTTTTTGGTTCCAGGAAAGTCAGAAAATGAATATTCTCGGAATTGGACGGGATAAAAGCCAAAGTCAGTTTTTCACCGAGGGATACCAGGAGCCAGAATACGAGACGGAGAGGGGCTGGGGCTCGGCCACACCACCTGGTCGCGCGGGCTAGGCCTGGCCGCCCTAGGCACCACCTCGGCCTCCCTCTTCACCTATAAGTTGCCTCTTGACCTAAAAACCAAAGGGGGTTCGATGTTTTTCAGAAAGAGTTCCGCTCTGCCGCCACCACCAGATTCCACGAAACAACACCAGAAACTCCGTTCTGGCACCCTGCCAGGACGGGTAATTGGAGGAGATCATCGCCATCATCGCCACCATCGCTTCTCCATCGACCATCCATGTTTGCCATCTATGAGTGAGTAATCCCCCGTTGTAGGCTATGGGGGTGGTAGGGATTGGATGAGATCGTTCATTGTAATGGCATCAGATTGTTAGGGCATGGTGCCTAGTATCTTCTATTAGTGCTTTTTGACTTTGTTGCAACTTGTTATGCTTAATGCTTGTCACTAGGGCCCGAGTGCCATGATTTCAGATCTGAACATGTTATTGATTCATTATGATAGTATTGTTTTTGGTGTTACCTGCAAGTTGTATACACACGTTGTTGTCCGGAACCAATGGCCCCGAAGTGACAGAAATCGGGATAACCGGAGGGAATGGCTTTGATGTGAGGATCACATGTCTTCACGGAGTGTTAATGCTTTGCTCCGGTGCTCTATTAAAAGGAGCACATTAATTGATAGTAGTTCCCTTGAGGCCCCACTGCAAACGGGCTGGCAGGACAAAAGATGTTGTGCAAGTTCTCATTGCAAGCACGTATGACTATATATGGAACACATGCCTATGATTATCTAGTACTTGGATGCTTTATCTTATTTATCTGCAATTTCCCTATGTCTTGATCTCCATGTGAATTATCTTGTCCATGCAAGGTCCATCCGTCCATCCCTATGCCTACCGCACTCGAATCCTACTGTTTGCTGCAATTGTTACTACTGTCTTTACTTTACTACATGTGTTACTTCACTATTCCTACTACAAAACTGTTGCTACTGATAAACTGCTGTGAGCAAGATTGTTTCTAGGTGCAGCTGAATTGACAACTCCGTTGTTAAGGCTTATAAATATTCTTTGGCTCCCGTTGTGTCGAATCAATAAATTGGGTTTCACTTCCCTCGAAAATACTGCGATACACCCCCTATACTTGTGGGTCATCAAGACTATTTTCTGGCGCCGTTGCCGGGGAGCATAGCTTTATTTATCAAGTCCCCTTGGAATCACTATTGTTCAAGCTTAGTTTACTTACGCCTTGTTTGCTTGTTTCTTTATCAAAAAAACCAAAAAATTAGTTCCTACTCTAGTTGTTATTTTTGTTGGTCTGTTATTGTCTTGCTTTATCATGCTTTCTATCAACGGTTGGTTTCTTTGAAACTGAATCTTATTGGCAAGGTGGGTTCATGGAAGAACAAAAATATTATTATAAGGAACACCACTTGTCACAAAAAGGGAAACACTTATGGGAACAAATTGATAAATTGTATACCATTGCTATAAACGTGTGCTCTACTTATAATGTTACTTATTGCTTTGATAAATCTTGTTGCTATAGGAGGTACAAACACCTCCCTTTTCAATGTGAGTATAATGATGATGTTACCATATCTTCTTATGTTAAGGGAAATTATGAATTTTATGATCAGGAACAAATTGAGGAATTTATTGCTTGGAAGGGTGCATTTGAACTTGCTAGTTTGCTTGAAAATATTGATGATTCACCTAGAGAACACACATTTCAATGACACTAGTGGATCCATATGTGGTATGTGAAAAGAACACACATGCAATGACTTTGGTTGTTGTTAGTGAAAAGAACACACATGCAATGACACTGGTGGATCCATGGGTGGTCTTTGTAGAGAACACACATCTCAATGACACTGGTGGATCCATATGTGGTATGTGAAATGAACACACATGCAATGACTCTGGTTGTTGTTAGTGAAAAGAACACACATGCAATGACACTGGTGGATCCATAGGTGGTATATGAGAAGAAGACACATTTCAATGACTCTTGTTGTTGTTACTAAAAAGAACACACATGCAATGACACTTGTGGATCCATGGGTGGATTGTGAAAAGAGCACACATGCAATGACACTGGTGGATCCATATGTGGTATGTGAAAAGAACACACATGCAATGACACTGGTGGAACCATGTGTGGTCTCTCAAGAGAGAACACATTTCAATGACTCTTGTTATAGCTAGTAAAAAGAACACACATGCAATGACACTGGTGGATCCATGTGTGGTCTCTGAAGAGAGCACACATGCAATGACACTTGTTGTTGTTACTAAATAAAACACACATGCAATGACACTGGTAGATCCATGTGTGGATTGTGAAGAGAACACACATGCAATGACTCCAGTTGTTGTTAGTGAAAAGAACATACATGCAATGACACCGGTGAATCTATGTGTGGTCTCTGTAGAGAACACACGTTTCAATGACACTGGTGGATCCATAGGTGGTATGTGAACAAAACACACATGCAAAATGACTTTGGTTGTTGTTAGTGAAAATAACACACACGCAATGACAGTGGTGGATCCATAGGTGGTATGTGAAAAGAACACGCATGCAAAATGACCCTGGTTGTTGTTACTAAAAAGAACACACATACAATGACTCTAGTGGATCCATGGGTGGATGGTGAAAAGAACACACATGCAATGACACTGGTGGATCCATAGGTGGTATGTGAAAAGAACACACATGCAAAGTGACTCGGGCTGTTGTTACTAAAAAGAAAACACATGCAATGACACTGGTGGATCCATGTGCGGTCTCTGTAGAGAACACACATTTCAATGACACTGGTGGATCCATAGGTCGTATGTGCAAAGAACACACATGCAAAATGACTATGGTTGTTGCTACTATAAAGAACACACTTGCAATGACACTGGTGGATCCATAGGTGGTCTGTGAATAGAACACACATGCAAAATGACTCTGGTTGTTGTTACTAAAAAGAACACACATGCAATGGCACTGGTGGATCCATGGGTGGATTGTGAAAAGAACACACATGCAATGACACTGGTGGATCCATAGGTGGTATGTGAAAAGAACACACATGCAAAATGACTCTGGTTGTTGTTACTAAAAAGAACACACATGCAATGACACTGGTGGATCCATGTGTGGTCTTTGTAGAGAACACACATTTCAATCACACTGGTGGATCCATATGTGGTATGTGAAAAGAACACACATGCAATGATTCTGGTTGTTGTTAGTGAAAAGAACACACATGCGATGACACTGGTGGATCCATGTGTGGTCTATGAAGAGAGCACACATTTCAATGACTGTTGGGGGGATACCCCCGGGTAGGGTCACGCCGGGGTATAAAGGCTGAGTTAGCCGAGGTTCGGCAAGGTCAAAGCGGATGCTGGCCGGGTCACCTCAAGGCAGGCCGAATCACGGGGTAACCCGGACCAGGGGGCGTTCGTCTAACTAAGTCTCAACCGACTTAAGCAGTAAGTCGGAAGTGCCTGTTTTACTTGTATGCAGGAACATGTGTGGTCGGATCAACTATGTTCCGGGTCACGTCTAGCTTCTAGGAGAAGGAAGGAATCTCGCTCGTCAAAAGAAGCCCCGGTACGCACTACGTGAGCGAAGGAAGTAAGGGCAGGACCACTGGGGCGTGGCCGACAAGGGTGACGACGCCCATCTCGGCTGACGCGGGCGCCGCAGAGGCTCACGTAGCCTCGGCATGTATGACGCGGGGGAAAAGCACCACCGTCGGTTACCACTTTGGGAGGAGGCATATTCTTAGGAATATGCCTCCACGTATGCCCTAGGCAGGGACCGAGCTCCTCCTATATAAGGGGGGCTAGGGTTTCAGTAGAGGGGGTTCCGCTATTCTGATTTGGCTAGGGTTTTAGGTGTGATCTGTGGGTGAGAGTAAGAGAGATCCTTCTTCCTCCTCTTGCCAATACAGCTCAAGGAGCACTTGTAATCTTGGAAGCAAAGCAATACAAACTACTGTGTGGAGAATCACTTCACTATCCCTCCCTGGATTCCCCTAGCGTGTATTAGTCCCCACCTTTAGCCTATCCATGGCATCTGCCGTGACACCACCGCGACAGTTGGCGCCCACCGTGGGGCAAGCGATGCTAGCAGGGGTCAAGATCCGGACGGGAAAGTTCATCGGCACCGCCGAACGCATCGTCTCCGGGCTCGTTCAGCGCTTTGGAGCGCTGGACTTCGCCAGCGACAACGCGTGCTGCTTCGGCACGCAACCACTTCTACGCAACGGCCTCTTCGTCAAGCTCGGCGCGCACAAGGTCTACATTGCTGTGGACGTGTCGTGCGTTCATCCGCGCCACGTCGTCGAGGCTGGAGAGCCGCCCCTCACCATAGCTCGCGGGGTGCGTATCGCTCGCTCCCCAGACCGCACAGAGGTGATGATGACTGCGCATGATGCGGGCGCGAGCAAGGATCTGGCGCTAGATCCGGAGGTAACGCCTAAGGCACCAAGGAAAGGTAGAGGTCCTCCACTAGAGAGGCCGGAAAATGTGTTGAGGGAAGCAAAGGATAGCTTAGCAAATCCTGTGGTAGCAGCGGTAGATCCGGCTCAGGCGCAGGCCGAGCTGGAAGGAACTAGGCAAAAAATACTAGAGGGCGCAAAGAAAATAGCCGCGGCTCAGAAGTCATTGAATATGACGCTGCGTGAGTACGCAAAGGCGAACAAAGTAGATGCTGTGAAAGTAAAGGGGAGAAATCTCATGAGCGAGATGAACAGAGAAGGTGATACTGGAATCAAGGAATCAGAAAACTGTTTGTCCGTGGGGCTGCTGAGCTATAGTACCCCGACAAAGAACCTCAGAGCAGTGGATGCAGCTGCATCCGAGTTAGAGGGTCTGACAGGTGAAGCCCGTCAAAGACAACAAGATAGGGTTAACGAGCTGGTTCGGATCGCGAACAGGCAAAACGAGGAACTACTCCGAGCTAACCCGGAGAGAGTTGGAGCCTCCAAGATCGTCCATTCAGCGATGGATAACCCGGAGAAATCCGCTGGAGCCGCATCGTCCCCTCATGGTGGTCCAAGGAGAGAAGAGGTAGTAACCTCGGCCAGACGGAACAAACAGATCGTCCCATATGACCCAACACAGGCAGGGAAAGGAAAAGAAGCACAGAAAAATGATGATCGACAGAGTATGAGCCGAGGTGAAGCTGGCCGAGGTAACCGCGTTCAAGGCAATGCCGATCAAGGAAACGTCGTCAACGGCAATGCTGGACAGCGAAACTCGGCAGGCGCAGGACAACCACAGCAGCAGAATATACCAAGGCAAGAGCAAAGTGTCGGCCGAGGTATGCAACAGAAAGGTGGTCTACGAGAGCAAGACAGATATAATGATGGAAATTCAGAAATGGCAAACGCGGGATACCCAAGACCAGACTATCATGTGATAGGGTCAAGATTGGGAAGCAGGCATTTGATGCCGGATGATGCCAGGTTGAAACTGGATCAATTTTATAGGTCGGAACAGATAGAATGTCAAGGTCCACCGGGTCCTGCGTGTTTTGGACCCTAGATCATGAAGGAGCCACCGATACCCAACTTCTAGTTACCAAGGGGCACGAAGACGTATGACGGCAGTACCAAGCCGGAGGATTGGTTGATAAACTATGCTACGGCTGTGAAAATTGCCACTGGCAACTTGAGATGGGCTGTACGATATGTACCCCAGATGTTAGAAAGACCGGCAAGGGTATGGCTGAATAATTTGCCACCCGGAAGCATCAACTTCTGGATAGATTTTGAGGAAATGTTCATCAGCAATTTCTCGAGTACGTATCAGAGGCCAAATAGGCCGCAGACCCTAGCTATGTGCAAGCAAAGACCTAATGAGACGGATCGGGAATTTTTAACCCGGTGGTGTACTGTGAGAAACTCGTGTGAGGGCGTGATAGAATCACAGGCCATAGCATGGTTTGCACAAGGGTGCAGATATGCAAGCGAGTTGTGGCAAAAGTTGCAAAGGAAAATGCCAACTACGTTGGCAGAGATGATCCGGATTGCAGATTCGTACGCTTTGGGTGATCCGACTCAACCTAGGCTCGTATCAAACGAGTCAAACGATGAGTACTATCAGAGGGATGGAGCCGGATCTTCTCGGAGGAGTGACTACGGAGGAAAAAGAAGAGATGATAGACCAGATCATCGATACAGTTCGCAACAAGTTGCGGCTGTGAATCAAGATCAGCCCGGAGTAGGGGGCAGTCAGTGCCAGAAAACTGGAGGGTAATGGACTCCGAGAAACGATGGCAAGAAAACTTGGACGCCAGAACAAAAGAGACAATGGCAAGAAAAGAAGGACCGTCCGAGGTATACTTATTAGTCGATGTTGGACCAGCCGTGCAAGTTTCACACGCCAAATCCGAGTAACCGAGTGGGTCATACGACGAGACAATGTGATTGCATGCGCAAGATTGAACAAGGTGGTTCGGGGAATGCTCAGGCACCCTAGAATGATCAGCCTCGGCAGGAGTTACCCTGGCAGCAATTGCTTTCCGGAGCGAACACGCAATAGCTAATGTTGCCTCCCCCTCCGCCAAGGCATGATAACAATGAGAGAAGGGATGCAGTTCATCAAGTGGAAAATCAGCATCAGCCGAATAAGAGGTACCCCGGAAATGAGGGGAGAAATGAGTACAGAGAGCATCATCAGAGCTATTGTGTGTTCACCACTGAGGAAACAGATAGAAAAAGCCTACAGCGTAGGCATATGGAGGTGAATGCAGTGATGCCGGCAGTGACGAGGTACATGCCTTGGTCTGATCAGGAAATCACCTGGAGCATAAAGGATCATCCCAAGCTTATGCCAAGCCCTGGTTCGTATGCGTTGGTGCTGGACCCGGCGTTCATTGGGCCAAGCATTAATGTAAGGTTCTCAAAGGTACTGATTGACAATGGCAGCAGCATTAACATCATGTATGCGAACACAATGCGCAAGTTGGGTATCTCAGAAAACATGCTATAGCCCACGAGGACAACTTTCCATGGTATTGTGCCTGACATTTCTTGTGAGCCCATAGGCAAGGTCCGGGTTGACGTATTGTTCGGCACAAGGGATAACTGCCGGACCAAAAATTTGGAGTTCGAGGTGGTGAACTTGGAAAGTGTGTACCGTGCGTTACTCGGAAGGCCAGCGCTGAACAAGTTCATGGCAAGCTGTCACATTAGCTACTTGAAGATGAAATTGCCCGGACCAAACGGGGTGATCACCATTGCTGGGGATTTCCGACGTTCCATGGAGTGTGGGTCGGCCGGGTCTAACTTAGCCGAGTCACTTGTGATTGCGTAGGAGAAAAGGAAAATTTAGGAGGTGGCCGCATTAGCTCAGTCCGTGCAACAGTATATGCCGGCGCTGAGTAACCCGCATGGAAGTGTCTCTTTCCAAGCCACGAAGGACACCAAGAAGGTACCAGTTGATGACATGTTCCCGGAGCGCACCGTAACAATTGGTGCCGGGTTAAGTGACAAATAGGAAAGCGAGCTCGTCAGCTTCCTCCGTGAGAATCGGGACATTTTTGCTTGGTTCACCTAGGACTTGCAAGGTGTTCCGAGGGAGCTGGCCGAGCACTCTTTGAATGTAAGACCTGGAGCTAAGCCGGTGAAGCAACCTCTCCGCCGCTTCACCGAAGATAGGAGGAAAGTCATCGGGGATGAGATAGCTCGGTTGCTAGCTGCAGGATTTATCATGGAAGTTCTTTACCCGGATTGGCTGTCTAATCCGGTGCTGGTGGAGAAGAAGAAGGATGACCCGAACGTGGCAGTGGTTTGGCGAATGTGTATCGATTACACGAACCTGAAAAAGGCGTGTCCAAAAGATCCATTTCCTCTGCCAAGAATAGATTAGGTCATAGACTCAACTCCTGGATGTGAATTGTTGTCATTCATTAATGCATATTCTAGTTTCCACCAGATACCTCCGAATCCGGATGATCAAATAAAGACTACGTTTATTACCCCGTATGGGGCTTATTGCTATAGCACCATGCCGTTTGGTTTACGTAATGCAGGGGCAACGTACCAAAGATGCATGCAAAAAATGTGTGCACGACCAAATAGGTCAAAATGTACAAGTGTATGTGGATGATGTGGTTATCAATACCAAGGAAAGCAAAACACTCCTTGACGATATCAGGCAAACATTTGCCAACCTAAGAAGGTTCCGGATGAAGCTAAACCCGGAGAAATGCACCTTCGGTGTCCCGGCTGGGAAATTGCTCGGTTTTCTTGTTTCCAACCGAGGTATCGAGGTCAATCCAACTAAAATCCGGGCCATCGAACGAATGGAACTGCCGAAGTGTCTTAATGATGTCCAGAAGTTCACAGGTTGCCTGGCCTCGTTAAGTCTGTTTATATGTCGGTTGGGAGAAAAGGCATTGCCTCTCTATCAACTTATGAAAAAGTCGGATAAGTTCGTTTCGACACCGCAGGCCAATGAAGCCATTGCCCACTTGAAAAAGATGTTAGCCACTGCACCAGTGTTGTCCTCACCACTATCAAAGGAGCCAATGTTGCTCTATATAGCCGCAACCAACCAAGTTGTAAGTGCAGTGATAGTGGTGGAGCGCGACGAGGAAGGTAAGTCGGTGCAAAGGCCAGTGTATTACTTGAGCGAGGTGTTGTCAGCCTCAAACCAGAACTACCCACATCATCAAAAGGTGGCATATGGCGTGTATATGGCCGCTAAGAAGCTGAAGCACTACTTTGAGGAGCATCCCATCAGGGTCATATGTGAGGCCCCCATATCCGAGATAATGAGTAACAAGGATGCGAGTGGCAGAATTGCAAAATGGGCAATTGAGCTAGCTCCTTATGCTCCGCAGTATGATAGAAGAGAAGCCATCAAATCCCAAGCTGTGGCGGACTTTTTCGTGGACTAGGCTGAGGTGCAATACGAACCGCCACTACCCGATCCGAACTATTGGCGAATGCACTTTGAAGGATCAAAAACCAAAACCGGGCTAGGTGCCGCAGTTGTACTTACCTCGCCAAAGAAGGACCAGCTGAGATACGTGCTGCAGATCCATTTCGGAGCATCAAACAATGTCGCTGAGTATGAAGCACTTGTGCACGGGCTCAAGGTGGCAAAAGAGATTGGGATACGTCGGATCGTATGCTTTGGCGACTCGGATTTGGTGGTGCAGCAAGTGTCGGGAGTATGGGACGCCCTTGATCCAAACATGGCACTGTACAGATTTCATGTGCAGAAGATATCTGGTTACTTTGAGGGATGCGAATTTCACCATGTACCCCGGGTGGAAAATGAGGCTGCCGACATGCCGTCGAAGCTCAGGCCAACCCGACAAGCAATTCCACTGGGTGTAGCATTAGAGCACTTCAGGAAACCATCCATCTGGCCCTCCCCAGAAACCGACTCAATCTATGTCCCAGAGGACACGGAATCCGGAGCTGTGCCCATGGACATTGACATGGGAAGTGGTGCGCGAGACCCGGGGACTGCCTCGGCAAACCCGAGGACTGCTTCAGTAAACCCGGGGACTGCTTCGCAAGACCCGGGGACTGCTCAGCATGATCCGGTTGAAGTTATGCCGGTGGATCAGATGGAGATTGATGAGGATGTGTTCCCTATGCGAACAATACCGGCTTGGGCACTACCTATATTTCAATTCCTGAAAGATGGAACGTTACCCATTGAGGAAGTGTTGTCCAGGCAAACACAGAGGAGGGCAAAGGCTTACACGGTCATCAGTTCTGAGCTGTACAAAAGAAGTGTGACCAATGACCTCCAGCGATGTGTTGACCCGGAAGAAGGGCTTGACATCCTCGGAGATATACATCAGGGGGAATGAGGGAATCATGCCTCATCCCGAGCCTTGGTAGCAAAAGCTTTTCGGCACGATTCTACTGGCCAAATGCCTTAGAGCAAGCAGAAGATCTGGTGAGAAAATGTAATGGTTGTCAGAGGTAGGCTACCAAGACACATATGCCTATGTCGGAACTCAAGACCATACCAATTACTTGGCCATTTGCCGTATGGTGCTTGGATATGGTTGGCACGTTCAAACCAGCAAGGGGAAATATGACTCACATTCTGGTAATGGTGGACAAGTTTATGAAGTGGATTGAGGTAAAGCCTATAAGAAAATGTGATGGAGCTACGGCCGTAACGTTTCTCAAAGATATCATCTTGAGGTACGGCTATCCTCACAGTATCATAACTGATAATGGCACAAATTTTGCTGAAGGAGCACTTGCGCGTTTCTGCCGGGATAAGAAGATCCGGCTGGACGTAGCCTCGGTAGCCCACCCCGCATCGAATGGACAAGTGGAAAGATCCAACGGATTATTATTATCTGGGATAAAACCCCGGCTCATTGAGCCGCTGCAAAGATCAGCGGGGTGCTGGATAGAAGAATTACCAGCGGTACTGTGGAGTTTAAGAACAACTCCGAATTGATCAACAGGCTATACGCCGTGTTTTCTGGTATATGGGGCAGAAGCTGTATTACCAGCCGACATAGAGCATGATTCGCCTAGGGTCACCCAATACACAGAAGCCGAAGTGCAAGAAGCCCGACAAAATGATGTTGATCTGCTGGAAGAAGTGAGAGAACTAGCACTGTCCAGATCCGCCATATATCAGCAAAATCTCCAACACTATCATAGCCGGAAAGTGTGCCCCCGAGTCTTTCGGGAAGGCGATCTGGTGCTCCGGTTGATACAACATACTACTGGCATGCATAAGTTATCCCCCCCATGGGAAGGGCCGTTCATCGTGAGCAGGGCATTGCACAATGATTCTTATTATCTTATAGATGCAAAGCCAAAGGAGAAGAACAAGGCGGACAGGTCCGGAGAGGAATCTAAGCGACCATGGAATATAGCTCTACTTCGTCCTTTCTACACTTAACTAAGAAGTGTATGTATCCGAGTCGTCTCATATGTCGGTATGTATGTCGGCAATGAGCTTATCAATGGAATGTTGGCACCTCAAGCAGTAACTCGGGGACTGCCTTAATAATGTTTTTTGTTTTTTGTGCGTTAGCTGGAATAAGTTATTCTACTTAACTCGGATTAGTAATGTGTGAGCACCAAGAACCTAACTCTTCGACTTGCTGCTGTCCAACAAGAATTGGCTTCATGGAAAGCAAGAGAACAAGTTTGGAATTGCGTAGCACGTGAAAAACGACTAAGGAAAATAATTTATTCGAGCCGACGTTTGTTTTTCAGACTAACCCTGTATTAATTTTCAAGTTATTATGCAGTATTATTTTTGAGCTAAGTCTAAAAGTTTCCCAGTATTGTTAAGACAATTTTTGAAGCTCGGATTCATAAGTCATAAAACCGAATCAAGGTAGACATGAACCGAGCCAAGAGATTGGACGAACAAGAAAAAGAAACTCGGGGACTACGCCCAAGTTAATCTGGCATAAGAACTTAGTAGCAAAATATCACATGTATATGGAATACAACTCCACCCGGCATACCGGGGATCTGATAAATTTTCAAGTTTTTTCGCTCAAGGAGCGGCAGGAGGAGGGAGTTTGGCATCATCTTCACCATCTTCAATGTCCGATGCATCATCTTCTTCATCACCGTCCGAGCCATGTTCATCATTGTCAACTTCTTCATGCCCAGCGGCTTCCAGGAAGCTCGGCCCCTCTCAACCCATTCATGAATGGGAGCATATTCGATGAGGCTATGGGCGCAAGCCTGGCGCCGAGCCACCCACTCCGGGTCATTGGTCCATCTGGATCCTGTGCGCAGGCGTGTCAGGAGGTTGAGATCAATTTTCTCATAACACGTGAGTATGTGGTGGAGAATGGTATCAACTGCGGCACGCCCAGCGGACTCTCTCTAGAGGTCGAGCTGAGTCTCGGCTTCCATTAGTTTCTCAACAAGAATTGCGGTGGTCTCCGGAGTATCTTCGCCGGGCCAGAACGTGTTGAAGATGCGAACGGCAACGTCGAGGATGTCCTTGCCATAATTTTTGATGAGCTCCACGCGAGATGACAAGATGACCAACAGGTCCTCCATGTCATAAGGAATCTCTTGACCATCAGGAGCGGCAGGAGTACCCCTTTCTCGGCGGAAGTCGGCAACTGCTGCACTCGCAATAGCAGTGCCCTCTGGAAATTTTCCTGGAAACAAGACAAAGTAAGAATGTCAAGGAAAGACATATGAAGTAACCCAGAGGAGTAGGTTGGATAAGGGAAAGGAGCTTACGTGATATATGGCTGAGGATCCGGGTCAACTCCCTGGTGCAGTCACCACGACTCTTCCGAAGCTGCTCAAGCTCAGCATTCGCTGACCCAAGCTGAATGCCGGACTCCTTGAGTAGATCCTGGTCCTTGGCGATCTGGAGATTGAGGCGCTCGCGCTCTTCTGTGTAATTCTGACCAACCTTTTGGAGTTCGGATTGGTGCTAGGCCTTCATTTTCTCCATCTCAGCCTTGAGCCTGGCGATCTCATCGTCCTTGGTCCGGAGGAGGGCGAGCTCATCATCTTTCTTCTTAAGCTCGGCTTGGTGCTGCCCTGCTTGTTCGATAAAATGTAGCATCATATCAGGCACGGGCACACTATCTTCAAGCGATGCTGAAATAGTGTGTTGACTCGGCAAAGCCGAGGTATGAATGATCGCCGAGCCAAGGAGAAAAGGAAGTGGAAAGCACTGCAAGGTTGGACAAAAATGACTTACCCTTGATCTGCTCCAGATTCTTCCGCATAATTGTGTTCTCAGCCTCCACCCCAGTTGCAGAAACCGAATGATGAGATTAGTTCCGCCGAGGAAGATGTTGAAAAACGAAGAAGCGCTAAGGAAGAAATTTACCCCTTTTCTCGTATTCTGCGATAAGTGCAGCCTGCTTTGTGCGTAGCATCTTGTGGGTATCCAGCAAACGTTGGAATTCAGCACTCCGGCGATTGGTGGTCACCTGAAAGGGATACAGAAACATGAATTAGCTTGGTGCATATTCGAAGTGTACTGAAATCTGGGCCAAGTGGAACTTAACCTGGCTCTAGGTGTGTGCATATTCAAAGTGTACAAAATCCGGGCCAAGTGGAACTTAACCCGGCTCTAGGTGTGTGCATATTCGAAGTGTACTAAAATCCGGGCCAAGTGGAACTTAACCCGGCTCTAGGTGTGTGCATGTTCGAAGTGTACTAAAATCCGGGCCAAGTGGAACTTAACCTGGCTCTAGGTGTGTGCATATTCGAAGTGTACTAAAATCCGGGCCAAGTGGAACTTAACCCGGCTCTAGGTGTGTGCATGTTCGAAGTGTACAAAAGATCCGGGTCAAGTGGGACTTAACCCGGATCTAGGTGTGTGCATATTCAAAGTTCTCATGGAGCTACATTAGTGTTCTAAAGAGCATCCGGCCGAGTAACAAATTACTCCCCCGGAGGCTCGGGGACTAATGGTTATTATCTACAGCATGTAAAGGGGAGGTGACGTACCTCCATCATCTGCCCGGCGAGGTTAATTGCCTTAGCGGCTGTGTTCATTTGGGCGGAAAACTCGGCGGGGCCGAACTTCTCCGGGAGATCAGCGTCTTGAACTACCTCCGCCTTGTTCCAATTCATGACGAATTCAATCAGGTTCGGAGGGTACCGCTCGCCGGTGGGCATATGGGGCGCCACCAAGCCCTTCGCGTGTGCTTCTTTCCTCTCAACCAAGGCAAGGGCTGGGCTGGTGTGCAAAACCATCTGCTGTGCATCAGTTGGCTCGGCAGGGGCGTCCTTCGCTGCTGGAGCCTTCTTGGGAAGCATTGATGAGAGGGTACGCTGCCCAACCTCAACGAATGTTGGCTTGGTTGCGTCTGGAGCCTTTTTTCCCTTGGCTTGCTGGGAAGAAGAAGTCGTCGCAGCAGATTTCCCCTTAGGAGCTGCCGGGGTAGTTCCTCGCCGAGGTTGAGAAGACTCGGATGAGGCAGAGGAGCTCGGCGTTGGTGCTCGTGTTGCTGGACTTGGTGCCGCTGCTAATGTTTTTGCAGCTGGAGTTGGTGCTGATGCCGGAGTTGGTATTGGTGCTGGTTTGGTTGTTGGTACTAGTGCTGGCGCCGAGGTAGTTTTGGTGGTTCCTGGTTTTGGCGAAGCCAAAGTTGTGGATGTCGTTGCCTCGGCTGGACCGGTCTCTCCCGCTCCAAGGTTACCCTTCTCTTGACGAGGTGGAGCAGAACCCGGAGCAGTCGCAGAACCCTCTAGAATAGGGCTCAGCGGCCGTGACTCGTCGTCACGAGGGGGAGAAGGGCTAGGTCGGAGCGGTGAAGAAATACTAGATCCACTCTGAGGGACCTCCACCGGAGCCCTGCAAAAGAGAATAATGTCAGAAGAGAAATTACAGCAAGGCAAGAAAAAGCAAGTTACAGAAGGAAAAATGACTTACGCATCCGAGGTTTGGGCCTCCTTGGGTTTCCGAGCCCTTCGTGCTGGGGCCTTGCCTGCTGGCTTGGAGGCAGTCTTGTCCCCAGACTTCTTTCGCCTTTTAGCGGGCTGAGAAGGTTCGGAGGAGGAACTTGGAGCAGCCCCGTGCTTCTTCTTCGGTGCTATCGGAACAGGTTCGCCTATAGCAAGGGGAGGGTCCTCGTAGATGTGCCCACCGGGATTAACTCATGCCGGAAAAGCAAAATAAAGGGGGACAGCCTCAACAAGTTCAATCACATCGACATTCGAGTCATCTTCATCATCGAGCCAATCTCTAATAGAAGAGAATTTACCGGTGGGTCGCTTTGTAGCATCGGTCATCGGGAGGAACATCTCCTGGTCCGGCTCTTCCTCATCCGGAGTTTCCCGGCCCGACACCCACTTAAGGGTCGGATCGGTGCCGTCCTCGAGGGTCTGCTGAAGAAATTGCTGAGGAAAAGAATGAACAAAAGATTCAAAAATACAACAATAACCAACATGTAATTAGTCCGGGGTAAGTTTGCAACATGAAGCTTACCGCGGGAGGAAGCCTATCCCGGCATAATGCTCAATTCCCCAAGTCCACTCAGAGGAGAAGTCCTTGTGGGTGGTGAAGAGAGCCTTAACCCGGCGATATATCTCAGTGTTGCTCAGCTCGAAGGATGAGGTCCGGTTGGGGTCGCGGCCGAATCTCATGTGGCACACCTTGTGGGTGCGCTTCTAGAGGGGGGAAATTCGGTTACGCATGAAAGTGATCATAGCATCCTCGTTGCGCAGTCCGAGCTTCTTCAGCTCCGCGAACCTCTTGTTGACCTGGTTGGCCAAGGCCGTGGGCTTCTTGGGGACGACGTCCCACAGTTCCGGGTTAGGTGGACCCGGAGTATAGGGAAGTAGTCGGATCAAGTCTTCAGTGCCCATATTTCGGACATAAAAGAAGGTCCGGGCCCACCCTTTGCAGGAGTCTAACCCGGTGACCCGGGGGAAAACGGAAAGCCTCCGGGGTGAGATGGACGTAGCTCCAAATTGAGTGAGCTGCTTGTCCTCCGGATAAAGTTGGATATTTGGGATGACGTTACGACGAAGGCCGAAAAACCGGATCCATAGCTCCTTCGTGGGCCATAGTCCAGCATAGCCTTTGATCGTAGAAGTTAAAGCGGAAAGAGACGTGATGGCGTTGGCAGGAAGATGGAGCGGCTGGAGTTGGTAGGCACTAAGCCAATCCTAGAAAAAGTCGCTCACCGGCAAACCGAACCCCCGTTGGAAGTAGGACAAGAACACGACAAACTCACCCGGATTGGGTGAGGGGGCTAGTTCGGAGGAAGCGAGGCGAGCGGCGATGCCAGCGGGGATGCGTCTGGTCCGGTAGAGCCAGTCTAAGTCATCTTGGCAGACCCAGGACCCGGCCCATGCACCACGGTCCGCCGTTGCAGAGTCCTCCTCCATCTCCTGCTCAGCGACGATGAGCTCCTCCTCTGTCATCTGGTCTTCGTTGCCCTCGCTGGCGCTGGCGGCGGCGGGGGGCAGAGGCCTGGATTGGCGAGGACCCGTGGCGAGGGAGTTGCGTAGCGGTGGCTGCGATGCAGAGGTATGAGGGAAAAGTGCGGCGACGACGCTGCTATTTGGGAGCGCTGGCGGCGGCGCGGTCGCGAGGAAGACGAAGGAGAAGAGCAACGGGCAGAGGGGCGCGGAAGGGAAAAATCCTAAGGGGTGCGCCCCTCCGCTATTTAACCACTCCCTCAAGGGGTGAGTGGGATCGCATCCTGCGAATGAGCCACATGGTGTGGCCGTGTATCACCTGCCTCAGCCAATCAGTGGGGAACCACACGGAGGGCCACAAAGCAGAGACGATCCCATGACGTGACACAGTGATGCGGTAAACGAGGAGGCAGGCATGACGTGACCTGCGCACAGTGATAACTGACAATTACTGCGGCGGTTACTGGGCTGGCCCTTAAAATAAGACGACATAATGATTACCCTCCACATGGGTTGGCGTACGAGAGAAGGAAACAAGACCCGGATGGAACCGTGGTAACCCGGCCAGCAAGTGAAAACTTGGAATATGCAGAGGGAAAGTAAAACCATGAGGTCCGAATTAAAGTGGTAACCCGGCCGGCAAGTGAAAACTTGGGATGTGCAAAGGGAACGTAAATCCATATAATCCAGGATAAATAGGTAACTCGGCAATAACGACCAGAGCTCAGAATTGAACCTGATGTGGCCTTAGCGTCCAAGGCGGCTAAGACCGCACCAGCTTCGGGGACTAATGTTGGGGGGATACCCCTGGGTAGGGTCACGCCGGGGTATAAAGGCCGAGTTAGCCGAGGTTCGGCAAGGTCAAAGCGGATGCTGGCCGGGTCACCTCAAGGCAGGCCGAATCACGGGTAACCCGGAACAGGGCGCGTTCGTCTAACTAAGTCTCAACCGACATAAGCAGTAAGTCGGAAGTGCCTGTTTTACTTGTATGCAGGAACAGGTGTGGCCGGATCAACTATGATCCGGGTCACGTCTAGCTTCTAGGAGAAGGAAGGAATCTCGCTGGTCAAAAGAAGCCCCGGTACGCACTACCTGAGCGAAGCAAGTAAGAGCAGGACCACCAGGGCGTGGCCGACAAGGGTGACGACGCCCATGTCGGCTCACGCGGGCGCTGCAGAGGCTCACGTAGCCTCTGCATGTATGACGCGGGGGAAAAGCACCCCGGTCGGCTTACCACTTTGGGAGGAGGCATATTCTTAGGAATATGCCTCCATGTATGCCCTAGGCAGAGACCGAGCTCCTCCTATATAAGGGGGGCTAGGGTTTCAGTAGAGGGGGTTCCGCTATTCTAATTTGGCTAGGGTTTTAGGTGTGATCAGTGGGTGACAGTAAGATAGCTCCTTCTTCCTCCTCTCGCCAATACAGCTCAAGGAGCACATGTAATCTTGGAACCAAAGCAATAAAAACTACTGTGTTGAGAATCACTTCACTATCCCTCTCTGGATTCCCCTAGCGTGTATTAGTCCCCACCTTTAGCCTATCCATGGCATCTGTCGTGACACCACCACGACAATGACTTGTTGTTGTTAGTAAAAAGAACACACATGCAATGACACTGGTGGATCCATAGGTGGTATGTGAGAAGAACACACATGCAAAATGACTCTGGTTGTTGTTAATAAAAGAACACACATGCAATGACACTTGTGGATCCATATGTGGATTGTGAAAAGAGCACACATGCAATGACACTCCTGGATCCATATGTGGTATGTGAAAAGAACACACGTGCAAAATGACTCTGGTTGTTGTTAGTGAAAAGAACACACATGCAATGACACTGGTGGATCCATAGGTGGTATGTGAAAAGTACACACATGCAAAATGACCCTGGTTGTTGTTACTAAAAAGAACACACATGCAATGACACTGGTGGATCCATGGGTGGATTGTGAAAATAGCACACATGCAATGACACTGGTGGATCCATGTGTGGTCTCTGAAGAGAACACACATGCAAAATGACTCTGGTTGTTGTTACAAAAAAGAACACACATGCAATGACTCTGGTGGATCCATGGGG